>JANSJX010000008.1:1200000-1580000 GCA_026168455.1 Theocolax elegans | reverse complement strand
ATCTGGCAATTTTAATATTCTACATCACCAATGATAAAATAGACATTATTATTTTTATCTAATAAAGTTCCTAAAAGAGGCCTGCGATGGCTTGGTCGGTAGGGCGACGGACTCATAATCTGGAGGTCCCAGGTTTGATTCCCGTCCCCGGCCGATTGATACAAGCACCACTAGCGACTGTATTTTCAACAAGTGCTTTCTTCACCAAGACATCGTATGACCTCCGTCGCTGATTAGCAAGTTTTTCTTAGTAGTTATGTAAAATAATTATTATTTCGCTTAACCCTGGATATACAATCTACATGATTTTACCAATTAATTAATTAAATAATAAGATAAAAGCTAAGATGTATGTAATTATTTATAAAATGTAACATCAGTTAATATAGTCAGAATTAACACATATATGAAGCGTTTAACCAACGGTGGTGCAAGTATTATTTTATTATTTAAAAGAATAAAAAAGAAATGTCCATTTTATTAGTATTGCAGAAATTAATTTTGCACAAATTAATATCATTAGAATATTATTTATTTATTACTGTAAAACATGTGAGGGCCAGAAATGAAAAATAATAGTGTAAGATACTTTTCATATAAAAAAATCTGTATTCAGATTGGTAGAAATTTTTGCATGGTTCAAAATACTTGTCGATTACAGTTTGATTTCAGTGCTTTGAATTGCAGAAACTTTTTACGAAGTTTAAGTAATATATATAAAAATGTTTATATAAAATGTAAATTTATGGTACGATTCAAAATACTTGTCGATTTCAGTTTCATTTCAATTCCTTCAATTGCAGAAATTTTTTATACGAAATTTTCGTAATATTTATAAAAATGTTTCATTAAAATTCAAAGAAATAGATAAAATAAGGTAGTTAGAAATTAAAATTATTTATTTATCAGATAACAATTTTCAAAGTTTGATTAGAATAGCACAATACTTGCGTCAGGTAGACACCGCGTCTGACCAACAATCGAAGTGTCTAGCGGTCGAATGCCGCGTAAACAATGGACCTCCGAACGTTTTACGGGCACCCGAGCCATAAGCTTCCAGAGGGTCTCGCATCCTCATCCTCCACCTCATCCTCTTCTACTGCACCCCTCAAACATTTGTTTCGTTCAATGCTGAACGATCGGATGCAGGGAAAACCAATCGACTTCCGCGCTTTATAGAAAACCTGCCGCTTCGCGCCGAAGAACAATGGGACGGAACTTGGGGCAAAACTTTTTTTCTTTTTTTTTCGATCGATCATGTTTATACTTTTGGCCGTGTATATATATACGAAACAACAGCAAAAAAAATATATATGTATAGCGGAATTATTTTGGGCGCGCTGTTTTGCTTCTTTATTCCCGGGGTGTGTGTGTATCGATTTCTTGTCAACTTACCCAGGGCGTCATATATCACGAATTGGAAAACCGTCGGTGCAATTGGGATTAAGTGCGTTGTCGATCGCTCTTTTACAATTTGCTGGGGAAAATGGCCAATCGGTGTTTCAGTCATTCTATCTTTTTCTCTTTTTGGACGACGGGGTTTCACTATACACGGACACTTAGAGTACTTATAGGATGGAATTACTTTTTTTTTCTCTCTTAGTGCCGAACTTAAGATTCTTTACGTGCTTAAATTTACATGATTTATAAACTCGTGTATCGTATATTTAAAGAACTCGTGTATATATATATATATTGATCAACGTACACGTAATCACTGCTCGACACGCGTGTATTTAAATTTACAAATCCATTAACGAAATTTAGCAGCGCTGTTGAAAAAAAAATGCACGTTTTCATTTTATTTTTTATTGCACTTATACATATACATACCGTAGATGCACAAGCGCGTCTGGTCGATAGAATTTTAAATGACAAATTTTCTATGTTTATCGAGATAAAAATTATAATTGTCGAATCAGATATTCAAATCCTTCCGATTATTAAGATTACGATGTATGATCGTTATTTACGTGATGTATGCGCCTATGAAAATTCCTAGTAAAACCGCACCGCGCACACCTTCTTCAATATATGAATAGTCATGGAAAACATGTGTTTTTTTTAAAACTTATAAGTCATAAATTTTAATACGAAAAAAAAAAATTAATTGTTTAAAACATATTAAAAATCAATTATGATAATTAGATATAATTTACTGACAAATTAATATTCGAATTATCCTACTCTCAATTTTCCTATTACGAATGTCTAATATTATCTGATGTGTGCAACAGTTTTATTAACGATGTTTGTGAGCTATGCGAGATTTATTACACGAATTTATTAAAAAGTGATATAGATTTGTAAAAGTTTAGCTTATTTTTTTTTCTTATGATATTGTTTGTAATTAATTTTTATGAGCTATAGGATAATAAACTATTTGAAAATTTATTAAAATAAAGTATCGAATATACGTTGAGAGATAGATATATAGAGATAGATATATAGAGGCTAAGCTTTTTTCAATAAATACATTCTGAGTAAAGAATATTACGGACAATTGACGTTTCTAAACTGTTAAGACCCGATGACTTAAGGCCCTGGGTTAAAACTGAAAAAATGCTATTCAATATTAACAAATAATAATTTTTTTCGTAACAATTGGAAACATATATTAATTTTTTAAACGAATTGTATTATTTACTTTTATTTCAAATTTATTGGCCAATTTATATGTCACATAACTATTGTAATTAATTATGAGATTCCGTACTCTCATTTTTTTCCATACTGGACTTACCTCAGGATATCTCAGAAACCACTTCATGGAATAGACTGAAATTTCAAAACATTTTTAAATATAATTTTAATCCACTAGAGTGGAACAGCCTGTGTTGAAATTGTAATAAAAAAAAATTATACTTACCGAATTATTTTAAAAGATTGAAAAATTGTGAAAAAAGAAGCCAAATTATTTTTTTAAACAAACATTAGACTTTTATTTAAATTCTGTTTTACTTAAGTGGATTGAAATCATATTTAAAAGTTACTGTTAAAATATTAGCCTTTTCGATGAAATAGTTCCTGAGTTATTCTGCGGTAAGTCCATTGTGGAAAAAAATCATAGTACCGAGTCTCGTAATTAATAAAAATAGTATGTTACAAATAAATCAGCTAAAAAAATTTAAATAAAAGTAAATAATAATATAATTTGTATA
This sequence comes from Theocolax elegans, assembly GCA_026168455.1. Lineage (NCBI taxonomy): Eukaryota > Metazoa > Arthropoda > Insecta > Hymenoptera > Cerocephalidae > Theocolax > Theocolax elegans. Next base: position 1,576,839 of record JANSJX010000008.1, on the reverse strand, counting down.
AAAAATAAAGAAATGTTTATAATCGTTTCGAAAAAAATTATTAATCGTTAATATTGAATAGTTCTTTTTAAATTTTAACTCAGGCTTGTCCCCTTAAATATGAGTAAATGAATATTTCTTTATAGTTATAAGATATCATTAGAATCATTTCTTAAAAGCTTTTCATTCATTTATATTTTGCTAAAAACCTAATAGTTAAGAACTAAGTGATAATATCGTGGAAATATTATTTTATTACAAGTATTAATATTAATTTATATATATATATATATATATATATATACAAATGTTACAATAATAGTTGAATTTAGTAATTTCTGTGCCGTACGATATACATAAATAGAATCCTATAGATCCACAAGTATCCTAACAATAGTTTTTGTGATCGTTTATATGAACCATTGTCAATCTACACACAATAGATATAAAATCAAATAAGCATAGATCTACAATACAATATATTACCATTCAAAATTATAATGTCTCAAATAAATTTAATATATATACAATCTGTGTTTATATATAATAGATTATGAATTATTATAGAATTTTCGTATCGTGTATACGTTTGTGATATATATATATATATATATACAAATGTTACAATAATAGTTGAATTTAGTAATTTCTGTGCCGTACGATATACATAAATAGAATCCTATAGATCCACAAGTATCCTAACAATAGTTTTTGTGATCGTTTATATGAACCATTGTCAATCTACACACAATAGATATAAAATCAAATAAGCATAGATCTACAATACAATATATTACCATTCAAAATTATAATGTCTCAAATAAATTTAATATATATACAATCTGTGTTTATATATATAATAGATTATGAATTATTATAGAATTTTCGTATCGTGTATACGTTTGTGATATATATATATATATATATATATATACATGTGTATATCGATTACGATTAAAATAATTCAAGTTCCTCTATTCGATTCGATTCGATATAGGTAGTAGCATAGCGTTGCTTGAATTTTGGGTTATCAGCGTTGGGAATTATAATCAATCATAGAAGCAATAATTATCTCGATAGAGAAACGCGAAATATCGTGAATTATTCATTCCCACGTAGACGTTGATCGAAAAGGCGTATTTTATGTGCATTATATCTTGAATATTTTCAAGTTAATTGTATAATTGTACTTTATCTCTTCTCTTTCATTGCGAAAATTGTTTTATCGTGTATTTCGAGCGATTTAAAAGTGTTTCATTGAGAATTAAAGGGATGTCACATTTGTACTTGTAATCTTTGGAGTTATTTAGCGATTGAGAAGTACTGATTTTTACATAAAATAAAAATTTAAAATCATGATAACATCGCCCTATTTTATGTATATAAGTTAGTCGTTTGGTGTGCTTTTCAAGGGATTAATTATTTTAAATTAAATGCGAACGGCCCTGTAGCGATATCTAAATATTTGCGTATCGAAAATTTAAGTATCAATTTTGGTACATTTTTAATGATTTGAGCTTAAAATGATTCTTAAGGGAATGTTAGACTCTAAAAAGATTATGTATTAATGTAAATTGAGTTATTATTTTGAACATTTTGACAGGCTCTCGTACGTGCTTTAAGCAATATATATATAATTTTTTTAGATTTTTAAATTATTAATATAAATATCATGTTTGTGTTGAAAGTAATGCTTATTAAATTACTATGCAAATCATGTTTACTTGAAATTATATTATATTATATGAAAATCATATTTTTCACTGTATGATAAATTTAAATTCATATGTTCATAATTCGATTTCACTTACGCATTCTAGCAAATAATTTATAAAAGTTTTTCTCAAATTTCAGTGTAATCGTATGAAAATAGAAAAATAAACTGATTTTGAATCTTTATCGATGAACCACGGATTCTGATGGTTGTATCGTGTTAATATATCTAACGGAAACGTTAAAAATGTGCAGAGAAAACAATAATTAAAATTATGTAGAAAATTAACACAATTCTGTATTACAATAAATAAAACTATCAATTTGTCCCCTCGATAAATATCGAATGAATACCTTAAAAATTATTTTAATTATCTACTAGGTTGCGCGAATCGTCGAACTTACCGGTGAATATATTATTATAAAAACTTAAAAACTAAAAATAAGAATAATCTCCTCTGCACGGACAAAAATTTTGTATTAAAAATGACAATAGTTTCTAGTGAAGAAATCACTGACTGACAAACTGGAGAAAATGACTATAGTTTATATTAAAATTTAGAAAATTTATAGTACATTTTACAGAATTATAATAAATTTTATTATAAACTATATTAACTTTCACTGGAAACCATACTGATTTTCCTCAGTTTGTCAGCTCTGTGATTTCTTTACTATAAACTATAATAATTTTTATTCTAAACTTTTTTTCTCAGTGTGGATTAATAAGTTCAAAAGTATGAGGGATGATCCTCAAGTGCACACGCGCAATCAATCAGAGGGTAGATAATTGTAAATCATCAAGTAGCCCTCGTTGCTGGTGGAAACGCGAATCCCAAGCGGAGTTAAGCCCACGTATACATATAGATCCATCTCCTAAGCAGATTCCAGGGAACATATCTCTCTCGCAGGGGGTAGACGTGTGGGTAATACGCGCGTACCCGAATATATTGGTATATATATATATATATATATATAGGGTACCCCACCGGCACCGGTGCACCAGTCCTCCCGTTTTGGTGGTGGTGCACTTACCAGTTGTATACCGTCACGAGCAGCGCGAGACAGTCAAGGCGGTCCTTCGACGCTATCTCGAGACACTGAGGCGACGTTTACGTCCTGAACCCCTACGGGCAATCTGGCCGATTGTCGGAATATATCCCTTCCACCTGATTAATTGCGCATGTAACACCTCCTCTCTCTCTCTCTCTCTCTCTCTCTCTCTATGTTCCCCGTTCATACCCATACCACCGTACCCAGCAATGGTATAGAGCGACTCGTCCGAATCGGTTTCCTCTCCTATCCGGACGGATTTCGGAGAGACATCGCGTATAATGGATTAATTAGCGCTCCCTGTTCGCGTTCGATTAAACCTGTATTCCACATCTTCTTTTCTCTTTTCTTCCCCTTTCGGATTACCGTAATCAACCCTTCGATCATCTCGATGTGTTATACAAGGTTGTATCGACATTTTCAATTTATAATTACATATACGCATTCCATTTCAACTACGCACGATAAGAATCCTCGTTAATTTGTATTATTATATTTTACGATGTATACTCCAACAATACGAATACCTTCACGTGGGATTTGCACGGATATATATTTTTCTACAGATTTATCGGTATAAACGTGCGGGTTATATACGTATATACCGGGTTAATAATAAAAGGCATCAGTTGTCACTGGATAAATTCGGAGAAACGTATTATACATTGAATTTTCACTCAATATATCCATTATACAGACGTATTATGTACATCGAGTTTAAACAAAGAATATATTGTTCCGGGTAAATACGAATTTTAATAACAAAGTCCAACGTTCCTTTTTACCAACTTATATATATTACCCGTGAAAATGTACCTCGAAATGTATATTGTTTAATATATATACGTACATGCGCGTATCACCGCGGAGAAATATAATATAGTCAAAATTATTATAAATTTACTATTAATTTAAATGTATGTATATAAATATTAATTCCTTCCGTATTTATAATTACTTGGCGTTGTCTATATTCAGGCTATAATGTAATAATTACATTCGGCTAATCTGGTGAATTTGTTTTTCGTTTGTTTTATATTACACACTGAGATACATGGTATATTAAAAATGACTACATTATTATAATAACGTACGGATGTACTTGGATTATCACAATATTTACTTTATAATATAGTAATAAGTTGTTATAAATTGTAATAAAAAATACGATACACGTACATGTTAATTATATTTGCTGTAAAATATTGTAACGAATTATGATAATCCAAATATATCCCTACATTACTATATTGACATTTTTTATATACTTTTTTCAATGTATATTTATTGTTACAAAGTATTATAGGAATTTTAATCGGTATTAGCGAGCTAAATTGCGTTAATCAATATTTACTCAAATATTGCACAAAACCCTCTTTATTAGCAACTTACTTGCATATCTGGTAACATTTAAGACTTAGCGATATGCAAGTAAGTTGCTAATAAAGAGGGTTTTGTGCAATATTTGAGAAAATATTGATTAACGCAATTTAGCTCGCTAATACCGATTAAAATTCACATAATACTTTGTAATAAATACATGCATGGGCGATTTAGAGTCCAAAATTTAAAATACATTTATTGTTATTAATTTTTTTTTGTATGCAATAAATTAGCACCTGAAAATGTCTGCTAACCAGACGAAACAATGTGATATGTATTAAATAATTTAATTTATTTAATTTAATAGACCTGACCCTCGATATCGATTTTTTCAATTGTTAAGAATTATTATGTTGTCTAATAAAATTTACTATAAATTTTAGAAAATTGGACGGATATATATATACATAAATATATTAAATTTTACTACACGGAGAGAAATTTTGTGTTAAAAATTACATTAGTTTCTAGTAAACTGAAAGTAAAGAAATAACAGAGTGATATATATATAAAATTATAGTAATATTAAAATTAAACTCTTAATAAATTTTACTACTACTTTTGCAGGAAAATTTAACAGATATACATATATAGCCAATTTTCCAACACATTATAGTAATTGTGTTACCACTCGTCAAATCTGTCTCTTAATAAAATTAACAAGTTTTTGAAAATTCAACAAACACGTACTAAATTTTCCTATATACGTGTAGTAATTTATTACCATCTGCAAACACCGTCTCTTGAATATTCAATATCACAGTAATTTTTGCTGCAAAATTTGGAATCTCCGCGTAATTCGATGAAAATTACGCGTAAACGGGCGCGGTAACGTTACTTTATTCCAATTAACAATTTGTTTTACAGCCCAATTCCCCTTTTTTATACACACTAGACATCAACCTATATTCTATTGTTTCTTGTACACACAGACACACACACGAACGCACGCACGCGCTCGCGCACCCGAGGTTATAAACTGTCAGTAGTCGATTCACCATTACCCAAACGAATTTTCCGACGCGTAAAACCGACGATAAACTTGCGAGCTCGAAAAACCGTAGATCATTTTACATTTAGAACGAAAATATCGATCTAACATCCCGAAAACCGATAAATCGCGCCCGTGAATAATTACGTGCGCGCACACACTCGAACGAACCCTCTGATATACACACGCACACACACACACACACACACACACACACACACACACACACGTACAAGTGTGTACATACGTGTCCGTGTAGAGATACTTTCGCATGCGCGAACGTAACCGCAGTTTGGGAGTTGGTATTTGTGCGCGTGCAGGTGAACACTTGTGAGGTAAACGAACCGGTTATTGATAGTTAAGCGCTACCGGAAATTTCGTCCGGACGTCGGACTGCCCATCTGATACCCATCCCTCTGTTGATACCCTCCCCCGCCTCTCTAGCTCTATACCTTCCCCTCTGGATTTTATGAAGCCCACTCGCGTTACTTTCTATTTTGGATGAGGGGCTCGGTCGAACACATAGATAGAGATACATCCGCGTGTCCGTGTGTGCGGCTTTTCCCATCATCGGTTTCGAGTGGTTTTTCCACTAAAATTTCCCGAGGTGTGTGTAAATTGAACCTCGATCGGTCGAGTGTAAGTGCTTTTGTTTTCCACCCGATGTATATAACACGGTTGCGTTCCCAGGTGAAATATTAATTGATTTAATTAGTTTCCGTTTGTCTGTCAAGAGTAGTATGTAATGCATTAAACGATCTGCCTACATACGCGTTCTATCTATACTCGTATACTCCGCGGGTACGCGTATGTATAGTTCGTTAGATTTTACCTTTTTTCGGTTTAAACGATTAACCGTTAATACGTCTTCTTACTAATTAAAATTTGGAAAAAAAATGTGATTAGTTCCTCGAGTTGGTCGTTGAGGACGTGGCAGAGTTATAAATCATAGTCATTTTTTTTGGGAACAATGGGATTGTAAACAATTTTTTTTAAAGAATGAATTTTTTTTAAAGTCCTGCATTTTAGGTACTCGCGGTATCTTTTTTTAAAACAATATTTAAATTTTCCGAGAATTTTACTTCGATCGTATTTTTTTTTTATTATTTTAACGTCGTTCTTTTTATGCTCCCAAATCGGTGCTAATCAGCGAAGGAGGTCATACAATGTCTTGGTGAAGAAAGCACGTTGTTGAAAATACATTGGCCAGTGGTGGTTGTATCAATCGGCCGAGGCCGGGAATCGAACCTGGGACCTCCAGATTACGAGCCCGACGCCCTACCGACCAAGCCATCGCAGGCCTTCGATCGTTTTATTAGGATATTTGGGATAACAGTTTATCTTTTTTTTAATTCATATAATTTTTATTTACCGTAGTAAATTTAAATTACCCAACAAGCATTGTTTATTAAATTACTATTAGAAAAATTACTTTTTTTCCTTTAAGAATCAATCTTCCGTGCATTTTAAACTATATCCGTATCAATATCGCTCAGATTTTTAATTCAATATTTAAATAACATAATTTTTAGGTTGAAAAGTATACATCTCTGTAATTCAGGTTCGGCATCCCGTTAATTCGTCGATCAGTCAACGTATTATGATTAAAAACCATTTTAGACATTATTTTTTTTACCACCAACTCGCGAATGTTATAAGAATGAATAATTACCTTAAAATCTTACTCCTGTCGCAGCAATAATTCGGTCACCAAACAGATATTTCAATGCTTATTATAACATACACTCGCAATTTTCCTCACTATACTGCACGATATATATGTAATCGATAATTAAACGTGATTTTATTATACATTAACAGATCGTATACGTATCTATACATACATATACATGTATATATAATATACATACATACACGTTCCGGTAAAGAAGTTGAACAGTTTATCACGTACTTATTCAGTTTAAAATATAATTCCACGATCGAATATGAAAATTATTTGTTAATTACAATTTCGCTATGCTATACACGCGCTATTATATTAAATAAATGGGCTTAATTATTTAAACCACTCGGATCACTTAACGTTGTAGTAAATTCGTTCGCTTCTCTTTCCATTTGAATGGTTTGTTCAAACGTAATTAAATATCCATTTTCATTCGAGAATAATAGTTATTTTTCATATTATTACAATCAAAATGTAATTGGTTATGTCCTAATTTTTTTTTTAATATTAATATTTGATTTCTTTTTATTATATAGATATATACAGGTCATACGATGTAAATTTATAATTTGATTTAAAATAATAAATGTATGATTTAATGTATACATAAATTATTACGTTTACATTGCAAAATTTATTTGATTGTAATTATAAAAACAATATCAATAATTGCAAGACTGTTTAGTTTATAATGTATAAACATTTTTTTAAGGAAAATGAAATAAAACATATTTTACGTGTAATTGATGTAAATTATATAAAAAAAAAATATTTTTGGAATATAATGAGGAAATATTATTTATTAATTAAACAATGTTAAATTAAACAAGAATTTTGCATTTTTTGTGATACATCAACGTTAATAAAGTTTACATATAGTACAATAAAGTGTAATTAACGTAGTTAAATTTTAGATCGGATTCTTGCCAAATTTCATTTTCAAGGGAACAAGCCAGTGTTAAGCATATAAAAAATTTTTTAGGCTTTAAAATTTAATTAAAATATTATATATTTCTAGTATTTCGGGAGATAAAAATACTTAGAAAAGTCAGGATTTTAAGCCAGATAAGACTTTGAAATTCTCAGTTATACCTTAGTTGTATATACAAGGATTGGGTAAGTAATCGTCAACCACCCATTTTCGAATACTTTCTTCGAATACCGAGTAGCTTTTTTAATACAAATCCTTTTTACATGCTTAACACTGGCTCGTCCCCTTAAATAAAGAAAAACGCGCGTGATATCGCAATTATCAGTTAAAATTAATACCATTTCTTTCGGGTTACGATTAACCTAAAATTAGTTTTCTTACCGCCCAAAAAAGAAAAAAAGAAAAAAGGTTTACGCATTTAATTACGTTCACGCAACGCAGCTATGTACACATTTACAATCGTTAATTCAGCGTCAAACGCTGCACAGTATTCATGTTATATGCATTGACATTTATCTCTCTTAGGAGACAACAATACGAAATGAGCACACGGTTATAAAATGGAAAAGACAAGAATGGCCGAAAATGTGGATCACTCGCTTTTACGTCAAGTGCTGATCGGCGTTGTTTGTAAGTATATATATATACATATGTATATATCCCTTACCCTTGTGCCGGGTCGCCCCGCGTCCGATGCGCTTTTGCTTACGCGGCCCCGGGTTAACGGGAAAGTTTGCTCGGCGCGGGCGTGGAAAAGGAGGATAAAATGCAAAACAGGAAGCCGGAGTAAATTTCATTTGCACTCGAATGAAGCGCGTGAGTCGAAGTCGAAAAATCCACGGGAGCAAGAAACAGGCGAAGAAGAGAACGATCGGGCATAACAATAAAAGAAAACGACTCGCCCCGTTTTCCGCGAGGGAAGCGTTATATCCTAGCGCGGAAAATCGATTAGGGTTGAATTATATTACGATCAGCGACAAAGTTAAAACGTACGTTTCTTCTCACATCGTCAATTGCACCGATATAGTTTCCCAATATATATATGTACATACATACATACGCGACCGGAGTAAACTATAAAACTGACAATTATTTGTCACTTTATTGAATGTCACTGCAGTAAACAACATTTTAAATTGCATTTCTATTACTGCGTAACTATATATATATAAAACACGTGTTTCAACTATTTATTTTTGTCGACCGTCTTCGCGCTCCTCGGCTCTCGTTATAGTTTTATTTTGAATTTACGTCTATAGATGCAATTATTGTTCGGGTTATTGAGAAAGAAAAAGAAAATGAATTTACTCTCGTCGCGGTTTTGTTTTGCAAACTGCTTTGGCCAATAGTTTATATACGTACATAACAAACAGCTTTCTCATAGATGTACTAAACACATAATGCGCATTCTAACCTATTTTCGGCTTGTTAATGTTTCATCCTGTCAATATTATCCACCAGCCATCGCTGTATTCATTAATTCAAAATTTAGTTTGAATTACCTTTACTGATTGTGCTTGAGTTCTTGTGCATTGTCAGATAGGTTTCTTTTTGTCTATACAATGATATATTGACGTATACTAACGAAATTAATATATATATATATACATATACATATATACATGCATTTACCTGAATACGCTTATCCATTGTGTGGTTATGAATAGACCAGGATTCCACGTTGAAAATATCATACGAACGAGAATTACTTGGTATATATTTAAAACGTGAAATAATGCTGGCCGTTTCGAGAAAGTAACGTTGTTTTATTCTTTTTCGAACTAATATTCCGCGCACAAGATCATTCTCGAGATAATCGTCAAGTGAAACGATCGGGGGTGCCACCTTAATTAATACTAATCTCTTAACGAGATAGGGTAAGGCAAACGCGCGGTGTTCTCCCGGCAATCATCCTAAAACGATTACTAATCGAAAGGGTTACGGGATATAAAGGATCTCATCCAAGGTGCTTACGCCAGCCCGTTATATAAGGCCTCGCAGCTAATTCAACGCGATCGAACTTTGATTTCTCTCCACCTACACGAGTCTCTCTATCTCTCCCGTGTGTTGAAACACGGGCCATTTTAGGTAATCTTCTGATCGTCGACAGTGGCTTTCACGAAGGATGGAGCACCCCGATGATCCCCAAATTGGAGCACGATGATCCTATAGTTCGGGTGACCTCCGTGCAGGGTGCCTGGATCATTAACCTCATGTACGTAGGTGTTGGTCTTGGCTCCGTGATTCCACTCTTCCTGATGGACCGGGTCGGCAGAAAATGGACGATGCTGATAGCCGCGATACCCAAGATCAGCAGTTGGATCATCTTCGCTTGTGCCCAGGATTACATGGCCTTTTACCTCGGTCGATTGTTAGCCGGGATTGGTACCGGTGTCACTTATTGCGTCACACCCATGTACCTCGGTGAGGTGAGCACCAAGAGAACCAGAGGACCGTTGAGCGCATCCTTAGCCGTCTGGATAAACATTGGAATGTTGCTCATCTACATCATCGGTTTGTGGACCCCCAGATTGACAATGTCGTTGATCGCTGTGATAGTACCTCTGATGTTCCTTCTTAGTTTTATGTGGTTGCCCAAGAGTGCCGTATTCCTCGCGAAGAAGAATCGCATGGGAAAAGCCGAGCGGGTCCTCAAATGGTCCCTGGGTCGCGAGGACGTCGAGGAGGAGTTGGAGGAAATCAGGAGAATAGTCTCTTCCGAGCAAACGGGTAAAATCACCTTTTGGCAATCGATCGTCGAATCGGTAGTCAGAGTCGAGAGTCGTAAAGCATTCAGCATCACCGGGATTTTATTGAGCGCCATGATATTCTCGGGTGCAGCTCCCATATTGGCCTATCAATCTTATACGTTCAAAGAGGCTGGCTTCGGTGTGTCCACCAATGCTAGCGTTTTAGCGTCGGGTATGGCGATTGTCCTAGCTGGCTTGGTGTGCGTCATCGTTGTCAAACGAACTGGCAAGAGAAAGTTACTGTTGATTGCCGCTCCAGCTACGGTCGTCAGTTTGGCAGTAGTCGCTGGATTTTTCACTCTGAAAAGTTGGGGGGTCGACGTATCGAGCATCAATTGGATACCCACAGTGTTCATTATGACTTACGCTTTGGCTTACGGAGTCGCGCTCAATCCACTGCCACTGAGCTACATCAGCGAGGTTTTCCCGATGGACGTCAAAGTGCCCGCGGCACTCTACTGTTCCCTATTCTACGCCGTTGGCAGTCTATTAGTCGTAAAAATTTATCAGGTATCGTCAAATGTAATACTACTTTTTTCATTTCACTTAGTTTTATCTCATTCTGAAAGTGGCTCGTCCGAACGACGACGATATTGCCAATACTCTTTTAATAATGATATATATATTTTTTTTTTCACTCTTCCACTTTAATCATTTGTTTTTTTTTGTTTTCTCGAATCGGATTAATTGAAATAATCTTTCGCTAAAATACGAGTACAAGTACGACGAAATGTAAAAAAGGAAAAAAAAGAATATTTATAGTATCGCGATTATTTTTGAAAGGTAAAATTGAACGAACAAAGTGCATAAAACGAATTAAATCGATTGGATAGTAAATAACGTCGAGACTGCATTGCGCTCATTTTGTCAATGTTGTGTATGTGCCTTTCCGTTCGCATTTAGGTTCTGCAGGACTCGTACGGCACGTACGTGCCGTTTTGGTGCTTCGCCGCGATAACTTCGTTCCTCTGGCTCTTAATCTACTTGTTTGTCCCGGAGACCGAGGGCAAGAGCTTGGAAGAGATTCAAATGGAGCTGCGGGGAAAGAGTTCGCCGCTCGAGACCCAGAAGACGATAAGTGAATCGAAGCATCGCTATTAGCGGCCCGACCCGTGAACCCACACGCAGCTGCTGGCACGCCACCCCACGATCGATGTAGCGGATGCTCGCGCCCCCACCCGCGGCTCCCCACCTATATACTTTTATTTCCAAATCCTCGGATTCATGTGTTTTATTTACCTGGACACCTTTATACAGTTTTCGTGTGCACTAAGAGCGCGACCGTTTTCGAGTTGGATTTCTAGACTCGGTTATTTTTTTTTTGGTGGTACATGTGTGTGTATGTGTGTGTGTGTAAGTGTGATGCGTGCACACGATGTCGAGGTAACGCATTGTCGAACTGCGAGAAAATAATTTTTATCGCGAAAACGTATTTTTTATATACGTACAATATAATATTTCAATATTCGTGTAGATTGTTAAAGTTCAATTTTAAGTTTTTACCGTACGTTTTGAGATTTCATATTTTTTTCCAGTTAATTATTTCGATTCCGAAGCCCCTGTGAAACTTAATTATTTGTAGACTCACGATAAATATATTCAAAATCATTTAGGGTTTCGCGTGCACCAGTACGCTTCTTTTTAATTACTTCATAACGTGAAAGTTAATTAGAGTGAAATTCTATTGAAATTCAATTAAAAAATCAGTATCGTCGATTGCACTTACATATATATATACCTATATATATATATATATAAATATGTGCGTGTGTGTCAAACGTATATTAAGTTTTAATCTACATAATCGGAAACATCGTCATTTTTATTTTTGTATATCGACGTTTTATAATTTTTAGGTTTTAACCGCGAGTTACCAAGTCTAAAACGTTTAAGGTTACTTTTACTCGAGCGATACAGTTCCTTTGAGTATTTGTAGATATATATATATATTGTTATAGCGAGAGAGTTTGAATGAAAATAAATTTTTTCTCGAGGAATTAAAATATGCAGTGAAGGGATTTTTTTCGAAATAACACGTGGTGTATTTATATATACTTGAGATTACACGTTAAATGTTGTATACGTCCGTAATGCCAAATTATATGTATCAGATAATAAAGAAAGCATAACCAATTTTTTAGTTGTTTGAAAAATACATTTCTTCAAAGTGTACAATTCCAAGTTATTTTCGTTGGTTATCGCTTCGTTACGGAATATATAACAATAATTTCCCTTTACTATGTAAAAAATAATTGACCTGACGAAAAGTACAATAAAAATATACATTGTATACTTTTTAACGGGGTGCCATAGTCAATATTTATCCTCCCTACCTTATCGGCAATCGCGATTATCAGTAATAAATTTGTAAATAAAAGAGTATGTGAAAAAATAAGAGAAGAGGCGCCTTCATTTATTGATAATATAACTGAGTGCCGAAATTCAGATTAAAATTATATTGCGTTTTTGAGAAAAGTCTTACCAAAAATGTAAACCTAACCTCAACGAGGTGAAAAAATTTAATATTTGTTGGTAAGACTTTTCTCGAAAACGCAATAATATTTTAATCTAAAATTCAGCACACAGTTAGATTGTCAATAAACAAAGGCGCTTCTTCTCTTATTTTTTCACATACGGTTCTACTGTTTTATTAATTAATCATCAAAAATTGAGCATGGCACCCCCTTAAATAATGAATTAGCGAATAATCACTATTAAAATATAGTGATAAGTCGGTCATTGTCACAAAATAGCGAACAGTTAGTAATTGCGATATCACGTCAATACATTCACTAATACTAGTGACAGTGAACCGACTTATCGCTATTCCATATTTCTCGAGAAAAATACGTTCGTGAACGTTAAAAACTCTAGTAACATATAGATGTACAAAATATATAAATAAATAAAGTACAAATATAATTGATTTTAAAAAAAGACGGATAACAGCGATCGATTATATATATACATATATATATATATATATACATGCGATGTATATAAATTTACACGAATTAATTAATCTTGACAAGCGCGCGTGTCACGTATATTATCGGACGAGTAAATAGGAGAATAAGAAGGAAGGGGAAAAAAAATGACGAACGCGAAATATTTGAAATAACTGGAGCCGCGTCCGTGTATTTGAAATATCTTTTTCCCAAGTTGCGCGGACACGAGTTGCAAGAAATATAAAAGGGAGAGTTAGATGACACTTGACGTTGTTCGCGCTTTTTGCGAGATTGCGTGTCTGAAATTGTTTGTCGTGAATCTCCTTTTTAAGTGTTTTTCCGTCGCGTTGAAATACTCGAGATACTTACGCCCGGAAATGTTGGCATAATGTTATTTACTTTGTATCCAACGTCGTACCGCTGATGTAAGAGAAAACATATAAAATCATATCGCTACCCGATATATAGATTTTTGTCGAACCTATATCGACCGTATATATTATTCGTAATCAATTCATCAATTATGTAAGATTTATTTTATATATTTTGTTTATTAAACTATTTTCTTCTTTTCATCTCACCTATATATACATTTTATTATACGTTCGATAAATATATATATATTTTTTTTTCGACGATGGGTTTACGTTAATTATGTATCAGTGTGTTCAACGAGAAAAAAATGTAACAAATTTTATATACATCGCAATTTATAATTGTTAGCGCGAGGATGCCTCGATACGATTGGCATACATTATAACGTTATTTGTATACTCGACCGATATACTATTAATTCAGTTTTAACGTATATTACTTATACATAGATGAATGTGTGCGCGCGCGCGCGCGTGTGTGTGTGTGTGTGTGTGTGTGTGAGTGAGTGCGAGTGTATACATATTTTCCTCCTATGCGACGAAAGAAAAATTAAGTTATAAATAAATTATTTAATTTGACGGTTTACACGATAATGCTAATTATTATTTATTGGCGTAAAGTGAAAGAGGTTAATATCTTGTCACTGTTGTAAATTTCTTTGATTAAAAATTATATCGACATAGCGAATTAACGTACAAGCTTTCTCGTATATAAGAAACTTAATTTTACAGTGACCCGGTTTGAAATTTAACGTTTTGTTTTAAATTATTTGTATTTTTATTGTTTATTAAAAATATCTTTTTATTATAATTATGATCTTGTATTCAATTATCAATATTACAATACGCGGAAGGAAATTATGTACTAATAATTATAAAATCTTTTATATTATCGTAGCTAATTCCTGATGAGCATTCGATTGTTGATCATTTTTTAGTACGACTCACTTGGAAACTAATTGTTCAATATTAAAATATTTTGAAGAATAATATACATGGTAAGTTGGATTAATTTTAAATTGCATATATTACGATATATAATATGGAATATAACGTTAAGTTTTACATGTACTAAAGTGTGATCAAGACATTTGTCTTAACTGATCAGAAATTGGTTATGTTACGGTACAGTATAGTTTCTCGTAAATAAATCACAGATTGACAAACTGAGGAAAATCACTATAGTTTACATTAAAATTTATAAATTAAACTACGACCATTATAACTGGAAACTATTGTAATTTTAAATCTAAACTTTTTCTCATTTTATGTTTATGTGAAAAAAATATTTAACCCTTTCAAACTCAATGTATATTGTACAATGTGAATATTTATAGATGAAAAATTTTAAATTAAAAAACTTAAAATAGTAGAGAAAAATATTTTATTAGTTAATATTTTTAGATCAATAAGATGGTATAATAAACCAATTCTATATTTTAAAAAAATCGTAGCGATAGATTCATAAATAAAAATATGAAAATATTCCATATCAATTCCGAACTAAAAGGGTTAATTTTTATCCATTATACATATCTATTTTTAATTTTTTCAATCATCAAAATCAACTAATAATCCGTTAACATTTCTAGCAGAGTATGTACACTATTATCTTTTTTTTTTAATTGAACATTTAATTTTTATCGTTCCAAAATCGAAACTGTAATACACGTTTAATTGTACAAAGCGGACATAATGCCTTTATGTATGCGTAACGTTTTAATCATCGTATATGTTATTATAATAATCACAATTCATTTGCTCATTTCTTACGTTTGTATACACGTATTAAATTATATACATATATTACGTGTTTGCATTTGTAAATAAATAAATGTACATATTATTCGTTAAGTTTATTATAATAATCATCAAAATTGTATAATATTAAGGAATTATTAATCATATAATATATATATATATATATAGAAAATTAATAACCCATAAGTACACAGAGTAGTATGTGTGTATGTGTTTTGTATTTAATACAAAAATACCATTATTTAATTGTACGTTGTAAATCGATATATGTATGAAAATGTTTTTTTTTTATTACTAAAGAAAGCATATGATATAGTTCAGTAATTTAGAAAATTACGATATTATTTCTTTTGTTCTGTGTACATAGGTAATAAAATTCAGACAATTATTTTTTTTATACATATACATACATATATATAATAAAAGAATTTTTCCAAGCTCAACGAATCGAGGTTTATTATCAATCGTAAATGTAATAACGTTATGTAAGATATATCGGATATTGATTTGAAAGACTGTTATATTATACGAATTGGAATATTGAATAAATTATTTGCCAGTCTCAATATAAATCATATACTTTTTAACGAAGGAAAATAACAATTTATTTTTCTTTTTAATTGGGATTCCCATCTTACCAATACTCGTGAAAAGTCATTCGATTAAAAATATATACAATACTCGAAGATTCGTTTGTACATTTATATCGTATATCAAAGATCATCGAAATGTTCTCAGTTCGAGAATTTAATTATACGTAAACGCGTAATTGACGTTTCGTCAACCGTGATACACATCACATAAATATCGCAGTAGTAATTAGGGTTAATTTAAAAATCAATCGGTATAACGATGATTTACGGTATTTTCATCGTTGTCAGTCTCGGGTATATTATATATATATATCATTTCGTATTATTACGGAAAGCAAGAGAAAAAAAAATGTAAAGTCCGTAGTCGCGTTGTATAGATAGAATAAAGTCGCGTGATCATTTAGTTGAGATAACGCGGAACATAACGATCGCCAACTTTCCCAAATAACTTCCTTATTAGCGAGGCATAAAGCAAAATGTTTACAGCCTTCGTTAATGTTTATCAATGATTGCCTCCGCGTTTCCAGTTGCATATAATAACGCGTATAATTGCACAATGTATATAGGAAAAGGAGTTTATGTACATCGAACAGTCGGGGTCGTGCAAAAAACAAAAGAAGAAATAAATGATTTTCTTTGATATTTATTGGATAAATGTGACAAATTCGATTATTGGAATTATTGGAGCATCGAGCGAAGGAGAATGCAGTATAAGAAATATATGTAAGTATGATAAAAAGACAGTGCGTGATTTGATACTGGGAGGTTACGTACCTTGGAAATTACAAGAATATTCATAAATAATTATGAAAATTAGTAAAGATTGCTAAATATTATAATTAAAGATCATTAAAAATCTATCATTAAATATCGATCACTATAAAATGCTAAAGATGATTAATTATCACTAAAAATTACTAATTTAAAACTAACGAAAGATAAGTAAAACTAAATATATAACTAAAATTTCTAAAATTACAAAATAACTAAAATTAATAAAGATTACTAAATATTACGAAAGATCTATAAGATCGATACTTAAAATATTTTTAGAAATAAAAATAATATATAAAATATAAAAAAAAATATTTCCGAGTGTTTTTAGAGTATTTTATGATTTTTGTGTCATCTTCGGTAATCTTTGGTAACATTTAGAAATCCCCGGAAGTCTTTGTAAATAAAGTTATTTTTTGTAAATAGACATTATTAAAGATTACTTCAAGATTACTAAAAATTACTTTGATTTCTTTTCAAACAGCGTAAAACCCCTCGACCTAAAATAGCAGTTTTAATTGTCTATCTGTAGTCACGTCGAGTATAATTAATCAGGTTCAACATTACTTTTAACTCTACGTTAATCACTCGAATATTACTCATCGTTTATTAGTTGCGCTAGTGTTATTTGTATATGCCTCGTAAAAAATTGGACGATTGCAGTCAGCCTAAATAAAGTTTTTGTGCGATATAAGCTGATTCAACATATTAATTGGTATAAAAAAATGCAACATTAAAGATAAATTGCAAATCGTCAATATAAATTTATTTATACACAAGCATGATGGGAATTAAATTTGCATTTGTCGTAAGTGTTTACTAAAATGTAATCTAACCTCTCACATACATAGGTTGCTTCGTCTTCACGTCTACTTGAATTAAATATTGAAAAAGTAATATCACGGTGAATTCGTATATACAATGAATATTTCAACGTCACGACTGTTTTTTTCCACGAGTGAATTTATACATCTTTAATTGTTTCAACATGTTTTCTTTGCTTTCTTTTTCGTTGAAATTACGTTTGAACGTGAAATTGAACAAAAAACTAATCATATTATATAAGCACATAAAGTAAAATAGCAAAATTAAAAAAAAAGTTGGATATAAAATACGGGTAATTGCACATCGACTGGTTCCTGGTAAGAATTGTATCGGAGAAAAATGGGGTGTATAGCCATTTACTCGGTATGTAAAATGGCTAGTTTCTGGTATGGAAGTAAAACGCTTTTTTTCACATTATCGCCCATTTAATGAAGTGTCCGCAACCTTTAAATATTTTGAGTAAATATATCGGTGGCCTTTATGTTGTCATTGGTCAAATTCGATCGGTTTCCTAATTGCAGATATGATTTGGCGATTGTTTACTTTCTACGAATCACCGTTCAAAATATATTTCACGAATTTTTCTTAAAATCGAACCGAATCTATCTTACAAGCCTTTTCTTGGGCTAGAACGAGCCAGGCAACTTATTTCAGATCAAAATGCCGAGGAACTTATCTTTCTGGCTAGGAAATAGACTGATCTTGATAAAATAATGTTGTAAAATGCGTTTCATCGCAGAAATAAAAATGTTCACAAGTCCATTTTTTCGAAACAAGCTTGTTACTACTAAGAAAATGGAGACGATTCCTACCAGGGGTCTGGCCAAAATTTAAAACAGAACCAAATTTTTTGTACAAAGATTGGAGATGTTTTCCAGAAGCAGGTGATATACAAAAATTTCAATTTTTTTTTAAAAAAATATTTTTGAAACTATTTATCCTAAAATCTGTCAAGTTGTTTGTATAAAATCTAATATAACTTTTTCTCCAAAAATTCTGTAAAACGTTACCATCTGGGTTAAATTTCTTAATATCAAAAACAAATATACACAAGGTATATGGCAATATTGAAAGTTGAAATATGGCGACCACGCTACGATAGACTTTTTCAAGGAAAAGTTTAAAAAATACCTTGCATCAATTAATTTTTAATGATTACAGTGATATTATTGGCCTGTAATTTGGTAAAAAGTTATTTGTTTGTAAACTACACAAAACGGTACATTTTTTCTTTCTCTTTTTCTTTCTGTCTCGCTCGCTCTCTACGTCCTTCTAACGATTAGCGTTGACGATGGGCCTCGATACCGTTTCAACCTTCATAAACCTTCCTTTCCCTGTTCGCAGCCGGCTCGAACTTGTCCGAAACTTGCATGCAGACATCTGCACTCGTAACACGTGTGGGTTATTACTGGGAAAACCCACGCGACGGAGACGGCTCCTCTCGCAGCTCGAGACCCCGGAAAGCACATACCTGCAAGCGGGTGATTCCCATCCTCCCCTCCACGATGACACAGGGCGAAAGGGATAGCGTCAGAATGCGAGCGTGGAGGAGACATTCAGTCGTTGTTGTCCGTCTAGTTCGAACCTCGGTTCCGCAGATCCATCGCCTTTATACCGCGTTCGGCATTTTTCGATATTCTGTGTATGTAACTTGTGTGAGCTTAGACTCGTCCGAGAACGACTCTACAATTAACTCTTTTTCACTGTGCGTGCGGTTTCTGTGCGTGTGATTCCGTGCATTCTGTGAGCCTAGACTCGTCGTCTGAGAACGACTCTTCTTCGCTGTAGATGCACAAACGCATACTCAGCCCCAGCTTCTGGACGCAGAAGTATTTTGGGATCTCGTTCAAAAGGAGCGCTCCTCTGGCGGTATCCGCCGTTATAGCGAAACCTGCGTAAGTTCTAGCATTAAGTTTTTTTGTAAGCGCATTTGTATTATTTTGAAAAGGACATTGCACGGCTTTTTCTCTCCTTCTCGAGGAGAGTTTTTTCTAGCCAGTCCCAATAAATTTACTTTCTGTTCAACCGCGAAATGTTTTGTTTTATTTCTTAATCCCTAACTAAACCTCACCAAACCTTTTCATTAAGTTTATAAATCTGTAAACATTTTGGTGCCCCGGGTGAGGAAGGGATTGTAATTGATTAAATGTAAGAACTTTTGCATTGCACAGAAGGTAGTGTTTATTATTTATTAGTATAATTTGTAAACCATACATTCTGCTATTTTTCCTCATTTTTTTTCTAATTTTCGGTACCTTCCTACTTCTTGATGCGTAACACGAAAATTTAAAGTTAACCTTGTTATTCGGCTTCTACTTTGATTGTATAGTTTCTCGCGCTTGCATTAACGAAGACAAAGAGAATTTTGATAATAATTTAATTTAATCAACAATAAAAAAGTTTTTTAATCGTTTTTCGACTAAAAGGAACCATAAACAATGGCGCCGACCTCTTGGAAAAAACTAATACCTTTGCAACGCGAACGCATGCTTGAAATAAAGTCCATTCGAACCCGCTTAACTGAGAAACCACGCGATACGCTAACTGGGAATATCGTACAATCGAGAATTGACGCGATCGATCAAATATGGCTTGAAACGCGAAAAACTCATGGGGAAATTATCATTAAAGATGACGCGAAGAATGATCCGTATGTAACTGAGCGTGAATTTGAAGATATGCAAGTTCTATACGAAGAAACTCGAGATGAATTTTTAGGTATACTCTTAGATCTTCAAGCACGAATTAATGACCGCGCTAGACTAGTTAGAAATCGAGACGAAGATAGTGTAGACACACAGCAGCGTCCCGCGAAGCTTCCGAAGCTCGACCTCCCCACATTCTCAGGACGGTTTGAGGACTGGGATAATTTTTACGATTTGTTCTCGTCATTAGTGCATGATGTGCCGCACATCTCCGACGCGACGAAATTGCAATATCTTAAGTCATGCCTCACTGGTTCCGCCGCGGATTTAATAAAGAACGTTACAATTACTAATGCTAATTATAGATCGACTTGGCAAACTTTAAGAAATCGGTTTTATAATCCTCGTATTACAGTTAATAATCATTTGCACGCGCTTGTGAATTTACCACAGTTAAAACGAGGTACGGCTCGGGAATTGAGATCGTTTACCGACGAAGCACAATTAATTGTACGCGCACTAGAAAACTTAAAAATGCCCGTGCAACACTGCAACTTCATGCTCGTGTTTTTGATTGCTAATAAACTCGATCCCGATTCTCGAATGTTATGGGAATCTGAAATAAGTGCCATAGATCAGCAAATAATTGACGACAATCAAACTCACGATACCGACCGCGATCCACTCTCGCGCTTTCCGAAGTTCACTGATCTTGCTAAATTTCTTGAGAAACGAGCTCGGGCTCTTAACGTCATTGCCGCGGAACCCAGAAATGACTCCAGAACCGTACCGGAGGTGAGAACAACGACAAGGGTAAAAAGAGTTTTTCACGCTCTTCCTACACGTCAATACGAATCCTCAAGTAGCCGAAAATGTACTCTTTGCCAGGCGCCGCATTCAATTTATAGTTGCCCTGATTTTATAAAATTATCTCTAACGGAACGGCAGAAAACAGTTCGTCGATTGAAGTTATGTTTTAATTGTCTGGGTAATCATCAAATTATCGGATGCTCCTCGAATGGTAGATGCTTGAAGTGTCGCGGAAAGCACCATACTCTTTTACACCAACTGAATCAAACATCAACTTCTACTAACGGCGCGAGAAGTCAATCGAGTCAGAGAGCCAACATCAACCCAGAGGAATCAGTCGCGGTATTAACTGCTAATGTCGCTAGGTCGAAACGTTGTACTATACTCGCGACTGCACAAATAATCCTTATTAATAGCCAGGGTGTTCGGACTCGCGCACGCGCACTATTCGATCAAGGTTCAGAGGCTACGTTCGTCACCGAATCTATGGTACAACTCCTGGGAGCCTCGAGGCGCTCGGTTCAAGTATCGTTATCCGGATTAGGCGCGACCATTACTGGAACTACTCGTGGTATGACTCAACTGACAATCCAATCACGAACTCAACCGGACTTTCAATTAACAATAGAAGCATTTATCTTGTCAAAATTGACGTCACACTTGCCCTCTCGACAGGTCACGCAAATCGAGTTAAGTTCCTTCGACGACCTCGAACTCGCGGATCCATATTTTCACACTCCTGATTCGATAGACATTATTTTAGGCGCTGACGCGTATGGTCAATTGATACGATCTGGATTAAAGCGGTCCCATTCAACTAATTTAATAGCTCAAAATACCGCCCTTGGCTGGATTATCTCAGGAACAGTTAGTGGCGACGCGCCACGGCGGGCGGCGTTAAAAAATGCTCCGGTCAACGCGTTACATTGTGTTTCCACCGACGAATTACAGAGACAACTGCAGACTTTTTGGGAACTAGAGGAATCCGTACAGTGTATTAAAAAATTACACCCGGAAGAAGAGAGATGCGAAAATCTATTTAATGAAACACACAAGCGAGAACTCGACGGACGATACACGGTACGGTTGCCCTTTAAATCAGAACCACCAAAGGTTGCTTACGAAACCCGACGACTCGCATTACGTTCACTCGAGAGTTTGCACCGCCGTTTTCTTAAAGATCCTCGATTAAGTAGTGAATATCGCGAATTCATGTCTACGTATGAACGCTTAGGTCATATGTCGCGAGTTCCTTCATCTGAATTAAACAACCCTCAAGCGTGGTACCTACCACATCATGCGGTAATACAAAGTTCTATGGATTATTGGAAACTTCGAGTCGTATTCGACGCCTCACGGCGTACTCGATCCCAACACTCACTTAATCAATTTTTACTTCCCGGGCCTTCTTTACAAAATGATCTCGCATTAATTCTATTAAATTGGCGAAGGTATCGATATGCCTTTACCGCGGATATTGTAAAAATGTTCCGGCAAATACGAGTACATCCTTACGACCAAGACTACCAGCGCATTTTATGGGCGCCCCGCGCCGAAGATTCCCCAATCGAATTTCGACTTACAACCGTGACTTACGGAACCGCGTGCGCTCCTTATCTAGCAATCCGCACACTTAAGCAATTAGCTGAGGATCAAAGTATTCAGTTTCCGCTGGGCTCCCGTTGCCTTATCGAGAATACTTACGTGGACGACGCGTTTTGCGGTGCAGACGAGCTATCGGTAGCAATAGAAAAACGCGATCAACTGATTCGCTTATTAACCTCGGGAGGTATAGAATTGGACAAATGGGCCGCAAACCATTCAAACTTGTTGCCAAAAACTCGAGAACCCATTAATATCGTAAAGGAAATTAATAGCGATGATTCTGTGAAAACTTTAGGTGTACGATGGAACCCAAATACCGATGAATTTAGTTTTTGTCCATTCGACATTGAAGCGGCTAGTGCAGCCTCAACTAAACGCGCGGTACTATCGAGCATTGCGCGACTTTTTGACCCCTTGGGCTGGCTCTCTCCGATTACAGTAGTCGCGAAAATCCTTATGCAAGATTTATGGATTTTAAAGTGCGATTGGGACGCACAGTTACCGGACAGTGTTCGCGCGCAATGGCAAGAGTATTGCTTTTCATTAAAAAATCTATCCTGCTTATCGATCGCTCGTTGGTTAGGTTCGTCAAACAACCAGTCTTATCAGATACACGGTTTTTCTGATGCGTCAACGCGAGCTTATGCAGCGGCTGTCTATCTTCGTTGTGAAGATGACGCAGGTGGAATTCAAATTTCATTAATTGCCGCTAAGACACGAGTAGCACCGGTAAAAACTGTTAGCGTACCGAATTTAGAACTTTGCGGCGCCGATTTACTAGTTAAACTCATCTTTAATTTAAAGAAATTGGAGTTCATTAAAAACTTACCGATTTATGCTTGGACTGATAGTCAAATAGTATTAACATGGCTAGCTAAGCATCCGTGTCACTGGAAAACGTTCGTTGCTAATCGCGTATCCTTCATACAAACCGAATTACCGACGGCAATATGGGGACATGTACCAACTAAAGATAACCCCGCAGATTTGGGTACTCGCGGTACAAGCGTAGATGAACTTATAAAATGTGATCTTTGGTGGCACGGCCCCACCTGGCTGGCTCGCACCGCGCAAGAATGGCCTCAATCCCCGATAGTAGCGCAGAATTTGCATGTTCAAGCTGAACAACTAGAATCGGAATGGTTGAATCGTTATTCGACACTAAGTCGGCTTATTCGCGTCGTAGCATACTGCCGTAGGCCGATAATAAATCTACGTTTACGTAAAGCCAATCGTCCTGCTTACACCTCGTTTTTAACTTCAATCGAATTATCAGAAGCTCGTGATACGGTCATTCGATTAGCACAAGCAAGCGCATTTAAAAAAGAATTAAAATTATTGCGAACTGGACAAATGGTGACCAAGAGCAGTCCGTTAAGTAAACTTAACCCGGTCATTGAAGGTGGCATAATACGTGTCGGTGGACGTTTAATTAATTCGCAGTTAACCTACTCACAAAAGCATCCACCTATCCTACCGTATCGGTCACATCTAAGCCGCCTCTTCGTAAAGCATGCACATTCATTATCCCTTCATGGCGGTCCTACTCTAACCTTGAGTCTTTTACAGCAGAATGTATGGGTGTTAGGTCGAAATCGCTTAATTAAAACTGTCATAAGAAACTGCGTACCATGTCAACGCGTTAAACCGCACTTTGCTCATCAAATGATGGGAGACCTCCCGGCGGCTCGAGTAACGGCAGGTCGTCCCTTTTCATCAACCGGCCTTGACTATGCAGGCCCTATCGCGATTCGCACCACTAAAGGTCGAGGACATCGATCCTATAAGGGGTATATAGCGCTATTTATTTGCTTCGCCACAAGAGCCATACACCTAGAACTCGTCAGCGACCTGACCACAAGTAGCTTTATCTCGGCGTATCGCCGTTTTGTTGGACGACGTGGTATCTGCCAAAGGCTTTACAGCGACAATGCCACCACTTTCCATGGAGCAGACAAGGAGTTGCGGAACATGTTTCAGGCTGCATCCACCTTTTACAAAGAAACCGCCGCTCAACTAGCCAACGATGGTACTGAGTGGACATTTATACCACCAAATACGCCTCATTATGGCGGACTATGGGAAGCCGGAGTCAAATCCACTAAGCATCATTTGAAGAGAGTTATCGGTGAACATACTCTCACCTTTGAAGAATTATCTACTCTGCTTGTAGAAATTGAAGCTTGCCTTAACTCTCGCCCTCTTTGTCCAATGAAAGCAGATGTCGATGATTTGGAAGCTCTTACTCCATCTCATTTTTTGATCGGGACAACATCATCTCTAATCCCAGATGCCGATGACTCAGCAGTCCCGATTAACCAATTGAATCGATTTCAATTACTTCAACGTATACGGCAGCAATTTTGGAGGCGATGGTCTTCTGAATACCTTCAGTATTTGCAAGAACGCTCTAAGTGGAAAACTCCGACAGAAAACTTTTCAGTAGGCCAATTAGTCTTACTAAGAGACGACCGCTACCCACCTTCTAAATGGCCCCTTGGACGAGTTATCGAAGTTCATCCGGGACCCGACGGATTGGTACGTGTCGTTACTGTCAAAACAACATCTACGATCTTGCGTAGACATATTGCTCGCGTTTGCCCATTGTTAACCCTCGACGAAAATGTATCTTAATAATAGTCCAATTGTTATTAAGTTGTAGCGTTATAAAGAACGATGTATAGAAATGTTCGTCTAACCGACGAAGGCGGGCGGAATGTTTGTAAACTACACAAAACGGTACATTTTTTCTTTCTCTTTTTCTTTCTGTCTCGCTCGCTCTCTACGTCCTTCTAACGATTAGCGTTGACGATGGGCCTCGATACCGTTTCAACCTTCATAAACCTTCCTTTCCCTGTTCGCAGCCGGCTCGAACTTGTCCGAAACTTGCATGCAGACATCTGCACTCGTAACACGTGTGGGTTATTACTGGGAAAACCCACGCGACGGAGACGGCTCCTCTCGCAGCTCGAGACCCCGGAAAGCACATACCTGCAAGCGGGTGATTCCCATCCTCCCCTCCACGATGACACAGGGCGAAAGGGATAGCGTCAGAATGCGAGCGTGGAGGAGACATTCAGTCGTTGTTGTCCGTCTAGTTCGAACCTCGGTTCCGCAGATCCATCGCCTTTATACCGCGTTCGGCATTTTTCGATATTCTGTGTATGTAACTTGTGTGAGCTTAGACTCGTCCGAGAACGACTCTACAATTAACTCTTTTTCACTGTGCGTGCGGTTTCTGTGCGTGTGATTCCGTGCATTCTGTGAGCCTAGACTCGTCGTCTGAGAACGACTCTTCTTCGCTGTAGATGCACAAACGCATACTCAGCCCCAGCTTCTGGACGCAGAAGTATTTTGGGATCTCGTTCAAAAGGAGCGCTCCTCTGGCGGTATCCGCCGTTATAGCGAAACCTGCGTAAGTTCTAGCATTAAGTTTTTTTGTAAGCGCATTTGTATTATTTTGAAAAGGACATTGCACGGCTTTTTCTCTCCTTCTCGAGGAGAGTTTTTTCTAGCCAGTCCCAATAAATTTACTTTCTGTTCAACCGCGAAATGTTTTGTTTTATTTCTTAATCCCTAACTAAACCTCACCAAACCTTTTCATTAAGTTTATAAATCTGTAAACATTATTTAAAATCAAAGAATTGTCAAAAAGTCAAAAAACTGACATTTGTCGTATAATTGAAATTTAACTATATACTAATCTTTTCTTCAAAATCTAATGCACCTATAGATCTTGTTATTTACTATTTTGTAAGGTTTTTAACTGATGAAGTTTAATTTAAAAACAGGCAATACAATTAACCTTTGCGCGATACAATTAAAAACCATAAAAATCTTTGATGAAACCACGTCAGCTGTCAAAATGAAATGCACACTTGTTTACTTTATACATTGTATTATCATAGTCCTTTAACTTTTTTATTTATCAATGTGTATAATTTTAGTGGTAAAGTGGATTTGAATTCAGCTTTATCATTGAAAAACCCTGCGGGACTCTGTCACCAAAAAGTGGTGGTTGTAACCTTGTTAAAAAGTTAGATGCATTTCAAAATTTTGTCGAGGTGAAATGCCCCGCACACACATATAAAAATATAAAATAATTGCGGGACGATATTATCCTCCATTGTTTCAAGTCGATTAAAAAGTCTACCCGCGCTATTATACGACCGCGTATATACAATCGCGGCCTCTTTTCTCTGTCGGGGCGCGCGTCGCGATAATGGCACGGGCCATCTCGAATCTGAAGCTCGCGGGGTGGTACTACGACAAAGCTCCTGCATACCTTCGTCTTTCCCGTGTTACGCCCGTCATTATCGCCCCGACAACAGACTTCGAACGTGTACGTGTGTGTGTGTGCGTGTGTGCACGTGCGTGAGAGGGACGTTTTTACGAGGCCGTAAAGTTCAACGTCTCGTGAATTCTTATACGGGCTGCTCCATAGGAATGGGAGATGCAGAAATCACGCGACGTGATGACTTTTGGAAACTTTATCTATGCTACCCGGGAAGGGTAAAGGGAGTTGTACGTGCCGGTGCATATAAAAAAAGAGAGAGAGGGAAGAAAGAGATTAGAATATATATATACGGACTGGCGTAAGAGACGACATATCATTTTTTTTTCTTTTCTCCACCTTCTTTCCTTTCTAGTTTCTTTTATGCTCGACGCTTTAAAATATTGAAAGTGATGTCCTCAGGTATAGAGATATATGTATACGGACACGCGTGGAACTTCTTGTTCGTAAAACGTCCCGTGTTATATTACATTATACGGGAGTTTAACCTCACCGCGGCTGTTTATATTATCGAGGAGACCTGGTGAATTGTCGCGCGGCGTGGGCAATCCAATGGAATCCACTCGTTCGAATTATCACGTCGAACTTTTGGTACACGAAAAGCGATCGAGAATAAGAAAAATACGCGCCAACGGGTAAATTTGTATTTTACTTAGTCGGTAATGCAGTGAATCAGTGTTTCGTACTCGGTGAAACGAAATTTTGCACGATTCCCGTATAACAATCCGTTATTAGAAAATATAAAAAATGTTTATGCTGTATTAGTTTTTACGACGTCAAACTAAACAAGCTATTTACGATAGACATAAACTGGAATGCAGAATTGACGCGTTCTGCAGCCTCAAAACTTCATAAATTATTATGATTGGGTTATATCGTAAAACTTTAGAACTTTCATAAAAATATAATTGATCATATATATTTAAATACTAGAAATCGCATAAAAATGTCTGTATATATATATATATATATTTGTATTTACATTTACGTATGTATGTATTTGGTACGAATCGAAGACAGCAATTTTATTAATATTTGAATATTCTATATAACATTCAATACGATAGGCATGTAATGTAACAATAATGTGCAATCGATGTATATATAATGATGTCCGAATAAAATTTAACAATACTCGTTCATTAAAGTTAGTGTCATTAATACATTTCGACAACAGGCTGTATGGCAATTTTAACTGTATATACAAGCGAAACAATGGTGAACTGTAAAATACCAAAAAAAATATTTTCACCCACGTGTATACTCTATCGTTATATATCGTTATATATCTTGTATATATATATATATATTGTATACACTAAGAGAAAGGAATATTCGAGTCAAAATGACAGTTTGTTAACTGTTAAGATCTGATGACTTAAATATGAGCGAATCAATATTTCTTCTTCATATAGTTAAGTATTTTACACCTAAATTTCATTCTTTATCTATTAACCTAAAATTACAATAGTTAAAAAATAACCGTTAATATCGAAGTAATATTATTTTATTATAAACGAATCCCTAGTAGAATTTTAAATATGAAAAATGGGCTTAAAACTAAGAAATGGCCAGTGAAACTGGTCAGGTTCTATCTCAAAATGAAACGCTTTTTCACACCTTTCTTGACCATTTCTTAGATGGACATAACCTTCATCAAATATGAAACAATTTTTCGGGTAATCCTGTAAACAAAACTTAAAGCGTGTTGTGAAATTTGATCGGTTTTACCATTTGTAATAGATACAGACGATTGTTTACGCTATATAAATAGTACTTTTAAAGATATTTCAACGTTTATCATTTTTCTCTCAAATTGAGCCAAATCATTTTTAGGAGCTTGTTCATGGCTATTATACCTAGCTAAAATGACCAATTTTTCTTAGTCTACTTAAAATTCCAAAAGCATTTTTGATGGTCAGAAAAGGTTTATAAATTGGAATGAAAACTATGAAATGGGCAAAAAAGGTTCGAAAAAGCGTTTCATTCTTGTACACGACCTGACCAAGCGTCCTAGGTAGTTTATAGATTGACATGAGAACGCTACTCAGTAAATGGCTACAAAATTTTTGTTGATTCCACCAGGGATGCCAAATTCTAAAAAAAAAAAATGAACGAGTTATTTCCAAATTTTTTTTACTATCTTACGTGTACCAACAGCATGCGTGGAAATTTGGTCGGGGTCACCCGTTGTGCGTATTTGGATAAATGAAGAATACTATCTCGATAATACGGGGTAATTACGAAATCGCGTTTACAATGTACCGGCACTAACATTTTTGGCAGACGTTAATAGCGCCGTATAACGAGAGATGATGTATACATATATATATATATATATATATATATATATATATATATATATATATATATACGTATTATTCGGGTAGCCCATTATTCCGATTCTGTCTTTCGCGGGTATATATTTTTTGCGGAACAAAGAGTATAATTTCGTATCCGGCGGGATTTTTAAATCCGAGGTTCAGTTAAATAATTACGAAATGGGTAATTGAAAAAGGTGATGCGAACTTTTTCGGTAATATATTTTTTACGCACGAGACTTTAAGCTCAATGGGATTTCGCATGATGATAAGAGCTTTACGGTTATATACCTACCGCATTTTACTCAATTCTCGTTTTTTTTTATATTTTTCAACAAAATGCGAAAGTATGCATTTTATGTAGCATAGTTGATTTCGATTTTTTTGGGGGGAAGGGGGAGGGGTTCGTTAACGAGAGCTGAATAGAGTCATCGTTCAAGGGTCGTATACTCTTCTTTTTATTTATTACTTCGTGTATATATGGGATATAGCTTTCTATTGCAAGGTAATGTAAAAAAGTTGAATTTTTGGGAAAGTGTGAGAATTACGTTTAATTCAGGTACGCGTTTTATTTAATTTTATCGATCGAAGCGTTCTGAAATTTATCAACAATTGGAATTAACACACTGTTACATTCCACCCGAAAAAGAAGGGAAAGTATAAAAAACGTCCAAATGACCGAAATTAATAATACGGATTATTTTTTATCGAGGCATAAAACGAAATGAAGGAGATATACGCTGATGGGTGGCAATACATTTTGTCCTCCAATGAAGAACAACTAATAAACGAAATCGTATTTTCTCTCTCTCTATCTCTCTCTTTCTCCCTCTTTCTTTCTTTCTTTCGTATAAACTCCCTCCACCAATCCGTCAACGATTTTTCCTTTCGTTTCTCACTGCAGATTTTTCATATATCTCTTCGTTTTCCCCTCACCCCCAAGACTTCTGATCTGTTCCTATTTTTCATGTTCGCACAGAATTTTCGCTGAAGCTCTCTGTTTATCCATCCATCTATGTAGCCATCCTCCACATCAATTTACCAATCCGTCTTGTTTTCTTACTTTCACCCTCCTCCCTTTCCCGTTCTTTTTAGAGCTTCTCTCGAGGATTCGTCTACATTCCTCGATATACCGCGTATAGACCGTAGTCTCATAAAAATGTAAATATATACTTAAGCGTATAGGTATACCTTTTTATCTAGCTAAATATTTTTTTATCCAATTTTTACGTTTTTTATAATAAATATTATAGATTAATATTATTCGTGGTTTCGACGGATCGTATAACGTTTATGATCGTTGGACCGACCAAGATATTATTTATTTAAGTATTGTGTATTGTAATGTCGTATTTCGATATATGTGCAATAAATGTGTACACAAAAGTTACATTCAAACAATTAGTTACATCACGTACGATATGATAAACTGCATTTTTTTACGTTTACTACATATATAGTGCGAGAAAAATCATGAAACTGAAGTTTCCGACGACTCTGCGCCATTTTTCGCGAATCCGTAAATAGGTATCACGGAGAAAATTAACAGTGTGTAAACAGCTCGGTACAAAGTTACAAAACTGTACGAGAATTAATTACAAAATCTTTTGTAAAAATTACAATAGGTTTTCTATAGTACAAAAATCACAGACAGACTGTGGTCAATTATTAGCGATTATATTAGAAATTTACAAAACTTATAGTTAGTATTAAAATTAGTTATTATATATAGTAAACTTTATTATTAGCTATATTAATTTTTATTATACAGAAACCATGTGCATAGTCATTTTCCTCAGTTTTTCAGTCGGCGACTTTATTAAACTAGAAACTGTTGTAATTTTTTATTTAAACTTATATTTCAGTGTAGAAAATTTCCTGTTCTTATTCATATTTAAAAATGGCACAGTTGAAGTAAAATGAAAAATATTTAAAATTGAAAAGTGATCAAAGTAAAATAAATATTGTAATACTTAAAAATATAGCAAATATTACACACACACACACACACACACACAAGTAATTGAATTTTAATTTTGTAGGTTATATTTGCTTTGTAAAAACGTACATAAAATGTATATATACAAGTCGGGCTATTATTATTATTATTATTTAGTATTTCTTTTAAATAAATCTGTAATATTCGTGACATATTATATATGTATATACATTATTAATAAATTTATTAATTCTTTTAAAATTATAATTAGATGAAGACAATATATGTATATAAACATGATAAATGTAATAATATAGGAAATTGTTTATGTTGAATTCTTAGAACGAATTTTTGATAATATATTCTTTTCTAGTGTAACATGCCTGTTGCAATTTCTCTCTGAGCTACTAATGCAGGTTGTATATCACCAGGGGCCTGAAAATACAGATATTAATTATTTAATAACGTACTTAACATACAAATTTAATATTTAATTACATAAAACAACGGTGGATGGTATAGCTAAAACTGGCTGATTAATTCGCTCGAAACGTATTACAATACGAAAAAAAAAACAAGAAATGTTAATTTCGTTATACACGAACGAGACGAAAAACTAGAATCGTGGAAATAGTTGAATCGAATTAAATTTCAAACAACCACGTGAAACGCACGCGTACATATACGTATATATATATATATATATAATTTATTTCAGCGCGGGCGAGTTTTCATTAAATTCTGAGTACTGTACAGTAGTAATGTGTAGCTTTTTGACAAATTAGACACCCTATTTACTGATCACTGATAAATGTAAAATATCCGGCGGCGGAGGCGTCGTCACACCCCGCGTACGTTTTTAACGCGAATTCCGTAGTATCGGTTACAACAGTGAATCCTTGCATCGAGACACTCGACGCGTAATAAAAGCCAATTTACCGGGCAATAGGGAAATTGATAGGCGTTAGAGATACATTTACAGTTGAAATGAACAAGCGGTGAAACGAACGTAATATAGAGTTGGCTTAAATAGAGCATTCCTCCGTAACAAACCTTCAACCTCCCCCCCCCACCCCCGCTACCCCCTTCCCCCTTTCTCGTTTCAAATTCCAATTGTCTGGTTCACGTAATATTTTGTTTACTCCTATAATGAGAATTCGAATTCGAATATTCGACATTAAATTTAATTGTAAATTACATTTCATGCTGATCGCCGTCACTCTGTATAGTTGGAACGTTGAATAATTCAATTTTATCAAAAATATGTATTTTTTTCTTCCAGGGTATAGTTAAAAACTGCGGGTGAAGTGGATATATATATATACGACAATTTTTATGTGGAAAGCGAAAAAGGAAAAAATGTTATCTTAACGTTTGAACTTGTAAAATATTTGAATTTCGAAGCGCGCGTTGTGGGAATAATTAACGTTTCAAAACGATTTTAATGAAAAAACATGATTTCTTCATTCAAGCGGTAATTCTTATTAAATATATGACTCAAAAGAAGAAATATCTGGTTGATGTTAAATGAATCCTTTACAATTTCGAAGAATATGGTTGATCCTGTATATCGATCTATTTTGAGTCAAACTTCCCAGTTTTGGGCATAAGGAGACACTAAATTTTAGTATATATCCAGTGGCAACGATTGGTTGGAGAAATTAATTCGTTGAAATTTTTACGCTGCACAGGTAATTGTGGATTTAGATTCCACAGTGGTATTGTTGAAACACGTAGTATAATAGTATAATTTAAGAGGAGTATTATACAAATCGAGAATATCGAATAACACATAAATTAGGGTGCTCGTTGGGTTTAACATCGTCATCATCGTGGAATCACGTTCCTTTGCCCAGTGTCCCATAATGTTATCCCTCTGTCAAGCATTAATCAATCAACGAATCAATCAGTCACTCGGTTAACTGTTTGCTTATCCGGCTACTTATCCCCAAACTCCCCATGTATATATATATATATATATATATAGCACTACCTCTTTCACATCCGCAAGTTGAAGCGATCCGCATGGTTGAAGGAATTCGCATAGAAGGTTACTTGTATATATAATTACACACAGACACACAGGCAAGCGCGCGATGTACATAGGGATTTGAATCAAGATCCATACCTCGTATCATTCACTTAGTCGTGCATTATCTCAATGAGAATATCGCAAGTCTTCGCTCGGTCGGTCGCTCCGACTCGCAATTCGAGTAATGGTGTACATCAGACACAATCCAAAAGGTATGACTATGACGCGCGATTGCTAGTCTCTTGTTGGATTGGAAGCTTTGAAATAATTATTCTCAACCACATCTATATATAGATATACATATCTACGTGTATATATATATGTGTATATATGCACTACCACCGGCGCAGACGGCGGCAGGGTTTATGTGTATCTAACGACAAGATTTGCATTCAATTCCGTCTACGCACCAATTTCTCGATGTTCGGGTTATAAGCACCTGAAACTCGGTAGGGCTTTCAAAGCCGAGGGGGTATTTTGAAATTATGCAACGGCAAATGCCGTGTGGTGAGACTTGGGCTTACAGTATTGGATTCCCATGAGTCTTGTTGGTCAGATCTACGGTCTTGGATTATTTCATCATCTTGGTATTTTTGACCGGACCCGGGGAATGTTTCGATGAATGCTTTGTTAAGGGATTCGCGCTTGGTTACATTCTTCAACGTTCACCGATACACACGCCCATCTGCATATATATATATTACATACGTATTATATACGTATGTGTGTGCGTGTGTGTGTATTATATATTTAGCCTCAGTGACATTGTGCTGAATCGAATGTGTGTACTCGTTCTCGTTAATTCGTCGCCGATAGCGAAAAGTATGTCAAAATTGTATTTACATTGCGGCGTATATTATAAAGATATAATAAAGTGAAATTAATTGTAAATGTAAGTATATGTAAATACAGTAAAGTAAGATAACTGCGATCGTGTGTAATTTTAAAGCAAAAAATTTGTATTTACGTAAGTGCATTTACTTTTCATTTCGCGTAAAATCCATTTAACAACTGTGGTATATAGCAATCGAAAAATGTAAACAATGATAGAAATCCAGTACATATAGCTAAATTTCGGAAAAAGAGCTAGTGTGTAATATTTTATATTGTAATTAACATTTTTTATTTAAAAAATTCATTGCATGTATATTCGAAACATTGTCTTTATTAATTTTTAAAATTATTTACACAGTCTTTTTATTACATTTATGTATATTAATATCAACTACCAAGAAAGCTTGTTACAGAATTCTTACTATAGTTGGTGAAATGATTTTTCTTAGATTCCAAATTTTAAATCTAGTTATCAAGTAATTAAGTAGTACACCTAAATTCTACTAGAAAAATTTTTATAAACATCTTGGTGATTATTTTTTATTAATTTTTTAATAATTTTAACATATGATTGGTGATACTTTTTATTTTTATAATCGTACCATAACTGATATATTTCTTAGTTTGAGGTCATTTAGTCCGTCAGCTTCTTTGGAATGTTGCGGTAGGTGAATTTTGAGTTCTCTACTGTAAGTAAGAATTATAAGAGTTTAGTAAGATCATGCAAATAGAAAAAACTTAGTTTGTATATATCTTAATTAAAAATTTGTATAATAATAAAAAATTTCACGTAGGTTTCTGCAATACAAAATTATTTAAACTTTCATACAAATAATTCTCATTTCTCTACTCCGAGAGACGACATTTCCTACTTTTTTAATTTCATTATAATGTATAAACGATTACAAATTTTTTTCCTTTAAATTGACTAAAACACTGATGAACATTTTTGCCAGGATATACATTTCCAATATTTTTACGAGGATTATTGAATGTGTATTTTACGCAAAACGAAAAGTAAATGCGCTTACGTATACAAAAATTTTTTACTTTGAAATTACACACGAATTGCAGTTATTTTACTTTTCTGTATTTACATACACTTACAACTAATTACATTGAGTTGATTTGATTAGTATAAAATAAAACCGTTGTAACAAATTTTATATAATTTTTGTTGCAAAATCATGGATTATACTTATTAGCCACGATTTTGTTAAAATTTTGCCATGATTTTCACATGAAATTTTTTCTACGCGAGGCATATATAAAATATACCCACGAAACTACGATGATCTAGCAATTTTGTACGCCGCGTTCAATATTGTACTCAATTTCAGATTATAGCTAAGACCAATTTTTGATGATACCTTAGCATTGACACACAAAACTTAATATTGATCCCCATTATTTAATCGTAATATACAGTACCGTCCATAAATTTAGGATCATTTGCGCATTTTCCATTTAAATATGTATATTTTATCTAGTGTTTAACCATACAGAACTTGCGAAGTAAATATC
Source organism: Theocolax elegans (assembly GCA_026168455.1). Taxonomy (NCBI): domain Eukaryota; kingdom Metazoa; phylum Arthropoda; class Insecta; order Hymenoptera; family Cerocephalidae; genus Theocolax; species Theocolax elegans. The sequence goes on along the minus strand of JANSJX010000008.1, from coordinate 1,541,076 downwards.
ATAGAATAATTTAAAAAAAAAAGCAAAATATAGATATTGTTACAGGGATCTACACCTTTCAATATAAGAAACATGTTGGAAATATTGAATTAAAAATCTGAACAAAATTCATTTGGGTAGTTTAAAACAAAAGCGAGGGCATGGCGTTTTGATTTTTATAACAAAAAATAAATTAGTTAATAGTATTTAAATAAACAATTTACGATCGGTAATTATTGATCTAAAAAGACATGAATTTTCAACGCAAAAATCATAATTAAATTACAAATTTAAAAATCTGAAATAATTTGAATATACTGTTTAAAACATGCCTAAGGGCATGGCGTTCAGGATTTTTACAAAAATGTATTCTTTTGTCTATAAAAAAGTATTAAAATTACCATTTTCTGAGTCCGACATCCTTGTAATCTATTAGATTATGACGTAGTCAAAATATAATGTAGAGAGGCATAACCTATTTGCACACAATAATAAGCTCAAAACGTTTCTAATTACTAATGAGTTACAGATACTTTTTAATCTTTTAAAAATACGTCGAAATTAGCGTTTTTAGCGGTATGTAGAAATGTCAGTTTTTAATTTTATCAATAACAAAAAAATTTTTGGGGAATTTTGGGACAAGTGTGCCGCTCTATAGAGTACTACAAGTAACCTGTCAAATTTTCGTGCGAACTCATTGAATATTCATCAAGAATAGCGTAAAACTGTACTATTATGTAACATATAATCTGATTAAATGGTGAATTACGTTTTCTCACTATTCTTTGCTTGGATTTACGTTGACACATTACTTGTCATAATATAATGGCGCTCTGATATCAGTAATCTCTAAAAAAAATTGATAATTGATTATAAACTAAACATTGATAAACATATAACGTAGGTTAGAACTCAACATTGGGGTTCTCTTAAGACCAATCATTTTTAATTATTTAATTGTTACTAGTCATCATTACAATTTCAAAAATTTCACATTAGAGAAATTGACGGGCTATTTGTATCATGCATAAACAATGCGCGTATATCTCGTAACGTATCTGTATTTATTATGTGACTTATAATTATCAAAATTCGAACATTTGATTAGAATCACCGTGCATTAAACGTATTATAAAATACATATTTATACGTATATATATATATATCGGTGGGTTTACCGGAGGCAACCGAGATATTCTCATTGCTGTGGGATACATTAGGTAGACGTTAAATATTTACTTTTATATATACCGGTAACATGAAAATCTCTCGAGGAAACGAAATGACCAGCGGGATAAGAGATATTGTATTTTTGTTTATCGCTTTGAATTTTTATTACGCGTCAAAGTACATCTCGAAATAAACGCTGACTATTCCCATTCAATTTAAATAAAATGTATTACTCAGACGTTTATAAAATAAAATCAATATTTTTTATCATACATTTTCCATGGAAAAGTAAATATGCGAATAAGAAAATAATATTAAAATAAATTAACGTTGTTGGTAAAGCCCTGCGTATAATCCTTCAAACGAATAATTATGAAATATGAAAAAGTTAACAACTCGCAAAACGTTAAATAAAAATATATCAATGCTTGAATAACCTCAACGAAATGATAACGTTTAACAAGTGCAGTCAGTTAGCATTTGCGGATATATAAAGTGAAAAGAAAATAATTTTGCGTTCCCCTACCCGAAAAAAAAAGTTTACTCTGATTTTGAAGGGTGAATTTGTAAATGTACTTTCATGAGGAAAGCCTCTTGAAATCCCTAAAAAAATGCGAGTTTCCCCTCGGTAAATAAAAAGAGTGCACCACTCCTAAATGGACGCAACCCTCTCGATGACTCTAAACTCCCTACCCTCGCTTGTTCTTTATACATTCCCTCTCTCTTTCTCTTTTTCGCGTTGCGTGCAAAATAGGCGATGCGTATGATAAAAAAAACCCATAATAACAATGATAATAAAAAGCGGAGGAAAGCAGGAGCAAATCCACTCGAGCAAAAGTCTGGTGGTGACGTTTTCCACTACCTTCGTTTTCCATTTTCATAAATACGCGCGACCACCCAACATTTTCGACGGATCAGCGTCGTTCTCCTCTTCCTCCTCTCTTTTTTTTTTATTTCGCGGTCACGAGATTTTGGTGCGTAGTATGCGATACGTTCGCGTGTCCTCGTGAATGAGGAAGGACAAATTTTTAAATTGTATCTCATTTTATCTTGGTCGCGTGATTTTTAGTTTTGTGTAAAGCTAAGAGAGGGGAATAATTTCGCCGTAAATAAAAAAATTTTCTAGGTGGTTTATTACAATTCGTAAGTATATATATTAACTGTATTTACCGTATTGCATGCGTTGTTTACTGTGTCAACATATTTGGTTGCACAATTTTACTTTAGAATTATTTATTCATAATTTAGGTTATGCTTCTGTTTGCGTGGTTATAGTTTTTTGGTTGTATTATAGGTAAAACGTGCATTAAATAAACAAGATGAGATAAAAAGATTTTTTTGTTAATACATACACACCGATAGGGGAAACCGGAAACAAAGAAGTTATAGTTTGTAATTTTTTTAAATACATGTCTATATGATTTGCATGATGTAATTAATCATATTTTTAATATTATACGTTGATATCGAAGATATACGTTTTAGGGAGCGTCGAACTATGCAATTTTAATTATTTATTTAAATTTTAATTTTTGCTCTAAAATAAACCCTAATTTATAATTTTTTCACATTTATTTAGTCAAAAAACAATAATATTTTTAAATAAAATCTCTAATAAATAAATAAATAAACAAAAAATAAAGAATTAAAAAACATCTTTCATCAGGTTCTTACACTTGCATGTGAATTAATTGCGATTTTCAATTTCATATATTTTAATCATAACATCAAAGCACGACATATCCCTCTAATTCGAATCCAACATATACCCATAAATTATAAATTATACTTCCTTTAAAGCAACTCATTTAAAAAAGTTAAATCTGCTGTTTTAAAATACCATTAAAAAATACAATGTTGACGTAATTACGCGTTATATATTTTTTAATTAACAGTTTACACATTTGAACGTAATTGTCTCATGGATTTTTCGTTAATGGTTTACGCAACCTTGTTTTATTTTGTACCGTGCATATATGCACGCGAAACTCGAAAAAACATTAGTAATCGGATTTAGAAAAGTGCGGTGAAAGCAAATTTTAGTTTTTGTCGTGAAAACGAAAATTTTAAATTTAAAATACTAAATCTCTTACAGCAGAGTATGTATAAAAAAATTAAAATATTAGAATCAATGATTCAAACGAATATGTATATATACTTTCTTCTATTATTTAGTATTAACCTATATATATACGATATATTTTTTCGTAAACTTTTCATGATAAATTCAACATGGTACATTCTAAAATAAATACGTATAAACTTTTCAGTTTCGCGTTAATATTCATAGATACAAAAATGTATATATCCGACTGAGTGGATTAATATACCATTTCGAAAAAAAAATGTAATAATTTTTACGAAATACAAAATCAAAGTAGTAAGTTTGACTATTACGCGAGTATACTAGCACCGATTGAGAAATAAACCCGTGTACAATTTTTGTAGTAGTAAATAATTGAATCGAAAAAAAGAGAGAGAGAGAGAAAGGAAATAATAAAACTACAACGAGAAATAAGTCGAACAGCAGTAGGAGAGAGAGAGAGAGCAATAAGGAAAGAAATAGAAATAGAAAGGAAGAGGTATACGGGGGATGAGGAGAAAAGGCTAGGTTTATAGCCGAATGAGCTTGGGAGAGCGCGAGAAGGGAAGAAATTCGTTACACGCCCGGCGCGCAACTCTGTGTCGATGGCCGAAGTTCGGAAGAGTGTAAACGATGGTTTTCGATGCCATTCGTCCTCTGGACCGTGCAAATTACTTTAAACCGGAGTGAATTTTTTCGCCACTCGAGTTTGAACGCTATCTGCGCTATTTATCACGCCCCGCGGCTCGCTATATGTATGTATATATATATCTATTCGAGGGATATTAAATTGAAAGAGTCGCGTCGAACTTTTTACCTTTTTACCCGTATATATCCAATTTACAGGCTAATAGAAGCTATAAAATCACGAAAATCAAATCGAACACCCGGCAAGTTTTGTAATATTATATATATAGCGTTGATTAACTAATACATCCTCGTCAAAATTATGTCATTTTTTTTATTACTTTGGTTAATTAGCTTTATTTATACTGTATATGTGCGCCCGTTGTATTATATGTATATACTATACAAAAATCGTCTGCGTTCTACTATCATGATAGAATCGACCATTCGAGTATTTCAAACGTATTTATTGAGGAAATTCTTCGACTACGTCCACTAAGGATTCGTAAAAATTATTTACAATTTAACGTCGGTGTGCAAAATTTATATAAACGCGTTGCTAATTATTTTCGTTCGAAAATTTGATTATAAGTACAATCAAAGTAGATCTTAGAGTTAAGTTAAAGGAAATCTTCTTTTTTTGTTTTTCATGTGTATGATCTAAAATTTAACTCGGTAAACAATAATTTATAAGTAACAGTTTTTTAACAAATTTTATTTTATAATAAATTATATTGTATCTAATATTCGAAAAACTGTTAATTGCATAAAAAAGGCTATGTAAAGTTTGAACAATTACTTGAAAGAATAATTACACGAATTTTGTGTTTATATTTTTACTGCTAATATGCCACAAAAAATTACATCATAAAGATAAAAAACAAAAAATATTTTTTTTAACCTAACTCTGACTTGTAATTTGAGTCATTTAAAAAGTTGACATCGTCGCCTTAGTGCAATAAGGTCCAAATCAAATTATTTTTCAATAAAGTATCACTTTAAATATTTTTTCAAAAAGGTACTAATTAACTTATTCACTTTGCTACTTTAAAAAATGTTTGTGCTTCTTCACTTTTTCTTTTAAATTGTGATCATTACCATTATTATAAAAAATAATAGTGCAAATTACAATTGTTGCTTTTATCCTCCAGACATTATGTCAAAAATCACAATGATCTTTTTTAATTTGAAAATTAAGTTGCTTTCAAAATTATTTATAGTTGCAAAATTAATAAGTGAATTGGAACATTATATTACACTAAGACGACGACATGCTCGACGTATAATAATTACCTGGCAATCCTTAAAATACGATAAATATTTTACTACATACTTCAAAATTCATTTTTATATCTTACAATTGTTTCTTTGCAACGAAAGCAAAAAAAAAAAAAAATAACCTGTTAGACCTTTGACGGTATAATAGCTATAATATCACTGGGTGGGGTCCGATTTGTCGAATGTTCATTCAAAATGTGTGCAATATTTCGAATTTTAAAAATGAGAATAACTTTTTTGTTATTTCGAACCGAAAAAATAGAATGATCATTATTTCGAAAGTAATAAAATCTTCAGATATTTGGTATTAGGTGCAATATTTCGAATTCCAAATAGTAGATAAATAATTTTCTGTTTTATTGTCTGTTATCAAGATGTAAATAGACAAATATTATAAAAGTTATTTCTCTACACTATAAAGTTCGAATTTTTGGAACAAATATATAAAAACTGAAGAATGCATTATTTTCGAAATAAAATGATCTTTCTATTTCTCTTGATTCTAAATATTCGTTAAAAAAATCAGTTTTATAAACAGTATTATAGCGGTAATCCCTGTTATAAACACCACGTATCACGATTTAACAGTGATTATATAAAACTGTATATGAAGTGACTATAAATCAGAATTTTAGATTACAATTGTATACTGTTTAAAACCAAAGAATCATTCTAGTTGTTAAATCATATATATATTTTGTTTTATGATTTGGATGAGCATTTAAAATTTATATAATTAGATATATATAGGTATCAATTATATCTTTGAATCGTAGAGAGATTTATTTTATTTTAAACGTTGGCTTTCAACGTTTGTCCAAAATAGGGTTAACTATATCGTTCAAAATAATAATAATAATATAGTTCGCCGTACAAAATTTACGTACCCTGTTATCCATTAATCACAATAAATATAATATGATTGACGATTAAATTGATAAACAGTAAGTTATGATAAATTAGATTTATATAAATAAATAATGCCTATAAACGATTGTAATTTATGTATAGATATATTATTAATGTCTAATACAAATGGTGGGATATATCAGAGATAAAAGGCAGATTTGCTTCTTTGGTTTAATTTATTTAATGTAAAGATACTTAGCTGATATATATATTTTTCTTATCTCGGTCTGCTCACTCACCAACCATTACACAATAGCGCGGATCGGGGCCCTTCGATCTGGCGTTCGCTAGCCTTACAAGAGATGTTGTCTTGACGGTGGTCAGCGAGCGAGAGCGAGCCTTTTCGTCTTGACATGGCTCGTAAGCTTCGGTCTACTTGCGCGATCTCTTAATTTACACAGGTCTTAAGCGCGAAGTTTAAAATATTGATATGACGGGTTACACGATTTACGTATACATTTCCGATTATTAATTTTATTTGCTAAGTAAGATATATAAATCCATTAATTTTTCTAATACGGTGGCACATATTAAACTACTCTAGTGTAGAAATTAAACTATAAAAAATAAGTATAAGCGAAACGTTTTTCGGGGCAACAAAATAGCTAGTTGATTATGGGTTTCCTTAAACCTACACATAATTCAAAGTTTCTACCGGGGTAACTATTATTGAGAATTTTGTACTTATCAAAATCTGATAGAAATCGTGTTCCATGAAATAAGTATTAAATTGATTGTTTGAATAGAATGGACAAAAAAATAGGCCAAATAAATTAGCCACTTTTTGTTCTATCGATGATAACGCTTTTTCCCTCATTTTAGGACCATTTATTAATGTAAAATCTTATTTTTTCCCATTTTTGAGCTTGTAAATATAGATCAAGGTTGACTCTACAGTTATGTTATGTCCTATTAAATGTCTATTAAAAATGAATAAGTGAATAATGTAATAAAATCGCGTTTATCTTTGTAAGTATTGGAAATATAATATAAATTAGTTGTAAATCAGATGCAAATGTTAAAAACCCTGCCGAATCTAAAAGAATTTTGAAGTCTACTGAAGATGGACATATTATTTGAATGTTTTAAGGTTGTGGTCATTCTATTACGTGCTAACAAAATGGGTAAAAAAACGTTCCACCACAAAGTACTTATTACCAATTATTAATTTCTTAATTCTTAGATTCAAATTTCTACTAGGGAGATTTTCAAGTGCTTTCTTGACAAAGACATCGTATGCTGCCTCCGTCGCTTACTACCGCCAAATTGGGAACATTGAAAAAATTGTTATATTATTAAAAATAATTATACTACTTAAGAAATTGTATAGGCTATACATCACGATTAAAAATATTTATCCTACAGCAATTCTGACTAATATATCAGATACCTCTAATTTGCACTGACAAAACTAAATTCTTACTGCAAACGGAGTTCTTGTTAAACATGACTCAAGAAGAAATGTGATTGGTATCAAGTGAATCCTTTATAATAAAACATTATCTCCTCTTGTTCAGAACCAGGAAGTTTGACTCAAAATAGATCGATATACAGGATCAATAATATTCTTCGAAATTGTAAAAGATTCATTTAACATCAACCAGATTTCTTCTTTTGAGTCATATATTTAATAGAAATTACCGCTTGAATTAAGAAATGATGTTTTATCTGTGTTGTATCCAATTATACAATAATTTTCAAGTAAACCGATGAATTCCCTATGTATTCGATATCGTCCGGAGAGAAAGAAAAAGGTTCCACCTTCCGTTCCACGGAAAGGGCGAAAATTGATACCCCAATGGTAAGAAAAAAGAAAAGAAACAAAGTAAAGAAATACGGCACGAAAGAAGTAATGCTCCTCTATACACGAGTGTTTATCGATGTGCGCTTGAGATCGCCGAGATCGTGAAAATATACACGGAAGATAACGATAAACCGGCTTGTAAACGAGAAATAGACAGGAACGATACGCGCTCACGGAAAATGCGGAGAAGGTATAGAAACGAAGAAGAGAGAGAGAGGGGTGGAGAAACAGTTCTAAAGACAAACAAATAAGAAGAAATAGAGTGCCACCATAAAAGCAATACGTGACTCGATAAGATACCGTTTTGTTTTCCTTTAAAAATATGATCATTTTATTAATATTCTCTCTTTATAACCCGGTACAATTTACATTCTCCTATAGATCGTCTTCTAAATACCTACACAGTCGATGTATATGAGGATGAAATAAGATTAATTATATAATTATAATTGTAACTTATATATAATATAAATTTGACACATTGACCGTTACATAAAATATTTAATAGTCCGAAGAAAAAACACACATACACACAATATTGAAAATCTTAACGAGAGATTTTAATGCCGAAAAACGGGAATGCGAGCTTGCGCTAAGCACACCGATACGTACGCGATGAAACGGAAATACGTATATATAAAGTGAGATACGAAAAGCTAGGTAGGAGGAAAGTGAGAAAAGGGAAAAGAATTAAACGGTATAACGATAGGAAGGATCAGGAATAACAGGTAGACAAAGTTGAAGTGCGTACAAAGGCCCATCGTTGCGCTCGGAAAGATGCACAAGTAGAACGAGGTTGGGTACGGTCGGACGAGGAGGGGCGCCTCGCTACTACAATCTACAATACAAACACGCGGGTTTTACGATGGTTGATTTATTCATGGGTACGCCTCCTCCCTTCGCTTACTATCGGCCATATTGCCCATATTCTTACAACAATAAACGTCATGAACGCCTTCGCGTTGAGATTGCTCCATCTCGTCCTGGAATGGCTAGTCGTCCTCTCTCTCTCTCTCTCTCTCTCGCGAGGTAACGGCCAAAGTAAGCAAAAGAGGGAGACGATGTTGTTTCCATCTAGAGAGAGAGAGAACACCGAGTTAATCGAGCCTTTTATCCGACTTTCGCATTGGACTCCTATAGTACGAGACGGATTATTTGGATGTGTGTATATATTTTAAGACGAAAAGTTAAACGGAGATGTAAGTAACATTTTTTATCTACGATTGGATGTTCTATCTGTAGGTCACTGGTTATATGCTAAAATTGTTTCGTCTACTTTCCTTTTGTAAACGCGACCTTTCACGCGTTTTCCTTCTTCCTTTTTTTTCTTCCTTACGTAACATGTAGATTTTTATTCCAAACTTTGGGAGAACGTTGGTTTGAGAAATAATGCGATACAACTCGTGTAGTTACGTTTTCTTCTAACTTTTTCGAGTAAATGTGATTTTTAAACAAAATCGGTACCGTCTTTGTTCGCGAATGGGTAACAGTCGTAGATTTTGAAAAGCTTATATAAGTAAGTTTAGATTGAGTGGCTGCGATTTTTGAAAATACGTTCAATCGTGTCAAATTGTTGTAAAGTTATTTTTCAAACTGTCTTATGGAAAAGATCTTAGTGGCCAAAACTTGTCGATATGCGATATTTTTCATCTAAAATGGCACAGCATAGACGTATAGTATAAACGGAAAAAAATTTTTTACATACGATTTAACATTTTCGAGGCATGTTTCTAATTTAAAATTGTTTAGGATATTATTAGTTTTGTATGAAAAACTTTTACAATAATATATTTTTTTCCGATGAACGAGAAGCTGTTTAAACATATAATGTAAAATTGTCGCAATTACGTGAAAGAATATCAACAAAAAATTTTATTAAATTCAAAACTAGAGTACTAATTTTGACAAAAACTGCATAACGCTAATTAAAACAATATATTGAGTCAATGTATCAAATTTTTGTACATTATCCATTATGTTCGTCGGACAGAATATTAAAAAAGAGATATTTTTTCATTTTCGTTTAAATAAAAATTCAAAGATTTATAGCGAATTTTTACTACAAAAGTGTCACAAAGTTTTAAATCACTAAGCTAAAAAATAAATTTTTTTTATATTTTCTCAACCTAACTTTACCCTTAAAGGAAAGTCTCATTATCAACATTACAATTTTTCGTTTTATTTAATAAATACGTAACGTTTTCAAATTTGGGCAATGAATGTGGGTACGTTTGTACAGTTACGATTACGGAGGTGGCATACCCGGTAGGATACCGACTGAGCAAAAAAAGGTAATTATTCCATTTATTTAAAAAATCCGCAATTCTATGTAAAATCCGAATACAAAAGCACTAGATAATTAAATAATAAGTCATTCTACAAAGTTTCAAGTCAATACAACAAAGACACGCACCGAAAATTTACGATTCTCCGTGATTCTTCGGTGCAGAAATTTTTTAGGGTATCTTTGTTTTATAAACCTGGAACTTTGTAGAATGACTTATTATTGAATGATTTAGTGCAGTTCTGTATTCGGATTTTGTATAAAAATGCGTATTTTTTTAAATAAATCTAATAATTACCTTTTTTTAGCTCGGTCGGTAAACCATCGATTAAACCACCCCCTTAAACAAAAATTGTTGCACATTATAGAACTCATACAATTGAACAAATATCATCCCTTTAAGGGGGTTCCTAACTCAGTTTTTATCCTATTTTACCCTACATTATCAACCGAGCTAAACAAATAATTTAATAATAAATAATAATATATATGATAATATTTGAAAAAATTAGAAGAAATGTCTTTGTTTACAAACAATTGACCTCGGTGCAAAATATGAAACTAAAATATAATCGGTTTTCCGAGAAACCCTTTACAAAGAAGTGTCGATTATTGATTTTCTTTTATACTTTTGGTGAGGGGTTTCTCAGAAAACCGATTATATTTTAGTTTGATATTTTGCACCAAAATCAATTGTTTGTGAACAAAGATATGTCTTCTACTTTTTCAAATATTATCATATATTATTGATTATTATTAAATTATTTATTTAACTCGGTTGATAAGGCAGGGACGATAAAAGTTGACGTTGATACGATAATGTATTGATTAAAATAATTTTTTCTATGAGTATGAGTGGCAATACAAAATAAATGCATTTAGATTTGAATATCCATCTTTCACTGCTAACAAAGCTTTTCCAACATTTAAAAAAAAATATCCCAAATAAAAATATAATAAAAAAAAAATCCAACACAATTATATAGGTTAAACTTTGCGTAAGATCCCTATCAGGCTCTCATTTATTACACAGTAACGTGTATAAATTCGGCGTCGTATAAATGTGAATCGTATTACACTTATCATCGGTTTCTGCACAAGTGTTCTCTACGCGTATATGTATAATTTACATATATCGAGAATATAACGAACCGTACAAATTACACGCTCGGTGAATTGCATTTGTAGGCGAAAGTATGTAAGGGGTGGTGATGATGCCGAATTCGGGAAAGGGGAGAAAACGAAGTCGAAAAGTTACGACCGGGCATTTAATTAATTTACGCGGTGCATTATCTGATGATTATATAAACGACGGAGTTTAATAATTTCATTTATCGGCGGGGCCGGAGGGGGGTCGGTGTTATTTTTCTGCTAGTTTTAAGAGCGGCGTATAAATGGGTGTCCCTACTATATGCCCGTGGAGTTCAGTTAATTTTGGTTAAATTAACTGAGCAAATATTTACTTACCGAAGTATGCGTGTATATTTGGTTTTCAACGAATAAAATTCATTGTGTAATTTACGGTCATTTCTTGCGGGACGAACGCGATTTTGTATTTTAATTAATTGGGTATATCGAAAAATCCGAGCCTCAACGTGTTTAGATACATATTTTGAGAATTTTAATATGCGTGGCATGTATTGTCGAACGTTTAATCGCCATAAACGTATGTACGTACATCCTAGAGAGGGCAAACGTGGTTCTTCAAATATTCTAAAAGTATTCGAAAATCGGTTGATAATTGTTTTTAAATTGTTCGTAAATAATTTTTAAACTGATTCTATATATGTCCGTGAAGAACAATTAATTATCGATTCGATTGAGAAAACATTTTAGAACGTGAAAATATAGTATTTATTAATTAAATATTCATTACGCTAAATTCTTTTAACATATTTTAAAGTTCTGTTCGTAAAGTGTTAATTAATTTTTTTTTTAATTTTAATATTAAAAAATATGAAATATTTGTAACGCGCGACTTTTTGGTCTCGGATCGTAAAGTATAACATTACCCTACACATATATAATATGCATTATCGATGAAATTTCCATGAACACATTATGCACTGATGTAAGCGGACGATAGTTCATTTAGAATTTTTTTTTCATTCTCTTTCAATTCTTTCCGAAGAAATGTGCCGTCTGGATTTACAAGCAACCAGCGTAAGGAAACTCGCTCTATATTAACAAAAAAAAAGAAAATAGAAGCACCGACTTACTATAGAGAGAAAAAAAGGTAGTCAACTTCAACTACCCTTGAACGTATCGAATGATTAAAGAAAAAAAAAAAAAAAAGAACGTCGTCGTCTACCCTGACGCTTTTTTGTAGTTGTCGTTGTTGTTGCACGCATAAAAGGGCGAGTTGAAGGGACGCGTGTAGGCAATTTCCAAGCCCCCTTTCCAAGTATTTCGAGCGCGAAGGACTAGCGGCGTAAGATATCGACACGTAACTAAATCGATTAGGCTTACCGTTGCGCACCCAAACGAGTAATCTTCTGTCGGTGTGTCCCGTTGCACACTCGGTCTAATGAAGTGGCTATATATGCGCGTTTTGCGCTCGGGGGCCGCGTATACGTATATATATAACAACTTGACCGTCGCCGGTCGCGGCTACAACTTTACGCATCGACGCTCGATCAATCTTTTTTATCTTTCGTTTTACTTTTCCAAGGCCATTTTTTTAACCTCTATATATTCCTTTTCGTACTTTACATCTTCCGTTTTTTAGAGTTACGCTGGATATCCACGCGTTTAATTGGATGATCACTTGAAATATTTTACAGAAAAAATTTATTTTTCAAATATATACATATATAAGGATTCGTACTCATAAGCGGCTCATTTATATAAGGATGCTACATTTTATTTAAAATGCTTAAGAGGATATAAGTACATCGTGAGGGATAAAATTAGTTTTATCTTATCAATTTTTTTTTCTTCCGTACTCTTATTTCCCCGAGAACAATCAATTTTCTTTAATTCTCCCCTTCCCCTCCCTACCATTCCGGAGTGCTTAGGAGTCATAATAACATAAAAAATAATAGATATCCAATACAGTTAAGAAAAACCAATAATTGGATGAGGGATATAAAAAGTACGGATATCGCTTCCGTGCGACTATACAATTATAATGCGACCTCCGTATCCGATATACCCGCTTTAAATGATGATGCGCGAGTGTATCTACTAGTTTTTTTTATGTTCAAATGGTTAAAATCTTTTAATCGGCGATTATAAACCTAGGTAAAAGTTATGTAAACCTCTGATTCGCGCGGTTGTTTAGCAGTATGTACTAATTTTATTATTACTCGGACTCTATATATATGTATATATATGCGCGAAACCATGCGATTACGTAAAACTTTCACACGTCATTTGTTGCGCGCTCGCGGTTTCCGGCTCTGTTAATTATTCACGATTAAGTGTTAAATATATACACGTATATTTGCGAAAGCTATATAGATTTCTATCCGTTCGCTCTTTACTATGCAATTCTCCGCGATTTGTATAATAAAATAATCGCAGAGATTCGCGTTTAAGATATATCCGTGCGAAATCTGATAATTTTATTTTTAAGTGGTTTCTAATTTTAAACGCGTTTTATTACGAAAGGTTATATATATATATATATATATATCGGGAGAAAAATTTTTTAGTAGAAATGACGGTTGTTTAATAATGGAAAGACAGGCTTAACAAAATGTTAAAAATTACTATTTTGTTATAAGAACAAATATATTTTTTTTAAAGTATTATTTCTCAACTCCTCACTTTGATTAGATGGCGACGTTACGATGACTTTTCCTCATCCCCTTCAGGCTATACCTTTATTTATAAAAACGAATACATTCGAATATACATTAATAATTATAGGTTTTGTATTTAAGCCTACTGAATCATAACATTTAACTTACTACTTGTCAATGCATTGAACGTTTAAAATTTGAATTTTAATCGTAGCATCACCGAGTCGCCGCACTAATAACGAAAACTATAGGATATTGAAAAAACAATGAAATTAACTTTATTATATGCACAGAAGTTGAGCAATTACAACGATTATCTTCGTTACCCCATCAACAGCTCCATTATGGAACTGTTCCATTACTAAACAAAACGTTGTAATTTTTTCTACATTTTTCTCCGTGTAAAATCATTATTTAAGGAGGTGTTGTATCTAAAAATATAAAGATATATAGGATCGTTTATTTACTTTTTTTTAATTAATGGGTTGCGTGATTTTTATACAATATTGTTTACCCTTTAATGACAATAAGTTTTTGGGTGCATAATCGTTGAGTTAGACTTTATGTAAATTCAAATATTATAGATAAAATATAAATCATTTATTAGTAAGTAATTTATGATTGAATTTTTTCCTAAAAAGGTATATTATATACCTTTCGTATCCAAGATTTAGCAAAATCAATAGCTAATAATTACCAAAAAAAAAAACGTACGAATTTTTAATGTTTCGGATTCTTCAAACTAGATCCTTGTAATCCGTCTGCCTTATAATTTGAATTTGTTATACAAATACTACGGGCGGTACACGTAGAACAAACGGTGCAGATAAAAATAATTAATTTGAATGCGAGTGCAGTTTTGTTGGTCACACGAAGTTTCCTCAGTTGCGAGAGACGTTGTCCTCGCCATTCATTTGACAAATTCGTAGTTTGAAGTCGACGGGTTTTCCCTCGATGATTTGCCAAGGATGCGTCAAAATATCACGTGTCATCTCGTCGAGGGGCGCAAACACGAGAGATACGAGGCCTTCAGTTATAAGTAGAGAGTGAAGGAGAGTGAGAGAGAGAGAGAGAGAGAGGACCGACTTGCAGGCCCCGGCAATCTTATTAGACAAGTTATCCAATAATGCGACTCAAGCGTCGGCTTTTCAAACAGTTTCGCCATTCGAATATATATATATATATATATATATATATACGCGCCGAGTTTACGTTACGTTCATTAACAATTTCGCGCGTGCTTTGGATCGCGCTAATCCTATTTACTCCTGATAGCGTCGCAAATTTTCGGTTATGACGTATGAAGGAGCTCAACTTTCGTGCGGTTCGTTGTTACCTGCATTGAACCGTCTGTATACGTTCTCGTACACATATATACATATATATACAAGTACAAATTTATCGCCGTTTAGAATTAATGCGCTGTAAACGTTCAATTTACTCACATGCATTATGTGTATGTCATTTCGTTTCGGGCATATTTCTTTTATTCTTCAAAGACATATCCGTGGATGCGCCTTCATAATTAGGGAAAATATGTACGTATAGTCAGACGCACTTCTAATTCGGCAGATGTATAAATATAGGTGTGTGTGTATATATATGTAATCGTCGCACCAAATGAATATTCAATTTAAAAATATGAATATGAATGACTGTGTAATCTCTCCCGCTTATCGATAAAATAAATTTGAATGTATTAAATCACGGGTTAAACGGTACAATTTTTTTGAATGCTACGGTATACTAATAAAAAAATTTCTGTATTATTAAAGACGAACCTTACGTATATACGTGCGTCGATTAAAATTTTCATGCACTTGGAAAAATACGCTAACGAAATTTTTGTATTAAAGTAAAAATCGTAAATGTGTATTTTGTTTTATTCGAGGTATAATAGTAAATGTTACAGTAACTAGGAGAATGGATGGCGGATGTTAACAAAATTTTAGGATATGTTTTCTAATATAGAAATATATGAAGAAATCTAGATTTTTAGAACGTAACGCTCAAATTTATCAATGTTATAAGGCCCACACAAGCAAATTATGACAAAAAAAATTACTTCCACTTGAACTCAGAACAAATAGAATTTTTGATTTATTTATATATTTATTTATATATTTATTTATTTATTCATTCATTTATTTATTTATTTATTTATTTATTTATTTATTTATTTATTTATTTATTTATTTATTTATTTATTTATTTATTTATTTATTCATCCATTAATTTAAAGTAATTAGTATATGTATTACATTAGAATGCATATAGTAATCCTGACGAGGAAAATAGTATTTCCTGTTCTCAGATTTGGCGTGTACAAAATTTAGACTTACTAATTTAAAGCTAACACATTATTTAAATTTTGTAAATCAATGCAAGCAGTTGATAAAATTGTGGCCTAAATAATCAAATAAATTTATATTTATAGTCTTTTGGTCAAAATGCTGTTGATGATGTCCGCTTTCTCATGGTTTTGAGTGATAAGATTTTTTTTCAAATTTAAGTCTCGCGTTTGTCACGTAACACGTTATAGGGTGTAAAAATTTAGATTTCTTCATATTTTTATATTATAAAACAAAACTTAGAGTTTCGTTAAAATCCGTCACCCAAAGGTGTGGACTGCACTCTCGCCTAGCAAGTAATTCCGGAGTCACTTTTAACTTTTATCAATAATTGTGAGAAAATTTTTTTTATAATTCATTTCAATATTATAAAAAGCAAATACAATAGTATGGGATTTCGAATTTTAAGTTATTGAAATTCAATAAATACAGTTACCTCTATTAAAAAAATTTTTTTTTTAGATTTTCAGAGGTTACGGTAAAGGGAAAAATATATCTATCCAGATTATATAAAAAAACATTTTTGTTCTGGTAGATATTTTCTTTTAACTGTCAATGAATTTATTTTAAGAGAAGCAGTATTTCCCAAACTAAACATTTTGTAAAAATTTCAATATTATTATAAATGCCAATAATGTAAATAATTATAAATAAATAATATTGTTATATACCATAGTTGTAACAGCAATAAAATAAAAAATTTTAATGGTTATAAATCCTCGTTAGACTAAAACGCGAATAAAACTATAACATTGTTGTTCAATAATCAACTATTGAACGTAGAGGAACCATTATTTTTTTTAATCACTACATTACGTACATAAACGTACTCGAATTTCGACTTGAAAAAGAAAACATAAAAAAAAATGGGAAAAAATCATAGGTCATTCGTTCATAATATACTCCCTCTTTTTTTTCGCAGATAGCTAACGCAATACTCTGCTTTTCGAAGGATACGCAAAAAAAAGAGATGGGCATTTTTTTCATAACTTTAATGGAAGCGTCTGCTCGAAACTGTATATTTCGCACGAGAAATTCGTGTATATATATTTTTCAGATCCAAGTGAATGTATGTATATATATATCTATATATAGATATAGGTGTGCGTGTATACATACACACATGCATGCACATGTACGGTTGGGATCGCTCTTTTGTGTAAGGTGCGGCGATATATTCAATTTTCAATAGAGAGGAACATCAACGTTGTTTTTCCGAGGGAGGAGCAAAAAAAAAAAAAGAATTTCACTCTCATTCAAAACAATGGAGAACTACTCGATCCCGTTGGTAACTATACACTGAGAAAGAGAATGACTTTATTATTTAAATTGGCCATTCAATTGAAGGATAAAATTTTAGTAATATTTGTATAGGATATCTAATTCATTAAATGTCACTTATTCGTATATACGTTATATAATTACTTTTTTTTTATTTAACTATAATAGTGTTTTGAAAAATCTGCATTAATTGAATGTATGAATTAATAGTTAATGTATATGAATTTAGAAATGCTGATGTAAAACATCGTCTTCGTGTATACAGGCGCGATTGCTCTTGCAACGTGAAAAAGTATTCAAAGGTTTCGTCAAGCGCTCAACGGATTTCTGGCCATTCGGGTATTTCTTTGATTTCTCGAATGCATTTCATTTTTTAATTTTTTGAATCGTTTGATGATATGGATACGATACTTGAAGTTCAAGACCGTTACACAATAAGTATGATATATATGTAGATTTTATATAACGAGAAACTGCATTATAATAAAAAGTAAATAACCTATAAACTTAAAATTTGATTATTTTCGTTTTATTAATTATTTTTAAAAATATAACCTGTAACCATTATTATACTCATTTTTTACAATACAAAAATATAAGTGAAAGAGCTTTATCTTACTAAACGTATATCTTTCATTCATCTCAAATTAATTATTTTAAATTTGTGACTCTAATTCGCTCGTGCATGTAATTATTTTAAATTATTACTATATGTATATATCGAGTTAAATTGCGTTATGCAATATTTTTTCAAATAATCCACAAAATTCGCTTTTTAGCAACTTACTTGCATATCGCTACGTCTTCAATAATGCTATAGCTATATTAGAAAATTAATTAAAGGAAGATCGAGATTGAAAAAAAAAATCAACGTCCTCAGTTCGGGATCGAACCGACGACCTTACCACTTGGCCACCAGGAACTCTTTATTTCTTGATCTTTCCTTTACACATCCCTCCCCTCCCTCCCCTCTTAACAAATTTCAACCTTAGGATTTGTATTTTTAATTTTTTACACGAAATAATAAATAATTACAAAAATAATTATGTATTAACTTATACTTATAACCGTTTAATTTGTTCCAATTTTTTTATACTATATGAGGTATTGGATAACTATCGATGAATATTCAATTCACCCAAAATTCATTAATAGTTAATGACAGTTATTTGTCACAAGTCATATTTTTTCTCAGCTCGCGTAAAAAAAATTATGTTTACCTAAACTTTATATAAAGTTAAAGTTTGGAGAAAGTTCATATCAACATGTCCAACGCGACATTCCCAAACTTGGAAAAATGTTAATTAAGCATTTATGTAAAGTCTATACAAACTTAAAATAATATCTTAGGTAAGATTAATAATAGTATTTTTAAACTTGTAAAATTTGAATTAATAATAAAAAAAATTTTATTCCGAGATTCGAACCTCCGATTTTCTACTTCGAATTGTCTCTCGCTCTACCAACTGAGCCATTTTTATTGTTTTAAAAACATAATTTTATTACGAAAGTAGTTGCTATACTTGAATATGTATGGGTGTGTGTGTGCCTGTATATATATATATATATATATATATATATATATATGTTTTTAAACGAGAATACTAATGAATAGAAGGGCATGTTTCCTCCGAACAGTTTTTATTTTCAAAACATTTTTTTGGGCGCGTGATTAAAAACTCGTGTATAGGAGTGTATATGGCTCTAAGAACTATATAAAAATATAGAATATAACCAAAATGAAATATATATGTATATAAATACCGACATAATATATTAAAATTATTTGTAGTTTGTTTATCTTATAATATCGTATGTGACGCATTTATTTACATACATTATGAATATAATTTAATTAAAAAATTTCGTTAAAAAGATCGTATTCATTTAAATAGTTTAAAAAATATTTCGGCTACGTATAATTAATAAGATATACATTACGCGTTATTTTTCATAACTAAATATATGTACATACACTCTAATTTACGAAATGCCGTGTATCTATACCTATATGAGTGTCAAACGAAAAATAAAGAATAAAATGATTACATGATAGTTTTATATCTATACGTATATATTTGTATATATAGCTTTGTAGACATAAATGTGATACATAAATCCTTTGAGTTTCTACGTATCACAAGAGATATAACTTGTTTTTTTTTTTTTTTTTTTAAATAGTTGTCAGGTCTTTAAAAGGACTCTTTGACGATAATATTTAGTTTTGCGGGTTTGTAAGTAACCGAGATTGTAAAAATATACCGAGAGTTGCATTTACAGATACGCGCTGCGCGTAATGAATTAACGAGATAGCACCGAAATATTTTGATGCGTAAATACGCGAGCGTTGGTCGAATAAATTCTTTCAAAATTGTGGAAATTATAATTAGGCAGAGTTATAAGTTTATTTTTTTTTATTCGACTGCGCGTTTTCTGATATATAAACAAAGAATTGGGAGTAATCGGCGTGATTCGGCAAAAAATAAAAAAAGATTCATCGTCGAAACATCGATGACTATCGGTTTTTGCTATTAACGTTATATTGGTATAACGGTATAACTCTAACAATTACATTGTAATCACCATCGTTGTATGTCGACCATTTGTAAAATCGATTGGATATAAACGAAATTTCGTTGCATACATATAAACCTATACAACGTAAAGTTTGATAAGAAAAAAATTGCCCGCTGATTATTTCGTTAATTCAATTGCGACGAGTCGAGTGTATCGCCGATGTGAACTTCGAGGAGAAATATATACGACTAACCAAATTCAATTGATAATGGGGTCAATTTTGAATTTGATGCCGATGGCGACCTCCTTCATTTTTGACTTTTTCTCAAAGCTCCTTTCATCAGCGTTTGACGAGTGCAGGAGTCTCCCCCCCCCCCTCCCCTACCCCTCCGAACGTGTTCGGAATTTATGGCTTTTATGGAGTTCAGAAATGAGTTTAACGTCGGCGAAATGAACGCCGGATTTGCCCCTGAGTTATATGGATGAAAGTTTGGGTTTCAGCTTTTCGATATATCGGACTAAAGGGATTTACGCTTTTGTGAGAACCGGATAAAGAGATTTCTTTCTCCTCTCTCTCTCTCTTTCTCTCTCTCTCTCTTTTTTGTGTTGCGCTTTTGGGATCGAATTAACTCGCCCTTGTTATCGAGAGCTTGATGACTCGACGATTGAAGTATCAGTTATATTTATTGAAATGTAACTTCGATTTCCTAAATTTCCGCGTATATACCCCGAGCTTCGAACGGATTACGCGAGTTTGGATTTTTCGCGTTTAATCACTCGAGTGTAGCGCGTCGACAGATATACAAAAAAAAAAGAGAGAGCATTTTCGAAAATTGGGTGATAGTGGCTCGTCAATATTCTTTTTCATTTTTTTTTCTTTCATCAACAACTGCGAGGACCCGTGTCCTTATGGGTTATGGTGTACGAAAACGGAACACATCGACGATTCGACGTAAAATACAACTCGATTACGAGCTGACGACGAACGGTGATCCTGTTTTACCGACATTGCGATTTTAATTATTTTTATTTTTAAAAAAATGAGAATTTACAATGCGATGAACGACAAATAAAGAAAACGAAAAGTGAAATGAGTGGTAATAAACGTGAGGTGTAGGCATGGGGGGAGGGGGCGTGTATATATATAGTCAACAGGAAAATCAGAAAATCCGTGGAGGTGTCGGAGCGTTAAACAGGTAATTCGAACGAGCGCATCTACGATATACTTTTTAATTGGGAAGCCGACCCTCGTCCGTGCCCGCGGAGGCGTGAACGTGGGCTTCCGGACGTGGCAGCTGTTGAACCGCCGCGGTATACGGTGTTTATGTCCGTTTGAATTTCAATTAATGGCGCGCGTCGGGGGCTGACGTATCGCCGTCCCCCCGCGCACGCATTGTTATCCGATAGCGCGGAAATCCGAGCGAACCTCTCGCCCTTTTCACGCGGCTTACATTTAATCCGGTTCTTCTGAATGTATATGTACTGACTGGCCAATCACGCGCCCACACCACTCTATATATATACATATCGTTAAATTTCGTTTTCAACCGCAAGGATATATTGAAATTTGGAAAGGGTTTCGGTAGTTCGTTGAATTACAAATGCTCTTGACTTTACAAAAATATACTTAAATCTAATTCGATAACCGTATTTGTGGGTTTTCGAAGTTGCTGGAAGCAAATCTGTTATCAGAATTTTAAAATGTAAATGAATTAAAAATAGTAACAATGATACTCTTGATTTAAAAAATATGCTTAAAAAAATTGTAATGTCATAGTGAGGGGTTATTAAGGTCACTTATATAACAAACGTAAGATTAGAAATTCAATATGTAAAGTAAAAGATTCAAAATAGTACCTACAAATCTCTAATTTTATCAAAAAATACTCAAATAACATTGTGGAGTTGCAAAAAATGGATCTGAAATTAATTTTGTAAACTTTGAAATAAATAATGCAAAATGGTGACCGTGAACTCTATAGATATTGTAGAAATATATTTAAATTGACTTTAAAACTATATTTCGAGAAAAATTGGATTAACGGAAAAGAATGCGATGTGATGTTTTAAAAATTTTAAGACTAACGGAAATGTGTCCCGCTTTTTATTCGATTTTGCAAACCCCCATTTTTTTACGTCTATAAATTTTATCTTATTAATAGTCTTATTAATATTTTATCTTATAAATAATATCTTATTAATAATATAGTCTTAGTTTTGTATACCTTAAAATTACAGCTTTGAATGGTAGATCTCGAATCGATAACAGCTTAATAGTAGCTGTTTAAGTTAATTCTTTTCCAACAATTTTTAAAACCAATAATTTAAGTCCGCAATTCTGAATCCGTTATTTTAAATTTCAATATTCTGAACGCAGATTCGTTTTCAGCGATCCCAAAAACCTCCGGGTATAATATTTCCATATTGATTTCAGCAATTTTTCTATACATTTTTAAAACTTTTTTATTTCAAAATATTTCGTGAATTTCTTACGAAATATCATCATTTTTCAAATGAAAATTCAAAAGAAAAAAGAAGTCGAGATATCGAGTTTGAACCTATTTCATTAGAAATTGGTATATAGCTCTTACGTCATCGTGCATTTTTGACCGATTTCATTATTTGGACGAGATATCTTGTTATTGTACGCAAGAAGGTTAAGTGATTATCGGACTCAGAAAATGGTCATTTTTAATATTTTTTTATAAACAAAAGAATAAATTTTTAAAAAAATCCTAAACACCATGCCCGTAGGCATGTTTTGAACAGTATATTCAAATTTTTTCAGATTTTTAAATTTGTAATTTAATTCTGATTTTTGTGTTGAAAATTCATGCTTTTTAAGATCAATAATTACCGGTCGACAATTGTTTATTCAATTATTATTAACAAATTTATTTTTTCTGAAAAAATCAAAACATTATGCCCTTACTTTTGTTTTAAACTACCCATATGAATTTCGTTCAGATTTTTAATTCAATATTTCCAACATAATTCTTATGTTGAAAGATGTAGATCCCTGTAATTTGGGTCCGACATCCCGTTAAATGTCAATCATTATGCCCTCTTTTGGTATTTTAAAGTATCCGTATAAATTTTTTCAAATGCTTATTCAATATATTCAAATATAATTTTTAGGTTGAACAGTGTAAATTCCTATAATGTAGGTCCAACATTCCATTAAAAAATATTATTTTTTTAAAAGCGGAAGATCAACAAAAAAATTTTACATTTTATATTATTACATGTAATTTTTCATAAAAAGATGGTTTAATCAATAATTTTAATTTTGTCAATATTATTTTTCTGTTACAGGTAAGCAACAAAATCCATACATGACATATATTACATCCGTCAGACGTGCGTGAGTAATAAGTACTGTACAAAACAATAACGTATATCTCAAAAAATCAAATTCATATGTATACATTGATAATTTTATCATTTAAAATTCATAGATTTAAATACTGTGTGAATACGATCGAATAATAAGCCTGAGATCGTCTAATAGGAAAAGGCTACATATGCATTTAGAATTACATAAAGTAAAAAGTAAACGGGTCACTCAACGCGAAATGAATGAGGTAAATGCAGCATTTCGCTGAAGCATATTTTCTTATATATAAGCCGAGAGAGAAAGATTCCCCACTTAGAAAATGGGACGTCCTCAGATCAATTTTGCAAATACGCCTATGTAACTTTAAACTAGATTCGCCGCAATCTTACCTTTTATTCCGCGGAATTACTTCGATGCATCTTTTTACATCGTCTTCCTTGATTTTATCAGCTTATATAGCTTTTCATCCTACTTTCCCCCTCTCTCTCTCTCTCTCTCTCTCTCTCTGGTGAGTAAATGGACGCCTTTCCTGAGCTCCGTCTTTTTTCGGCTATTATTTTGTACTTTGTACTCCCCGGAATTCCTTCTTTTCAGGAATTGGCCCTCCAAATCGGCTCTCAAGCTTGAGCTATTTTTTCTATAACTTTTTGAAAAAAATGAGCTAGGAGTGACCGATTTCTGAAAGCTCTACTGATTCAGTGACAGTCTTCTCGTCGCCATATTCATCACAGAAGGAGGCCAATACATCCGAGAATCATTATTATCAGCATCTACCAGAGTCATCCTAGACATTCACTCCAAGTCATCGCGACCTGAAATTAGTGAAGTGAACATTTTGGTGCACTCAAATTAAAAGATTTATATTATTTTTAACTTAATGTGCATATAGGTTAAGTGTAATTTAAGGTTATGCTACCACGTGTTTATTTACTACATTTGGCAACGTCGCACTCAATTCCGCCAACTTGTGATTAGTGATTAGTTCACTGTTATCTCGTATCGCGTCGCGACTAGTGCCATACGTTAGATCATTACTTATTAAGGCGAGTTCTTATGAATTGGGGTTTGTTTTCATAAATCTAATGTATTGAAGGAGTATGTCAAAATCTGCTTGTGGCTTATGTAAAGAAATAATATCGCTTAATACGAGTCAAACGGTAGCGTGCTCAAATTGCGGCGGTTTAATACACTCTAGCTGTGTAAATCCATTAGACTTATCAAACCAGCTAATTCGGTGTTGTACATCGGTTAACGAACAATTTAGTAAGACGTCACTATCCGCCCCTCATCTGTCCCCTCACCTATCCCCTCCATCGTCAACTCCCAGTAACATTCTTACTTTAGACTCTCAGTCTCGCCCGGCATTTAACACGCGCCTCTCAAAACGTCCTCCCTCCCCTCTTACCCCTACTTCTACTCAGACGTCAAAACTACACCGCAGCGGCCCAGCTGGGCGCTTGTTTTCTCGCGACTATCTTCCTCTTCGCACCGATTTACCTTGCGTCGAAGAAATACCTGCCGATTCTCTAAATTGTATAAAAATGTCGCTCAACAGCAACCAAACTGATAACTCAGCGCCGGCGTATTTTCAAAATTTCGTCGATCTTTTTAATAGACGCATTGATCGGTTAGAAGCGGGTATAAATTACATAAATAACACTCAAACCATTGTCGACACATGCGAAATAAAAATCTCTGGCATTCCGTCGAGCCTAAATGCATCGGCAACCGATATAGTTTCTACTGTGTTTGCCGCTATGGGTTTCAGTGTACTTACTAACCACGTAATTCACGCTCGCGTATGGAAACAAAAAAGCTCTCAAAGCGATACGGCAATATTACCCGGGAGTTCGCAGCAAAATTTAACGCAAAATTCCACGCATAATACATGGTCACTTGTTGTGCAAATGTCGTCGCCAACTGTACGTGATCGCGTTCTCACGAATACTTCGGCGCTCAAAATTCACACTGCTCAAACGTTGTTTAAAGTAGGCGGTGATTCTAAAGTTTACGTCTCTCCGGTATGGCCTAAAGAAATATACATGTTAGAACGTAAAGCAAGACAAGTAGCTTCAGCTAAACGTTACCTGAGACCCGTTGTGCGTAACCTTACTGTATGTATTCGTGCAAATCTATCTTCACCATTCATACCAATACGTTCCGAAGCAGACTTATCAGCGTTACCCACTCTGTCTCCTAAAATAGTTGAAACGATGCAACAAAACTGAGGATGCATTGGTCGGCCGCGTTCCAATTTTTGTCTACAAAAGGATTTCATTTCTGTTGCGCATATAAATATAAATAGATTAAAAACAAATTTTAATTTGCTTGAAGCTCGCTGTAATGATTATTGCTATGACATCATCGGTATCACAGAGACCTTTCTTACCGAAAACGATGATAATGCACTTGTCTCGTTAGAAGGATTTGCTTTTTTTCGTATTGATCGAACAGGGAAAAGTGGAGGTGGTGTTGGTGTTTATGTTCGCGATCAGTATCTTGTAGAAACAATATGCCACTCTAATACTATATTCGATAATAAACCGGAATACCTCATATTGCAAATAACTATTGGTAGTATGAAGATTTTATTTGCTGTTATCTACAGACGTCCTCACTCCGCATACCCCACCGAATTTTTCCTAACAATATCCGAAATTATTTCATCCTATTCTCATGTCATCATTACCGGTGATTTCAACATAAATATGGCGATCAACAGTAATGACGCTACATACCTTCGAAATGAGATTGAGTCGCTTAGCCTCATTCTAGTTCCGTCAGAATGCACACATCATGCGGTTTATCGCGACAATGTTAATCTCTCTCACACTTGGTTAGACTTATTTCTAATTAGCAATCGTGATGATGTAAAACGTTATCGCAAAACTGATGCTCCTTTTGCAGCAGGTCATGATCTGATTGAGCTCGACCTTGCTCTCAAAACGGAAATCACTACTATTAGAAATGTATTTAAAACTAGGCGCTTAAATTGTTTAAATGAAGCCCTCTTGAAGAGTGAGCTTCAATCAAATCTTTCTGTAGATGCGACCGACCTCAAATTAGCTTCTTTGCTTAACTTAGATTTTAATGTAGACTTTAGGAATTTATTTATAAGTACTTTTACCTCCGAGGATCTTCCTGATCGTTCTGAGTTTAGTTCTAACCTAGATTATCTTGTTGATAGTCTTGAACAGATTATCACCAATTCTTTTGACAAAGTTGCCCCCATTACGCTTTCTTTCTCATCCAAAAATAAGAAACCCTGGGTTAACGACAAAATTAGACAGCTGATGCGTGATCGTGACAAAGCCTTCAAAGCATCCACTAGACTCGGCCGTTTTTCGAAAGCATATTTGAGCTTCAAAAACCTTAGAAGCCAAATCAGCAATGCCCTTGACTCGGCAAAAAATAAATTTATCAGCGACAAAATCAACGAATCACCTGATCCCAAGGCAAAGTGGAAAGTATTACGTAATCTTCAGTTATCAGGATCCAAGCTTCCATCACCGCTCCTAAAGTTTTCGCCAGAAGAACTTAACAGATACTACTCTGTCTTGTCTGACGGTGTTCCACCTCTCACAAATCATGATCTTGACTCACTTTTATCCGCGACTGTCATTCATCAAGTCAATACCAACTTTGATTTTGCTATCATTGATACTAATGATATCCTTAAGGTATTAAGTGAGGCATCTTCTAAGTCCGCTGGATTTGACCAAATATCGCTGCGGATGCTAAGGATGGCTTCTCCATATATTATTTCATTGCTTTTAACTATTTTTAATTATTCTCTTTGTACAGCCACTTTTCCTACTGGCTGGAAAAAAGCCATACTATCGCCGTTAGCCAAAACTAGTACCCTCAGTTCACCCTCTGATACACGACCCATTGCTCTTCTTTCCGAAACCTCAAAGCTACTGGAAAAACTAGTTCACTTCCAACTCTCTAGATATTTGTATTTAAATAATTTAATTGACAGTCATCAATCAGGTTTCAGAAAAGGTCACAGTACCCAGACGGCGCTACTGGGTGTAGTAGAAGACGTGCGCATGGCAGTAGACCGCAGACAGGTCACCATTTTAGTACTTTTTGATTTTTCAAAAGCGTTTGATCGCCTCCCACATCTGCTGCTACTAATCAAGTTAAAAAACCTAGGCTGTTCAAATAGAGTTATCACCTGGTTTTTTAATTATTTAAATGGAAGACACCAGTCTGTCATAGGGAACAACGACCAACTCTCAGCTTGGCGTCCCACTCTCCTCGGTGTTCCTCAAGGCAGTGGTCTTGGCCCACTCTTATTCACCTTATTTATTAATGATCTGCCCACTGTTTTACATCATTCAAAGTATAAGATTTTTGCCGACGACACCCAGATATATTTACACTGTCATCCAAATGATTTAGACGAATTTATCTCCATTATTCAGCAGGACGTGAATGAAATAGCATTTTGGGCATCAATAAACGGTTTAGAACTTAACAGTAAGAAAACCAAGGTTATGATCCTTGGTAGCGAAAACTTCATTAGTAGAATCAATTTCAATGAATTACCAAAAATATCTCTGCTGGGTTCTGAGCTTCCTTACTCATTTGAGGTTCGTAATCTAGGTCTGTGTCTAACGCCCACACTAAATTGGGACAAACATGTTCGGCATTTAAGCCGGAAAATAAATGGCTTGCTTCACTCTCTACGATTTCATAGACATTCCCTTTCAATAAGTCTCCGCAAACTACTTGTAGAGAGTCTTATCTTTCCACACTTAGACTATGTATCCGCTGTTTTTCACGATCTTGATGATACTCGTTGTCTGAAAATCCAACGACTGCAAAATGCTTGTGTTCGTTTTGTTCATGGATCCATACCTTGGCGTGCCCACGTCACCCCTTATCGCCTGAAACTGGGATGGCTTTCAGCTAGTAAACGACGTGATTTCCTTTTAACCACGCTGGCTTATTCTGTGATTGTCCATAATAACCCAACTTATTTATCTAGCCGTTTTTCTCTTATTGGCCGAGACGTAAATCCACGCATGTCTTCGCGTCACACACTTCGATCATTATCCTATACTGTTCCGAAAACAGAAACAATGAACCGTTCCTTCACAATAGCTGCTTCAAAAATTATAAACTCAATACCTCGACCCGACTTCACAGTAGGCAGTATAAGATCGTTTAAATCTTCTCTCTTCAACGAGCTCAAACACAGGGATACATGCGATTGGAATGAACGAGTTTTGCAAGAGGGAATCTCCATCCCTAATCATTAAATTCCTCGGAAAGCATCGTAAAACATCAGAAATCTAGTGAAAAATTAAATTAAATTTAATACTTAAGTCTTAGCTATAGTTTTAGAATATAATACTAGTTATAAGTCACGTAAATCAAATTAAATAAGCTGTAGATTACTATTTTCTCACCTAGTGTATAATTCTTTGGCTTGCTTACAAATTGTAACTATCTTCTGTTTTAAAAGCGTTTTGTACTTCAACTACACATAAAACGATATTGTATTACTTTTGTACTTTCTTCACAGCCCTATAGGGTTATACCCCAACGGCTGCAATAAATATAATCAATCAATCAATCAATCTCTCTCTCGAAACGCGCAAAATGAATCCCTACAATTTTCCAAGTTCCTGCGAGAGAAAAAAGTGTAAGCTGGTATTTTTTTTCAAATTTACGTTAAAACTTTTTTTTTGTAAATTCAATTAACGATTAATGTAAAATTATTATATTTATGCTTCAATATAATTGCTTTTACATTCATATATAATAATTGTAAAATATTTGATGAGTTTTAAATATAAATTATTTATTATATAATCATTGGGTTAATTAATTACTCGTCAAATTTTCTGTACGGTTTATACATACGTATATATTGAAAGTATTAAAAATTGATTAAAGTGTCAATCGAATCGTTCGAACGTTTTTATATGGAATGCAGAAATTCGTATAAAAATATTATAAGATATCTTACAAACATATAGTCGACGATCCATTTATTAGAATAATGTAAGACACGAGAAACGCACATATAATAATTACTATTAATATTTGAAAATACCACCTTTTTTTAAATTTGACCGCGTGCAACTTAAAATTTCAAATGCACAACCGCAAGTTATATACGAATCATGGATTACCGTACACGTACATATATAATCGCTTCATATCAACTACAATCAATCCCCGTAATTTAGAAGATTGGCCCATATTACATTCGAAAAGTATCTATCTGCAATAAAGTACTTAAAACCCTTTAAATAATCGTTGGCATTAAAAAGTAAAAGTATAAAAGAAGGACAAAAAAAATGTAAATTTCCTTTGGTCGAAGCAGTAACCGCATCGTCAATCATTGTTAATTACCTACAAAATCCGTCGTACTATATAACAAAGTGCGTAAAATTCGGCAAAGCCCTTTGACGTAGCTCGAAAAAACTTTTTGTCCCATCAACGCGTATATATATGTATGCACGTTGATCGAAGTCCAGGACAAATAGACGTCCCGATGAAAGCCCGTGTATGTATATACATACGCACGCACACGCATACACTCAAATGCCGTAAAAGTTAACGCTTAATGATTTTGTCGCGCGTTCCAAATCACCTAACGAAGTAAATCCAACTAAGTTTATTTCTGGCTCGTGCTTTGATATATACATCTACGTATATATATATATATATATGTATATATATGAATGCAAGTTTTCCGAGAGAGATGAAAGAGTAGACGCGGACTGCGAGAGCTTAACTAACCTCGTGTCGCGCTCCATGGGACTGTGACTCTTCCATTCGCTGTGTAGACCGTCCACTCTAAGCCCTGATGGACCATACCTTAAATGCCGTACAATTACAATCTTCAAAGTGTAAATAAAATTAACGTACGCCCGGAATAAATTAGAGGTATTTACATCGTCTTCCTTGATTTTATCAGCTTATATAGCTTTTCATCCTACTTTCCCCCTCTCTCTCTCTCTCTCTCTCTCTCTCTCTCTCTCTCTCTCTCTCTCTCTCTCTCTCTCTCTCTCTCTCTCTCTCTCTCTCTCTCTCTCTCTCTCTCTCTCTCTCTCTCTCTCTCTCTCTCTCTCTCTCTCTCTCTCTCTCTCTCTCTCTCTCTCTCTCTCTCTCTCTCTCTCTCTCTCTCTCTCTCTCTCTCTCTCTCTCTCTCTCTCTCTCTCTCTCTCTCTCTCTCTCTCTCTCTCTCTCTCTCTCTCTCTCTCTCTCTCTCTCTCTCTCTCTCTCTCTCTCTCTCTCTCTCTCTCTCTCTCTCTCTCTCTCTCTCTCTCTCTCTCTCTCTCTCTCTCTCTCTCTCTCTCTCTCTCTCTCTCTCTCTCTCTCTCTCTCTCTCTCTCTCTCTCTCTCTCTCTCTCTCTCTCTCTCTCTCTCTCTCTCTCTCTCTCTCTCTCTCTCTCTCTCTCTCTCTCTCTCTCTCTCTCTCTCTCTCTCTCTCTCTCTCTCTCTCTCTCTCTCTCTCTCTCTCTCTCTCTCTCTCTCTCTCTCTCTCTCTCTCTCTCTCTCTCTCTCTCTCTCTCTCTCTCTCTCTCTCTCTCTCTCTCTCTCTCTCTCTCTCTCTCTCTCTCTCTCTCTCTCTCTCTCTCTCTCTCTCTCTCTCTCTCTCTCTCTCTCTCTCTCTCTCTCTCTCTCTCTCTCTCTCTCTCTCTCTCTCTCTCTCTCTCTCTCTCTCTCTCTCTCTCTCTCTCTCTCTCTCTCTCTCTCTCTCTCTCTCTCTCTCTCTCTCTCTCTCTCTCTCTCTCTCTCTCTCTCTCTCTCGAAACGCGCAAATGAATCCCTACAATTTTCCAAGTTCCTGCGAGAGAAAAAAGTGTAAGCTGGTATTTTTTTTCAAATTTACGTTAAAACTTTTTTTTTGTAAATTCAATTAACGATTAATGTAAAATTATTATATTTATGCTTCAATATAATTGCTTTTACATTCATATATAATAATTGTAAAATATTTGATGAGTTTTAAATATAAATTATTTATTATATAATCATTGGGTTAATTAATTACTCGTCAAATTTTCTGTACGGTTTATACATACGTATATATTGAAAGTATTAAAAATTGATTAAAGTGTCAATCGAATCGTTCGAACGTTTTTATATGGAATGCAGAAATTCGTATAAAAATATTATAAGATATCTTACAAACATATAGTCGACGATCCATTTATTAGAATAATGTAAGACACGAGAAACGCACATATAATAATTACTATTAATATTTGAAAATACCACCTTTTTTTAAATTTGACCGCGTGCAACTTAAAATTTCAAATGCACAACCGCAAGTTATATACGAATCATGGATTACCGTACACGTACATATATAATCGCTTCATATCAACTACAATCAATCCCCGTAATTTAGAAGATTGGCCCATATTACATTCGAAAAGTATCTATCTGCAATAAAGTACTTAAAACCCTTTAAATAATCGTTGGCATTAAAAAGTAAAAGTATAAAGAAGGACAAAAAAAATGTAAATTTCCTTTGGTCGAAGCAGTAACCGCATCGTCAATCATTGTTAATTACCTACAAAATCCGTCGTACTATATAACAAAGTGCGTAAAATTCGGCAAAGCCCTTTGACGTAGCTCGAAAAAACTTTTTGTCCCATCAACGCGTATATATATGTATGCACGTTGATCGAAGTCCAGGACAAATAGACGTCCCGATGAAAGCCCGTGTATGTATATACATACGCACGCACACGCATACACTCAAATGCCGTAAAAGTTAACGCTTAATGATTTTGTCGCGCGTTCCAAATCACCTAACGAAGTAAATCCAACTAAGTTTATTTCTGGCTCGTGCTTTGATATATACATCTACGTATATATATATATGTATATATATGAATGCAAGTTTTCCGAGAGAGATGAAAAGAGTAGACGCGGACTGCGAGAGCTTAACTAACCTCGTGTCGCGCTCCATGGGACTGTGACTCTTCCATTCGCTGTGTAGACCGTCCACTCTAAGCCCTGATGGACCATACCTTAAATGCCGTACAATTACAATCTTCAAAGTGTAAATAAAAATTAACGTACGCCCGGAATAAATTAGAGGTATTTACCATAAATTTTGGATTATTTGGGGAAAATGTTATTTACTTATTATTTAGTAATATTATATTATTGACATTCTTTTTTTTCATAGATGATATAATATATATATATATATATATATATACCTCGAGATTCAAAAAATATTATCTAAAAATTACTAGGTCGTTGTTTATTTCGTCATTTGGGAATAATATTATATATATTTTAGATTAGAATTATACGGTTAGAGTGCTGATGAGTATGATTAATTAATTATACATAAGGAGGTGGCATTCCCGGTGGGTTACTGACCGAGCAAAAAAAGACAATTATTGCATTTATTTAAAAAAAATATGTGATTTAATGCAAAACTCAAATACAGAAGCACTAGGTAATAAAATAATAAGTAATTCTACGAAGTTCCAAGTCAATACGATAAAGACACCCTAAAAAATCTCTGCACCGAAAATTACGATTATCTCTGATTTTTCGGTGCAGAAATTTTTTAGGGTGTCTTTATCGTATTGACCTGGAACTTCGTAGAATTACTTATTATTTTATTACCTAGTGCTTCTGTATTTGTGTTTTGCATTAAATCACATATTTTTTTAAATAAATGCAATAATTGTCTTTTTTTGCTCAGTTGGTACCCACCGGGTATGCCACCCCCATAACTACATCTAGTGAATTTTTCCTCTTCCATCTAAAAATCATTTTTATCAGTGTATGTGTGCGAAATGATATAAACATTGTATTTTCATTATTTGGTGAAATCAAAGTTAGATTTTTAAAATGCAGGATGACGGATCAAATATATGGCCGACTAAAAATAAAATAATGCATTTAAAATAATGACGGAATGTGTTTACGCGGCTTGTGTAATTCATAATATACTTCAATATCACGAGAAAATGAGTACAGGGATCCTGAATTTCGATCAATTTTTATACAACACTCAGAAAAATGTATTCTTGCAGTGATTAGAGGATTGTCGTATCAAATAGGGCTCAAGAGGAAATCCACTTGATATATTAAACGATTCTTCTATAACCCAGAAAATTCGATTTCTATTTAGAATAGTGAGATATTGATTTTAATATAATCTACTTGGTTTAATAAAAGAATCGTTTAATACATCAAGTGGATTTCTCTTTGAACAATATTTGAGTCAACAATCCGTTAACGACAATACATTTTTATAAGTGAACGTCTTAAAGTGTTCGGTAAGGAAATTTTGTCACTCATTTTGAATGTTAAAAATCTAACGTCTGATTCCTGATTGTCAACACTAACTACCCCCGTATAAACTTTAATTCGTAATTCTGAAGCTTTCTATTCATATATTATGAATTTCCGCACGCACTATTAGATCCGCCATTTTGAATTTTGAACTCTAACGGACCCTGATTCGTGGTAAGCAATCCGATATACCATGCGATCTCATTTTCTACTTAGTCTATAGCATTTTATTGAATTTGGTTAGTCATCTTCAATCTTTAAAAATCTAATTTCAAATTCTCGTATGCACAAAATAAAGCATGAATTGAGAATCGTAAATTTTTCAGACTTACAAAATACACTCGATTTCACAATATTTGCATTATTATATGGATATAACATGGATTGATTAAACAAATTGATTAAATAATGTCTCCTGTATGTTTAAATTTAGTTTGTTTAATATAAGCAATATATTTAAGTACTTAAGTAAATATTATTTTCGAGTTGAGTAAATGTATATTAAAATTGTCTAAATCATTGCAACTCAAATATTAGTTGAATTTATTGAAAAAAAAAATTTAATAAAGTATATAATTAGTAAATTTTACCCGGATTATTTTTTCCGTGTAGAGTTGAATGCTATACTGTTTCCATATTAACCCGCCGGTAGTCGGATAAGGACCGTGAGTTTGTAACTTTGAACGCTGTTTACACACCCAATCCTCCTCCCTCTATACCCTTCCCACTTTCCTCTTTATCTCTCCGGCACACTAGAATTCACGTTGCAATTACTTTCTCAAAGCAATTGTACAACGAAATAATTTATCAACCATTGTTCTTTCTTCCTCAACTAATCAAATCGTTTTTAACAATTGGATTTTAAATATTACTATTTTCTCGGTATTTTACGAGAGCCACCTGTTTTTGTGGTACACGTTGTAATGTACGTTTTGGCAATAACAGAAAATAATTTTAAAAACAATACGAAATTTTAACGAAAAAAAGAAAAACAAACTCGGCCAGAATTTAAATTTGAAAACTACAGGACTTTCTGGGTTCGGATAATTATATTGTATTTTGCATCGAAGTTTTCAAATTATTTTTAATAATTTTTTTATTGCTAGTTAGACTATTTATGGAAATGTGTGACAGTTACATTACGCGATTCTTCACCTTTGAGAATTCAAATACTATATAACTAAATGACGAAATTAAAAATCTGTATAATTTCGTACGGTATTGACGAGAGGTTATTCGCTTGATTTGAAAATGACAACTGATTACAAAAATTACATTATTCTCAGTTACGTAAAATGGTTTTTTTATTTGATTAAGTATATGATTATTTTATATAACCACTTTACTCAATTCTATGTACAACTTAAAATGAATTAATAGAATTGACTGTTTAATTATTAATTATGTACAAATATAAAAACGAAATAATTTGATAAACCAGTATTTAAATACGAAATTGTAGTTATAATAATTATTAGTGCGATAGATAAGGTACGTCAGGATTGTATTGAGCGTCTGAATCCCTTCCCTTTCCACATCGTTTAAAACAAAACACATCTTTTTCTCGATCTTTTTCAACTTCCAATAAATGTAAAACAGTAAATAGTTTAATGTATGAATCAATGATTACATTAATACAGGAATTCATTTTGATTACATATCGTGATTAAAAAGTTGATTATTAAAATCTTTTTGTAATGAATTTTGATACAAGTGTTTACGTAAAAGATTGATTCTCAAAAATCATCTATGATTATAATTGATTTCAATATTGACTCCTCTTGACTCTAATATGATTTTTTTCAAAGTGGTTTGTGATTCTTAGAAATGAGTAACCCGATCAGCGAGATATTCTCTAAATAATTAATGTTAAATTAATATCGCATTAAGAATTATTAATTATTGTCTTATAAAAACTCATTATCAATTGAGGATAATAATTTTTGTTTAATATTTCGGCATTACTTAAAGCATGATATTTAAAGTAGGGTTACAGAGACCCTTCATTAATAAAATAATAATTATTTACAAATCATATATATTGTAAAAATTATACATCATCTGTCTCTCTTAACAAAAGATGTGTCAAACTCAAAATGTAGAAACCTACTTACTATTTCACAAAAATTAAAAAATCTAATATATCTAAAAATCGGATAAAGAAAATCACAATTACAGTGGAAAAGAGACAGCGTTACGTAACAAATTTTACGAAATAATTACGTTTTATTAAATTATATACAAATAAATAGATAATATGTATAGCTATAATATGATGTTCCATTATACAACAAATATTTCCTCGATATCTACAAAAATTCGAAAAAGTTCACTTCATCTTCAAAGGAAACGCAACACCGTTACACAAGGTCTTTTTGTTAAAATACACTGTTCGTTTAGAAAAAATAAATAAATAAATAGCATTTATGCTATTTGAGATTTACATATCCCATTAATTTAAAAGTATTATTATTATATATTCGGTAAGCATATGATTTAGAATTTAATAAATAGTTTCTCTATGTATTTATATATTTATTACATTAAAAAGTATTTATACTGTAATTAGTAATAAATAGATCCATATAACCTTTAAAGTAATTAGGTTGTAGTACCATCTAAGATTTTTAGCATTAAAAATATCCAGGTATACGGTAGATGGCCAAATTATATTGAGCTTCGCTTTGAAGGGAAGACTTAAAGTACTAGTAAAGTGCCTTAGAGTATAGAAAAATCCTTTTAGTTACCCTTTGACTAAGTTAAGTAAACCCGTCTACCTGAATTCACCAACTTTCTAAAAGGATGACTTTTTTTTTATTAATTATACACTTATTACCAGTTGTAAAAGTGAAATTTATCTAGCATAAATCATTAGTCTTATCGCACTCTATTGTTTTCAATTTTTCTATCGAGTACAATTGTCAATTATTCTACTTTCCGCGCATCAACTCTCATTGGAGATTTATACTTTTCATTGCTTCATATCATAAATTTCGAAATACTCGTTGTAAAATAAAAAATTTAACCAATCTGATGTAAACAGCGTAAAGTACGTCGAATCATCGTAAATGTCTATATATATATATATATATATATATATATATATATATATTTATTGTGTATATATAGTTTCTAATTAATATAATAAAGCATTATAAATGTAACGACGGGTTGAATTTTGAAAGTTGCGTATTAGAAAATTTTGGATGAAGCACAACATAAATAAAGCTTGCAAGTTTTAAAAGGTGTACGAGAATCCCCACTTACGGAGATAAAACTTTTTACGCCTTTTCCCATAAAAATATATATATGAAATGAAGGACCACAGAGTCAGCGGATCGCGTAAGCTCTTTAAATGCATAAGATATTAAATAAATTAAATATTGGCAATAACGTTATATCCGGATGTGTATGCATTAAAGTTGACTTAATTAAAAATATTCATATTTATTGTAATTATAGTTTTTATATGCCACGCCGTACAAACATATATATATACACCTATGGTCGGACGTTATATTATATACGTTTGCATGGCGCGAATATATATATATATATATGAAAGAAAAACCATTATTGTATATTTACATCGTAATAAGTACATTATTAGATTAATAATAAAAATTGTCTCGTTTTTTTTATAAAACGTTTATATATAGATATTTGGTTTTGCAGATCTATGCACATTTTCTAAACTATAGTGAAAAACATAGAGGAAACCTTTTTTGGTGGAGAAGCAAAATTTGTAGTATATGGAACGAAGCTAGAATTTCGTTTCTCTATTTTCTTTATAATAAACTGATCTTATTTGACAAAAATCTTGGAACCGGTTAATGGGGATATGTCGTATATGTAATTACAAATTCCTATATTGCGTATTTTACTGTTATATAAATTTCATTTTGATTTTGACATAATTATTGTATTATACAATGGAATTTACGCGATGTCATAAAAATAATTATTAAATATCAAAAACTGTAAATAAACAAGGAAAAGTGTGATAATGTCGGTAAGCGGTTTTCAGTATGTATAGTATGTACACTTTTGTATAGACATAATATATATGTGACACCCGAATAGCACAGACCAACCAAAAAATTGCAAACGCGTTGAGGGGATTTCAGACCTTAAAATGGGTATGTGTTAATTAATGTAAAAAGAGTTACTATTTTCAAAAATCTGGCAAGGTCAGGCTCTTGTATTTGCTTTAAGCATGATTTTTTTTAGATTTTAAAATTGTTAATATGAATATAATTTTTGTGTTGGAAATAGTGCTTATTAAATTACCGACCAATCTTGTTTATTTAAAATTAATGAAAAATTTTTTTTTTTCAAAAAAGTCAAGCTCTCCGTTATCTTTTAAAGTATCTTTATGAATTATTTCAGATTTTTATAGTTTCATATTATAAATATGATTCTTGAGTTAAAAAAGGTAGATGATCCCTGCAATCTGGGTCCGACGTGCCCTTAAAACTTAATTGTACGAAAAATTCGAGATACTAATTTAAAACAAATAGAATATCGTGACAGAGGGGTTTTTACGAAATAATCAACTTTTAAGGAGATGGCATACCAAGTGAGTTACCACTTTTTACACATACATTTTTTAAAAAAATATTCAATTTTATGCAAAATCTGAATATAGAACGGCACTAGATAATGATGTAACATACTTTTGTATAAAGTTTTAGGTCAATACGTCAAACACCCTAAATCACGGAACATTTTTGGTGCATAAATTTTTTACGGTGTCCTTGTATTGTATTGATTTAAAACTTTGTAGAATGACTTATTGTTTAATTATCTAGTGTAGTTATTTACGTATTTGGGGTTTCCATAAAATAGCATATTTTTTTAAAATAATGTTATAATAATTATCTTTTTAACTCGGTTGGTAACTCACCAGGTATGCCATCACTTTAACCGAATATATATATATAAATAACTTCTTATGGTTAGTAATACATAGCTATATAAAACAACGATTAATGGCTGATTTATCAATTTTTTAAAAATAATTAACAGATCGTCTTTCAAGGAAAAACATGACCATTACCCAGCGTTTTTTTCAATGAATTAAATTAATTTCTCGTTTAATAAAAAATAAATGATTATTCTGTTTTGATGGGGGGGTTTACAGCCTCGTTAAGTAATATTTCAAAAAGATATGCTTTTCGAAAAATATAACAACTCGTTTGCAAAAATTCAAAATGAATTAGAAAAGAATGTAATTAGAGTTGAGTTCAACAAAGGAAGAAAGCTGTGTAAGTAATATAATAAATCGAGATACGTTCGAAGCTACGAGGCTGTATATATATATATATATAATCGAAAGAATATCATGGTCAATCCATTGTGAAGTGTTAAGACCAGAGGAAAGATGTCATCAGAACTGTCTGAGTACCATTAAAGCGGGTGACATTTTAAAAGGTCCTTAGAGCCACTCAGAGTCTCGGTTCAAAGGGTAGTATACGAAATGCAGCCGGTCGACGCATCGTCAAAGTACTCTATGAAAACACAATAGTCAGCAGAGTCTCTCTTCCTCTCTTACTCTGTGTGTGTGTGTGTTTGATCTTACAATTATAGCAAAAGCGGCGGCGGTGGCGGGGGCGGTGTCAGTCCAGAGGAATGCGGCACCTCCGCCCGGTAAGAGAAGAGACGATGCTTCCACTAGTCCATTAGACCTGGGAATGGCCCCTAAGTACGTCGCCGACAATTTTGGCGAGTTTCCGCTCCCTCTCCCTCTCTCTCTCTCTCTCGCCGTCTCTTCGGAGTAGGAGGAAGTTAACGTTGTCGTGCAGCCCTGAGCTCCGAGGAGCGTTTATATGCACGCGTATTCAAGTTTCTACGTCATATTTTATGTATATGGTATATGTATATAGCGGAGGTTTATTTAGGAAATAAAAGCCCAGCTGCCCGGATGAATCGCGCGATTCGAAGCTCGAGCTTCTCTTCCGCGTTTACCCAAGGTGCATTACGCGGATGATGAAGATGAAAGTTACGCGAGGGGTATACGTATATATATATGTATATATGCGTAATCAACGTCAATCTCCCTATCTCACTTCGAGTGTAATGGGGGAGGATGTAATTTAAGAAAATGCGCGCACTGACGATTTTACGCGTAATTGTTCGGTAATATATATACATATGATCCTTTTCGAGAATCGTGTCTAGACTATATACCGCTACGATATATATGTATATATGTATATACGTTATTACTATTGTACCACTTTGCGTTTAACACTCCGTGTATGATGTATGCACCAATAATATATATGATAAATATATATATATACATATGTGTAATCGTGTACTCGCGTTCTTGAAACAACATTATTGGGAAACACACGGTGGACGTTTTACGTATCGTCAAGACAATATTTCAGTGACACATTGATGGTACCATTTCATTTGTATATGTATATATATGTGACAAGGATATTGCAGCTATATCCAACTTCGTAATGTATTGAAGTACAAAGTCACAAGAACATTATTTCAGTATTTCATCGTAGTGCTATATACCCCACGTAGAAATACTAAAAGATAATATATTCCGCGCCGTAATCTCAAATATATGACTTAAATATTTAGATTTGAAGGAACTGTACCTGGGAATTGACTGAGAGATACAGTGATAAATAATGGGAAATTGAAATACAACGAGTTATGTATATATTATCGATGTATATTTTAAAAATAACCCGCGAAATTTAAAGTACTTTTCGATAATTCTAATAATATTTTTACAATACGCGAACAGAAATTTTTGTGTGGGAATCTTGTAATTTTCACTAGACTCGATTGTAATTTTTATTTTTTTTTCTTTCATATTGGAAATAATGTATTTCTCATTTCGCATATCATTTGATTTAGAGGTTATGTTAATTATTTGAGAGTTTATCGATATTCGAAAAATTTTAATTATATTTTATATGTAAAGAAGTTACCTATGTGTGTTCACCGTATCGTTCTTTTGGAGTAAACTATTATTTTTTCAATGTGATTTCGTAAACGGTATAGAAAAATTTGCGAGTCAGGAAAAATTAGAATCTTATTTGTTATAATTTAGTATGCGATTTTTTTTACAAATTTTACTAAATTTACTGCACTGAGCGAAAAGTTGTAGTTAAATTAGAATACCATGTCTAGTAATGAAATTACAGTGTCAAAATTAAACAAATCATTTTACTGTAATTGTATTTACGGAACGTATGGTAAAATGTTACAATCATTACTAGTAACAATTGTAATTTTTGTTAGAACTCAGTGTCCAAATTTTACTTGATGTTGCCTATATTTTACTCCAAAATCTTGTATTTTTTTGGGTTAATACTTATTTTTCACCCTTCAATGTTGATTTACAAAATTAATAGTACATTGTGGTACAAGAGAGGAA
Source organism: Theocolax elegans (assembly GCA_026168455.1). NCBI lineage: Eukaryota > Metazoa > Arthropoda > Insecta > Hymenoptera > Cerocephalidae > Theocolax > Theocolax elegans. The sequence goes on along the minus strand of JANSJX010000008.1, from coordinate 1,500,006 downwards.
AGTTGAAGTTCCGCTATCGCGTGAAGTTGGTCCCGAGGCGAAGCAGAGTAAAAAGTATTATTCATCACTTTCTTGAGAGCCAGGTAGATTTTTGAGTTTAAATAAAGAAACCGCGATTTTTAGTACGATAGGATTATTCTCAGATTAATATGCCTGAAGAGGTTGACGAATTTTACCAACGAAACGTTGCGTATAACGTAAACACTTTTTTTTTATTTAAACTAAAAAACCTACTTGGCCCTCTAGAAATTGACAAATAATACTTTTAATTTTGTAAATTTTTTTTAATTTTTTCGGTCAATTACTATATTACTCTTGTCACTTTTACTAGACTGTTTTGGGATATTTAAAAAAAAATTTCTCTCAGTGTTAGTGCTTCTATTACATATTTATTATGAAAAAATGAACGACCTTACGTTAATCACTATATTTAGCGGGATATCGGACCTTAATTACAGGAATCTGGACCTTTCAACCCAAAAATTATATCTAAAATATTGCATTAAAAATCTGAAAAAATTCCACGGATAGCTGAAAACATAAGGAAAGGCTTCACGTTTTGATTTTTTAATGAAAAAACATTACTTAAATAATACTTAAGTAAACAATGTTTGGTGGGTAATCTGGAAAAATTTGGGTATATTATTTAAAACATGCCTAAGGGCTTGACGTTCGGCGTTTTTTAAAAACTTTATTCATTTATTTATAAAAAAAAGTACAAAATGACCATTTTCTGGGTCCGACATCCCCTACGGTTCAGTTTATTTTCAACAATCCGGTAAGATACACAACTGTGCAATCAAGTGCATTTAATTAAAAAAAAATAATTGATCAACAAAATCCAGAGAAAAAGCATGTACAAATTTAGTTATTTGATTAACAACATTCAATGCAGTTTAGTACGTAACAATTTATTTACGAGTAATGACGCAATATTACAATTCAACGGCTACGCTACACACTACATTATTCAATTCTAAATTCACTACGTGACTCGATGCAAATATGATTCAAACGTGACGTGCCCGCGCAACAATATATATATATATATATATATATATAAATTCAATTGCAAAATGTAACTTAAACCTGACTATATATATATAAAGGTCGATGGAAAACGATTTAATCACATCCGCGATTTTCAATACATTTTCTGAAACGCGAGACCGGTGTATAATATACATTTGTAAACACGAAGAAATATAAAGAAAACAAAAAAGGAAAGCCGAAAAACACGTTGGTGCAACTAAAATTTTAATGACCTGTGCAGTATAAACATTCCAAGCATCCGTATATACATTTTTTTCTTCTGCTTGCCTCCTCCGTTGATATTTCGCGATCTTCGTCTCCCGCGGCGTAAATATATATGAAACGCGAAATAGTAGTAGGTAGAGTAGGTAGTAGTGGTACAGAGAGGGTAGGAAGAAAAACTTGTGTAAGGGCAAAAAGTCCCCGGTGAGAGATGCAACGAGCACCAAGTGAAGTATAGAAGATGAGATTGCCACTGAAAATGCTTCAAAAGTTACGCGGGAAGAGAAAAGTCCGAGGGGGATTTAACAGAAAAAAAGACCGAAAGGAACGGAAGAAGAAGAAGAGGGAAGAAGAGAGAAGAAGAAAAAAAAGGAAACATAATAAGTAGTGGGATAACTATAATAAAAATGCTGAAAGACGTAAAGAGTCTTTTAAAAAAAACGGGAAAGCAATAAAAGAGAAAGCAAGGAAGAGCTTAAAGAAGAAAGATGAAAAGTTATGGAATTCGAAGGGAACGTTGAAGTTGAGGTAGGAAGCGCTGAAATAAGTAGTTAAACGCGCATCTCGAAAGATGGTGGCGGTGGAGGTGGGATGGGTGGGGAGAGGGGAAGGGGGTAAGAAAGTAAAAGTTAAACGAGAGACCAAGGGAGTAAAAGGATCTCGATGAAAAAGAAAACGAAGCGAAGAAGGGGAAAAAAAATCGTACTGGAAAAATTCCGGGCTGGATATATGTGAGGAAATATAAAATTTTCTTTTTGTCGACGGGTTTGCGTAAACGTTAAACGATATAAACTTGTGATAAAGGTAGGACGAACGTTTTATATAACAATTCTATTTGATTCAACACTCCGTTGCGAGAGCTTAATATATACATGTACAATATATATATATATATATATATATACAATATATATACGGCTGAATAATATGCCGTTATTAACACATCACTAGACATTTTTATTATGAATATATACCTCCAGTAAATATTATGCCTGACGCAAATTCATTTTTATGCAACGAAAACAATATTACGCGGAATTTCAATATTTTACGATACATTACCGGTTGAACGTTCCTTTCTTCTTTTTTCATTCTTTTTTCTTTTTTTATATCTTCATCGTAGATTTTGTATTTCGAACGTAACGTAACGCTCAACGTAAAACCGTAACCGGCAATTACTCTCGCGATCTTTTAATACGATTCGTGTTTATTATTCAAAATTAGAAAAATCTACCGTTATCCGCGAGAATCCGTCTTAAATTCGCGCGTTTGTTTTACAATTTCATCAACGCATCTATAAGTAACGAAATAAAAGGGCGGGAGGAAGGGGGAAGGAAAAAGGAGCAAAAAAAGGGAAACTATTATTACGATCAGGGAAACTCGAGTTGCTAATAAAAACTGCGAAATGAATTTTACAAACGCTAATTTTAGCTTACCCGTAAGAGAAAGAGATGGCAACTGTATATTTACGAGCAATAAAGTAAGCGGCATGAATCAAGCGAGTGGGTGGTGTGTGTGTGTGTGTGTGTGTATAGAGGAAAAAGAGGAAAGAAAGAAAAAGTAAAAGAAAAACGCGAGGTATTAAGCGACAATAAAAGATAAGACCAACGGTAATGATATTAATTCCTCATCTTGCGGTAAAGCTTAAAGCAATATGGACGCGATTTCAGAGGAGAAGAAGAAGAGGTCGTTGAATGTCGGAGCTGTTATCGACGGTAATTTCGTGGTTGTACGCGATTCTCGATGATCTTCGTCTATCGTATATGTATATATATATATATATCTATAATTCTGTAAGAATCGGTGTTCGTCCAGCGTGGTAACGCGGCTTCCGGCGATTGTGCTAAATTATTGAGCGGAAAGCTCACTTTTCCGCTTTTTCTCCCGGATTTTCTGATTTATCCTTTTTTTACAGATTCTCTCCGTTTTTTTACTTATATGTGCGCACGTATTTCTCGTCGATTACAGGTATTACCAACACTTACGTAGATGATGTAACCACGATACTTAAGGTAAAACCCTCGTGTACTGCAGTATTAGCCTCTGTAACGTTGTAAACATTTCGTTTTATCATCGTTACTACATAGGTTTTGATATTAAGTATACATATCTGTGGTTTCCCGGCAAAACCGGTTAAGTCCACTTTTTGAAATTTTTTATTTTTTTTGTGGATTATGTACCATCATGTACAGTACTTTCAGCTAAACATATCTAGAATTGCCGAAATTTTACCCAAGGCTAAGTACAAGCTAGTCGAAAAGGCAGATAAGTCCATTTTTTTAATTAGTTCCCGGCAAAACCAGATAAGTCCAAATACTTTCGGAATATATTTGATTTTACAGTTTATTTATTAAAGGTAGATATATTAAGTTCTAAATACAATACATATATACAGTAATCTATATATGAAAATTAAAAAAGTGAGGGTTGACCAGCGTATACATATGTAAATGCTGTAATTTTTTTATTTAAACTAAATTTCCAATCAATAATGAAGAGATTTTCAACGAAATACATCAATTTTGTAAATGTATTAGTTTGTTTACAAAATCACGTCTATAAGGCTATGCTCGAGTAAGAATGCGTTTTAAAAATGGCGGAAAATCTGCGCAGGTCGTCGTTGCGTATATTTACCAAAATGAAGTTCGATTTCATAGTGATGCATATACTGACATACACGTTAAAACCAGTACAAGGGTACTGGTAATAAACCTGTCATTCGGCAAGTGACAAAACGAAGTAATTTAAATCTATATCAATAATTATATAATATAATCGTAATTGCTCGCGCCGTTTTTAATTTTATCGATATTTAAGCCTCAAATTACCATAAATGTAGCCTAATTATTATTAAAACGCAGTTTGTATAGTCCCTCAATGATTATTATTGACTATTTCTACCTAAAATACCGAGAATCGGCAAAACCACTTAAGTCCCAGTTCCCGGCAAAATCAGGTAACTTCGCGATATTACGTCATTCCAAGACTCAGAAACGATCTACCATGGACTTACTAATATCAAAACGTTTCTATTAAATGCATCTATAAACTGACTCCAGTATTGCGACGCATTTCGTGCGTTTTGCGATATGGCCAAACTATGAACTTTCAAACTCGATTTACTTAAAATCACAAAAAATGGACTGAACTGGTTTTGCCGCGAAACCACAGATATACATGATGAGTGTTAATTTTGAATATTCATTTATTTATTTTTCACGTTAGATTTTATCGTTACCGACCGACGAATAAAATGTGGTCTAACATCGAAACTTTACCATAATATCTTTACATGGTTTTTGAGTAATATTATTATTATTATTATTATTATTATTATTATTATTATTATACCAAATCCGTGTTCAGAATTAATTGTTGATTAACATCGCAATTATAATAAGGTATACCTCCAATGTATATCGTGGATCATTAAGCTTCAGAATTTAATAAAAAATGAAAGATTGTCAGCGTGATTCTGAGCCTGAATAATGGTTTATTATTATTATGGTGAAGTTTTGATGTCGGACCACGTTTTGTTTGTGTGTCGGTGTTATTTAAGAAAGATTATGTAAACTCGAGGTATAGTTCGCAAGTATTCACTGCGATTCGTCGGTAAGGAGACCGAGAAAACTCTTCGTAAACAAATAATGTAAAGTTACACAGCCGTTGGATAATCTGTCGAATACATTGAGAAGTCAGTTTTATTAATCATTAATTACTAATAGATTTGCAGATATGACGATGATATCCTATTTGTGCACGAATACACCGGCGATCAAGTTAAAACCCAAAAGTGTTCAAATTCGCCTGAAGCGGAGTAGTTTTATCCCGCAGGGGAAAATTCTGTTTTTCAAAGAAATATTATGTACGTGTGAATTATACTTAAAAAGGAGAAGTAGTTTAGGGAAAATTTGACTCGTAGAAGGAACGTATAGATCGACCATGTATACACGGAGATAAATTTGTGTATTAAAAAATACAGAATATTTTGTAAATATGAAAGTATAGTTTCTATAGTAAAGAAATCACATACTGAGGAAGATTACTACAGTTTATACGTTAAAATTTACAAAAGTTATAGTAATAATATTACAAAAATTATAGTTAATTATAATATATAGACATATATTTTTACTGTAAATTCTCCTCAGTCCGTCACTTGTTTACTAGTTACTATTGTCATTTTTAATCCAAACTTTTTCGCAATGTAATAACGCAGACACGCCAGAATGACAATTTATTGATTATTTTTCTTTTTCTCTCTTACGTATATTGATGTTTATTATGCGAAAACAAGGAAGAGAAAAAAAAAATCGTCACGTATACGAACGAGGTATCTTTCCTCTGTAGCTCTTCTCAAAGTAGAATACATTCATTCTAGTTCTACAATTTTTGGTTTTTATTACACCAACTTCCATCGTCTACAATTATCTTACAATTTTTTTTCTTGCGCAATATCCAATTATTTAAATTTTATTTATTTATTTATTTATTAAATTACTTATTCATTTATTTATTTATCTATTTATTTGTTTATTTGTTTATTTATTTGTTGGTTTATTTATTTGTTTATTCATTCATTTATTTGTGTGTCTATGTATTTATTTATTTGTTTATTTGTTTATTTATTTGTTTGTTTGTTTATTTGTTCATTTATTTATTTATTTATTTATTTATTTAATTAATTTATTTAAAACAGTTATCGGGCACAATATAAAAATAATTATAAAAATTTGTAGACGCATTTAATTTTAATATTGAACTTCACCTATATACCAATAATTTATTTCCTTACATTCTGTACGAAGGAACGTCCAGCATCCGTTACCGGTTGAATGGCTCAGAAGAATCCAAAGTATATGTGTCTCGTAACTACAACACTCTGTTCCTCGATCAGCGAGAGCATTGTATGCGAGTGAACAGTGCACAACTCTGAAAAGTCAGAATATGTACGTTTCAGGAAGGAATATCTCGAGGTACCGAAAGAACATTTCCAATACACATTTGAATAAGAGGGAAAGTACCGGTCGATCTACATTGATGCCTATCGATTAAACTCACATATACTTTCCTTAAAGATTTTTACGATCGATCTTTTTTTTTTTCTTTTATTATAAATTTAACGTTTACACATATATTGACTATACGAAACAATGCACGTAGAATTCTAATTCAAACGCGTCCTTTAACATTTAAAAGGGAATCAAAACGCTCGTATAATTCATCTAATAAAATTGATTTAAAGTACATTTTTATATTCGAATGGCTGACAACGTGAAATTCAGATTACGTATTAAATGTATCGTCGACGTGCTCTCTTTTTTTTTGGTACGTAGCATTTATTATTCCAAAAATCAAAATAACTTTTGACGTGGGGAAAAAAAGAAAAATTCGCTAAAATTTAAGCCATCCATCACAATGTGAAAGCCCAATATGATCAGCTTTCGATTCAGAGCTGTCGAAGCTGATTTTAAATTGACAGAAATGATAAGATCACTTTCAATGTAATAAAAGGCGTACCAGGTTCAATATTAATTAATACATATATATGCATACGTTTTAAAAAAAGAGGGAATTTTATAATATTACTTTTGAAACGCAGTGTACAAATTTGTAATAAATATTAAAAATCATCAAAATTATAAATTATATTTCACGTTATTAATACGACGAAAAGTATTAATAATATTTATAAAAAAGACGAGTATAATGTAAATTAACGTACACTCGATATTTACTAGTTTTTATTTAAATGAAAAGTAATATTCGATAATTATAAACATATATTTAATGAAAAAAATTTTTTTTTCAATATTATTAAAATATTTCGCAATTTGTTTTATTCCGATCGTAATTTTGTATATCATTACGTATATTTAACGTGTACATACCGATATTTGTTAATTATTCATTAAAATGATAAAATTCGAAGAACCCAAATAAACGATCATAAAACGAAGGTGTACGTACACTATATTTTAATTCCTATAAACACTGCGGGGTAATCCAAAAAAAAAAACATCTCTATCTCTTTGAAATCGATTTACACGGTGTATACAAGAAGGGAGGAGAAAAAAAATAAAGGAAGTACCAACCAATAATTTTTCTCAGATTAAGAGCATTAAAATCTATGAAAACATCCCACCAACTGCCCTCCCTCCCTCCACCCAACAAAACAATTTCTTTCACAATTTCTCGGTCGACAAAAAAAGCCGATAAAAGAAAGCAAAACAAAAAAAAAAAGAACACACACAGCCGCACATATACGTGGACACACACACACAAACACATACACAGAGACATGCGTATAGACCCGAGAGAATGAAATATACGGATTTTCTACGTGGATAACATTAATGATTCAAAGGCATTAGCGAGCGTATATGGTCGATTTGCCTCTGAAAAACCCCGCGCGCTCCTTTTATCCCGACTGGGCGTTTTCACCTATCGATCGCCCCGGGGGAAAAGAGACGGAATATATGTATACAGGTGTGTGTGTATATATATATAAGCTATACCCATCTCTGTTTATCTCGCACCCACGCGAGAGCCTTTGTCCCTTTCTATCTTTTCATCCGACGCGGCGCACGCATTTATCTCGCGCCCGCTTATCCCTCCATCTCTTTTTCACTTCTTTTTCTATCTAACCCACCTCCACCACCGTCTCTCTTTCTCTCCTCTCTCTCTCTCTACACCAGAGTTCCTGTCACTTTGCCCGCCATACTTCTTCCTTTCATTTACAAATTTTCATTTACACCCGCGCGCGCGATCTTCTAAACAACAGGCTAAACCAACGACAAATAATCACCTTTTATTTTTTTTTCCTTTTTCGTATATATATATTTTATAAATTTGTTCCACGTTGCGAGATTTAATGTTGGAAATCCAAACGAAAAAAGCGGTTTGATTGTTTTCCCGCTCGTTCAAATACTATTTTTCTTCTCTCTCTCTCTCTCTCTCCCTCTCTTTTTACCAAATTGTCCTGGAATTTCGCTGTGAAAGACTAGATTAATTCTCGGTAGTTCGTTAAGCTATTAGAGCTTTTCAACGTGTTAATGTGTGTATTTTAACTTTTCAAACGTTGTAATTAAATAGTTCCGATTAGCGCGATAACAAAATAATTGAATATTTTCGCGCGCGAGGGAGAAACAGCTTAGACGATTCCTGCATTTGTTTTTTTTTTCGTTACGGAAATTGTAAACAGATAATAATGGAATTCGATTGACACGGATTCGTGCTTCGTTTAATTTTTTTCCTCACTCCACGTTAATGAATGTAACCACGATTTTTTTTAAGAAAACAACCAATTTCGCAACGAATAAGCTGGTGTACCGCTTAACCTTCGTACGAAAAACGAATAGCACGGAAAATCTATAAAACTCCAATCTTTCTCTCTCTCTCTCTCTTTTCCCGCGTATTACCGCGGCACTTGTGCATTACAACGAATTTAAAAAAAAGAGAGAAATAAAAAGAGGAAGCGAGGATACACCTGAAAAATTTTCAATCAGAACTCGCGTATCAGCGGGTACGTGACCGCGGGAGATTAAATCGTCGCTTCCGAATAAAAGGGTCGTATCTCAGCGGCCGGTTCGAAAAGGACGTATCTCAGCGTCCGGTTAGAAAAGGTCGTATCTCAGCGGCCGGTTAGAAAAGGTCGTAACTCAGCGGCCGGTTAGAAAAGGTCGTATCTCAGCGGCCGGTTAGAAAAGGTCGTATCTCAGCGGCCGGTTAGAAAAGGTCGTACCTCAGCGGCCGGTTAGAAAAGGTCGTATCTCAGCGGCCGATTAAAGAAGGTCGTATTTCGCGGGCTAATTTTTTTTTCTTAAATTTAAGTTGGCAACACTGACAAAAATCTTTGCGGCTAAGGTTTAAGACGCATGCCTTCTGCACGTTTCAAATAATTTTAAATTGACCTCAATGATTAAAGAATAAATTTATATAAATTTCTTTCTTACATACTTATTTTAGTCAGAACTTTAAATGCTATACATTTTTCAATGATAACTATGTATAATAATTATTTACCTATCTTATTGTAAACATTTTCATATTCGCGACTAATACTAAGAGAAGTATATATTTAATTGTTATAGCTTTTCTGCTTAAAATAAAACTACGGGCATGAATTTCTTTGTTTAAATGAATAATAGTCGTTAAAAAACTGCATTTGCTATAAATTATTAGCGTTGAAAAAGCATCACTCGTACTATTTTCACGTGCAAATTTACAGACAAATTTTGAAGCAGGTGTTCCGTCGGTAAATAATAGTTTTTGCTTACCACTTAGAATAAAACAGTGGCTACTGGTTTTTATTTTATATATTATTAACTTTTAATAAGTCTACTTGATTATTTCGATTTTATATTATTTTGTATAGAGGAAATAAATGTCGAAAAATCAGAAAACAGTGTTTGATCGAATTTTCAGTAATTTTGAATTTTGCGCTTATGCACTGCCACTTTTGAGCAGGCTTGTGAGCTCATTCCCCAAAAGGTTGTGTGAAAATAGCCCATACGCCACTGTTCTCAAAAGTGACATCTCGGCGGCGTGATGGTACCGCTTTGGCGGCGCGAAATTTAAAAAGATTTAAAAATAAATAAAAGCAAATTTATAAATTAATTTTTTTCTTTATATGATATAATTTTGTATAATTATATGCAGTTTTCAGTAAGTATAATCATATTTGTACTAATATATTTTATTCAAAAAAATTTGTAATATAGTTTTTAGAATAAAGAAATAAATAGAAAAATAGTTTGTATTTCAATAAATACAATATGAAAAAATAAAAATTATATAAAAATTTATAATAATATGCTATAATTCTACAATGCAGGGATGTAAATAATTAATCGAAGTGATTAATTAATTAAATATAAAAAAGTATTATTAAGAATAAAAATTAATTATTAATTATAAAAAATATAATTATTAATTATAAAAAATTTTACATCAGGAAGTTTGAAAATAGTTTTTTTATACTGTGCCTAGAGTTGCACTTTCAAAGAGTCCGAAAAGTAAAAGTTTACGCATAGTTGGTGCAAAGTTACTCTTATGCGTAAAACTTCGTCTTACACACACGAAACTACTTTGCACATAATATGCCTAAAGTACTACTTCACGCACGCTTTTTTATGATGCAAAATAATGCATTTTACGCAAAGATAGAAAAACAAGCTGTACGCCACTTGGAGTTAAATGTGTGGAAGTTCCACTTATACCCTAGTAAGGAAATAGTCGTTTTTCTTTAGAAGCGCAACTTTACGCATACAAACTCGTGCTTAAAATAAAATTTATGAATAGTTTACGCAAAATTATTCGCGGGTGTAAATTTTGGTAAATACTATGCATAAAGTGTTACTTTACGCACACTTTTTGATAGTGGGTAAAAATGCATTTTATGCAAAGATATAAAACAAGTTGTTCGTTACTCAGGGTAAAGTATGTGTGAAGTTCACTTTATGCCCTATTAATGAGAAGTAATATTTCGTTAACTTTTTCTTACATCTTTATCTAAAATGCAGTATTACGCATCATCAAAAAGGATTGCTTAAAATAATATTTTACGCATAGTATGTGCAAAGAAATTTTAAGTGTGTAAAACTAAGTTTTTTTTCTCAATGTAAATTTTTTTAATTATCCAATAATAATTAATATTTGAAATTTTAATTTTTAATTATAAAAAAATAAAATTATTAATTAAATGTTAATTATTAATTAAAAAAGTTAGAAGTAATAATTAAATTTTAATTATAATTATAAAAAGATAGAATTAATAATTAAAGTTTAATTATTAATTATTATTGGATAATTAAAAATTTGTGGATCCCTGCTACAAACATAGCTAAATAAGGTATATGCTTTAATTAAAATAATGAACACTTTGGTTATAACATCTAATTTTTATTATAATTATTTATGCAAAAAATAAATTAATTGTTGCAATGCATTTGCTTTGAATTTAATAGTAATTAGAATAACTTATTTGAAAGATTTTATTACAACACAGATTGTAATAACAAGTAAAAGAATAATTATTCTCAATAGTATAAAATAAATAATAAATTACTGATATTATTTGTAAGTTAAAAGTATAAAATATCATATTTTTATTTTTTATTAATTATTTCTCTAGAATAACTTTGTTCTTTTTATTTTTATATTAATTATCAAATGAAGAAAAAAATTAATTGGCCTTTATCTACTTTTAAACATTTTTAAATTTCGCGCCGCCAAAGCGGTACCGCTGCACCGCTGGGATGCCACTTTTAACAACACTGCCATACGCTGTTATTAACTCCTCGCCGAGTCGAGTCTGCGCAGTTGAGCCGCGCTTGATTGGTTCATACTTTGGCGGGGGGTATAAACTCGACTAGGGAAGAAGAGAAACGAAACACAAATATTTTATTATGTGGAATGTTTATTTGTAAACATAGTTTTCGAGGAAGACGTTGGAAAAAGCCTACACATAATTGCAGCTTGAGTACACATCGCACAATGGATAGTAAGTATATTATTGTTAGAAATAATATTTTTTAATGTATTTAAATGCAAAAATAAAATTATTTAGTAAAAATAAAATAAAGTAAATGTTTGTTCTATGTATTCTAAAAAATATTTTGTCGTTTTTTCCCATATTTATGGCATTTAGAATACAATATTATTTACATGGATAAATACAATTTTACATAATTTAGCAATTAATATTTATTTCAAATTTTATTAATTAGTTTACTTATTAAAAGAAGTTTATAGAATTTATTTTAGATCGCAATAAATGTGTAAAGATAATAGTACGTGTATTCATTATTATTAGTATTTTTGTTACCAAAGTAATTTTTTTGTTGGTATAAAAATAATTATTTCAACTATTACAAATAACATATTTTATTCTGGTTCTTTTTATTAGATAATTATGATACAAAATGGTGGTCTGAATACCGAGATAGTATCGTTGATTACAATGACTCTACTAATTCGTTTATTAACGAAAGTACTTCAAGTACTTCTCAAGTACTATCATCGGATTCCCAGTGGTCAACGAAGGAATCGACAGCAGCAATTTGTGGATTTCCACAATCCGATGATCCATCTTCTTCCCTAAACAATAATAATTCAAGTATATAATATAAACATTATAATATAACATTTATTCTACTATATTTTATAATTATAATCTAAAATCTTTAATGTATATTTAACAGGCTCTGATTTCAAGTATTCCTTTGCAAACATTTTACAATCTAATGGACTTAATAATCAAAATTTACCACAAGAGGAATCGGTAGAATTGTTTCAAAATTCTAATGGAGCAATTGAAGAAAAAATGATGGATTCTTGTCTAGATATTTCCTTAAATTGCGTTGAACGCACTGCATCCGACTACGAATCATACGGTAGCACTTCTCATTCCGAAAATACATATATTTCAGGTAAATTTATACACATATTTTAAAAATGTTTATAAACTAATGTGATTTTAAAAATTTAAATAATAAACATTTTGAGAACTATGTATCTCCTCGTCACGTACTCGTACACTTTAGTTAACCGTGTATCACCTATTATTTGTTACAATGTTAAAAACTTTAGCGCATTTAATTAATTATTAAGAACATTAATTTGTAGAAAATATTTACATAATGAATAATGATTATTTAGAATGTTAACATTTTATTAGTAATTTTTGCATCAAAAATTTTAAAATTTATAAATCTAAAAATAATAATTTTGGTACAAAATATAAAAAAGTTAAATATTTTCAAAGATTGAAATAATAATATTAATCTATTATTTTTTTATAGAAGCATCTAAACAAATTTTAACAAGAAAACGGAAAAGGAAGCCTGACGATTGGAATATAAATATTTCAAAGAAAGCCACAAATAATGGAACGGCTTGTAATCCCAATAGTGGACGATCGATTTCAAAAAAAGTAATGGGTCCAGGATGCACCTCCTGTCGATTTAAATGTTCACAAAACATTTCATTAGTTAATAGGCTACAAATATTTGACGAATTTTGGAAATTAGCAGACCACAATCGACAGTGGGACTACCTCGATAAGTCTACCATAACGATACAACATTCACCGAACCATCATTCCAGTCAACCTAGAAGAAGCATAGCTCGGCAATATTTTTTAATTGCTCAAGGCAAAAAGATTAAGGTTTGCCAAACTATGTTCCTCCATACTTTTGGTGATTAACAAATATTGTTATTATTTTGTCTGTTTATTATAATAGCTAAAGTTATTGCAATTTCATATATGTTTAACAGGAATAAGTGATAAATGGATGAGAACAATTAAAAATAAGAAAAAGCTATCATCAACTGGTGAAACAATAACGTCAGATGCAAGAGGGAAGCATTTAAACAGAAGGAAGAAAATCAAACCAGAAATAACGGAGACGGTAAAAAAACATATTGAATCGTATGAAAAAGTTGATTCCCACTATTGCAGAGCGTCGTCATCTCGTCAATACCTGTCAAGTGATTTGACGATAAATAAAATGTACAGAGAATATGAAAAGGAAACGAAGATTTCAGAAGAGAGTGAAATAGCTTCGAAACATCATTATAGGGACGTATTTTGTACTTATTTCAATTTATCATTTCAGAGACCGAAAAAAGATCAGTGCGATCAATGCACAGCATTTGAAAATGCAACAGATAATGATAAGATAATTCTTAAAAATGAACAAGATCTGCATATTAAAAATAAACTTTATGCTAGAAATTGTATGCAGAATGATAAAGAAGCCGCAATAAAGGATTCTTCCATTTGCTGTGCATCATTTGATTTACAAAAGGTTTTGAATGTGCCTTGCGCTCAATCGTCGTCATTTTATTATAAAAGAAAATTGTCGATTTATAATTTAACAATATTCGACTTAGCGTCTAAAGAAGGACATTGTTTTATATGGAACGAAACGATTGCAAAACGTGGGGCCAATGAAATCGCTAGTTGTTTGTGGAAATTTATTCACGACAAAATTGGAAAAGGTTACAAAGATTTTCGATTTTACAGTGACAATTGTGGCGGTCAAAACCGAAATTGTATTTTATATACAATGTATTTAAAGGTCACGGAAGACACAGACATTTCAATCAAGCACAGGTAAAAAATTACTAATTTATAATATGTTCGTGAAAGAAATATAAGCATTAATTGCAAAATCATAAATTATAGTTATCTCGTGAAAGGCCATACGCAAATGGATGGAGACTGCATGCATTCAGTAATCGAGCGAGCAGCAAGGAATCAAAATATTTACACGCAAGAACAATGGTGTAATTTAATACGTGAAGCTAAAGTAAGTGCTCCCAAATATGAAGTGCAAGAGTTTAGTCAATCTCAGTTTTTGAATTTTGCTGACAGTGTTTTAAAAAAGCAATGGAAAAATATTTCTATTTCAAAACTGTCATCAATTAGTATCCAAAATAATAAAATTGTTTATACAAATGGGTATGGTGAGAAAGCAATTGAAGTAACAAGTATGCATACCAATCGAACAATAAAACAGTGCTATACAGAAAAAATACCATTAAATGAAGAGAAGAAAAAAGATTTTAATACCCTTATTAACAATGGATTGATTCCGAATGAATTTAATGATTTTTATTTTAAACTAATAGAATAAGCTTTTGTTGTTGAAGCTAATAAATATTTAAATAATTCGTTTAATTAAATGTCTTTTAGAAAGATTTATTATATTGCGTTATTATTAAACACAATTAATTGTAAACAATACCTAATTATTGATTATTTAATTTGTCTTCAATTAAATTAAATTTTTTTCAGCAAATTTCTTCTATGTTCTGTTTGAGTGTTAAACACTGCAAAGCATACTGAACTTGAGAAATGGTACTTAGGTCAATCAGAGTCTTGGTAGTTATTCTATCTCATGTCCTGGTTATTCGCTTTGATATGCTGCATCTACAAATAAGTTAATAAATTACAATACTGAATTAATAATTACTCAAAATTAATGGAATATATTAATAAATATTATTAAATAAGAATAAAAAGAATGTACAAATTCTTAGAAATATAAAATATCAAAGTAATAAAAGTTATATTGCAAATAAGCAAAAAGCAGCAGAACATCAATACTAAAATCTTAATTAAACAATTTATTCTATTAAATATATATATACATATTATACATATTATATATATAATATATATTATATGTATATATATATTTAATAGAATAAATTGTTTAATTAAGATTTTAGTATTGATGTTCTGCTGCTTTTTGCTTATTTGCAATATAACTTTTATTACTTTGATATTTTATATTTCTAAGAATTTGTACATTCTTTTTATTCTTATTTAATAATATTTATTAATATATTCCATTAATTTTGAGTAATATATATATATATATATATATATATATATATGTATGGGAGATTCCATGTGAAGTGCTCCAGTTAAAAAATAGAATTTTGTTTTAATGTATGGAATCAGTAAAAAACTACTTCAATAGAGTATAGCTACATTTTTAGACCTGAATTTCAATTAGTACCAGAGCTGTAGCCAATCAAAAAATCGAATTTTTTGAAAAAAATTACATTTTGGCCATTTTTATCACTTAATAACTCGAAATCTAACAATTTTTTCTTATATACATTAAATTTGAAAAAGTTTATAAATTTCCAGAAGAATCTGCTGAAATATTTAATTTATATTAGTTTAAAACATTGAATATATTTATAATTAATAAAAACCTTTATAGTAAAAAAAAGGGTTGTACAATCAGTTTATAACTGCTTATACCTACTGTTTTGTGTTTGTAAGCAGCATACCTGTTATATAATTGGATAAATACCTGAAACTTTTTATAATTTCAATAAATCCAATTATATAACAGGTATAGCTGCTTATACCTACTGTTTTGTGTTTGTAAGCAGCTTTGAGATTGAAAAGTATCAATAAATAGTATATTTAAGTATTATTGAAGAATAATAGTGCCATATTGTTTGAATGCAAGTATTCGGTTACTCTGTTTTTTCATAAAATGCATTCACTCTCTTTTTTTAAGAAATTTGCCTAAAAACACCATAACTTTGTCTGAAATGCTCTGCCGCACTCACACTTTGTATCATATTGAAGGTAATTAATCATCGATGAATTACATTTTTGGATGCATAAAATATTTTTGATTGTACAACCCTTTTTTTTACTATAAAGGTTTTTATTAATTATAAATATATTCAATGTTTTAAACTAATATAAATTAAATATTTCAGCAGATTCTTCTTGAAATTTATAAACTTTTTCAAATTTAATGTCTATAAGAAAAAATGGTTAGATTTTGAGTTATTAAGTGATATTAATTGATTGGCTACAGCTCTGGTACTAATTGAAATTCAGGTCTAAAAATTTAGCTATACTCTACTCAAATAGTTTTTTACTGATTCCAATAATAATAAACTAATTCCATAGATTAAAACAAAATTCTATTTTTTAACTTGATCACTGCACATGGAATTTCCCATATATATAATATTATATAAAAGTAAAAATTATATTTATCTATAAAGTTGTCAGTTAAGTAAATCAGAATCCTGGTAGAAGCAGTCATCGCCTCAGCTATTTAACCTTCCCCATGTCCTGACTAGTCGCTTCGTCATGTTACACCTGCAAAAAAGTAATATATTAGAATATTTAATTAATAATTATTTTAGATTAGTAAGGTGTATTAATAAAGAGTTATTATATGTAAGAATATAAGGAATATATATTATGCTTCATTTGAGACGTTTATTTAAAGTTAATTAATGAACGTATTCACGCGTATGTACACGGTGTAGGAGATTTCTTTTTTTACTTTTAGTTTAATAAATATATTTTATTTACTTTAATTTATGTATCGAAATTTACAATTTATTAAGTCCTCGAATGTCAAACGTGTAGCTAATACACGTGCTTTTATATTCGTAATAAAAAATTGCTAAAATAAACAATGTTTCAAAATCTAATTCAATAAAGTAAGTAGGTATAAAATTGAAATAAAAAATTTAAGACCCACATTTGTTATACTGTGATGTTATAGAAAATGATTATATAAATGTGCATACATATACTTGTCCGTAGATCAGTCACAATCAAACTGATAAAATCATTTCTAATAAATAAATGCTTATTTTAAAAATATAGTATTTCCTGAAATCTAAACATCTCAAATTTACATTAAAATTAAAATCATAGATTATTTCCTCAGCTGTGATGTATAAGTTACAATTTCGCAGCCTCTTTAAAACCTCTCAAGCTGAATAATTTTTTAAATATAAAATTAAATTAAAATGATAAATTGTAAAAATAAACTTCTCAAATGAATATATGTATGTACCTATGTATTCGTAGAAAATTCAATTATTAAGTGCTCCGTGAGTTATTATATGTTGGTTAAAAATTTCAAGGTCTTGTGAAAATTTACTTATAACATAAAAAATGCTAAGCACTATCAATATTATTTGTAGAAGCTTTCATTTCATCAATGGAAATTTGAAAGGTCGATGTGACTTATAATATTCTATTATATTTTATTGATGAAAGTATAACTACAACACATGAAACTATTTGCAGTTACAACGAGGCAGGTCAATTGCTAGGCTTACCATAAAGAGAGTTAAAACTTTCGAAATACTTTTTGATATATTACTTAGAGAATAATCGTAGTGGTAACTCTTGAACAAATTTCTGCATGTTGATCGGTTGAAATTAAGAGTGGTAAAAGTGTCATACATGTGAAGTTTTTATCGCGCCCTACAGTACAACATAGATGTGCCCTTTGTCCAAATAAGCAGCATAGTTATTAAAGAAATATTATTTCTATAGTAATATTAATATATATAAAGAATATATATTAATATTGTTATACATTAATATTATATTTTATTAATTATTACACATATCAATAAAATAAATAAGCTGGTCAATAAGAATGTATTACCTTCTAAACCCTTTAGTTATGGCGAGTTGATTTTTGCATGCATCCTCTTCAATAGCTAGAAGGCAGTAGGCTCCTTGGGGTATTGCAAAGAAATATTAGAGGGTTCACGAAGGAGAAGGTCCAGAGAGTTCATGCAGGAGAGGCTTCAGAGAGTTCACGCAGGAGAGGCTTCAGAGAGTTCATGAAGGAGAGGCTCCAGAGAGATGATGAAAGAGAAGGTGAATCTATAATAAAATCATCACCAAGCAGTAGTACAATGGAAATATTTTTCTTGCACGTCAGTTGGACCAAGATAAATAGATAATGATCAAGAGATTGTCAATGCACTGGTCAGCGACCATCAACAGCCTTTGCAGTATCTGTAAATAAAACCAATAATATAAGTATTTATATATAACATGAAGGCTTCAGAAAAACAATTTTACAACTGCATATTATATTATATTATAGTATATTAGTAGTTTGCAAAGGACAGATAATTGGTAATATTTCAAGTTAGGTTAATTGTAAATATCAGTTCATATTGGTAATATTGAAGCGAAAGCAAGCTTGTCATTTTCATTTACATCATAGATTTTGTTAAATACATACTTAATTTTATTTTAATACTGTACATTTATTATTATAGTTTTAAAGCATTATTTAATTTAATTTAAATTCTTACATTGACTTCAAAAATTATAAATACAATTTGTTCAATTCAACAGTCTATTTAACATAAAATATTTTGTTTTAAATAAACTGTACGATTAAAGTAACTTTATTTACACTTTTGAATTATTCATTACTTTACCTTTATTGTTGCTTTCATCTTAACACAATCGACTCATAAAAATTTAAATACAACATGAATGTCTAAACTTGCTAGTATCGTAATGCATTAAAAATAAAAATTTACATAATTTTTCAAATTTAAAATATATTAATGTAAATATATATTTCTTGTCTATTAATATAAATAAGACGTATCACAACTAATTTATTAGTAAAATAAATTCAATTGGTGATCTCTGGCATCAGAACTTAAACAAAAATTATGTCACTTACTTATATATGATGTTCTGCTTAACGTTATAAATCTGGCAATTGTCGAAAACTAATAATCGTTGAAAATCATTTGGATTGGTAATGTAGTAATAATAATAAATTCTGTAAGTAATAAGAAATTCTGTGACTTATAACATCACACAAAAGTTCATGAAGCAATTGTTTACAACCTTTAACCTCAAAGTAATGATATTATTTAATGTGTTTAAATGTGCAAATATGTGCAAATGAAATAAACACGTCAATGCCATAAACGATCTCAGTATCTCTTCATTTCCTACAGATGCAACTCTGACAATTGGATGCACTTCTGCTTCAAGGAATGTTATTATCCAACGTGTTTAAAGATGCAAATAGCTAAGGCTAAGTCATTGGAACCATAACAATGTTTCTGCAATCATTGGTGGACTAGTATTATAGAAGTCTTACTAGCAAGATAGAAAATTGGTATCTTCAACTGCAAAGAAATGATAATGGTAGCATGTAGAATGATCATACAGTAGGGTGACATAGTAAAACAAATTACCTCCACAGGATACTCTTTTAGTCTTTCTTTTGCATACGTCATTCCCTACTTCCCAATAATACTACATGTCCATAATAAGAAACCAAAAGATCGTTGTCAATCTCCAGAGTTTAGGACGACGCTTATACTTATTGAATCCTTCAATTCTTCATTAGTAATATTGTAATAGAACATCTCGCTTTACTGTTTACTTCTTCTTCTTCTTCGCTTTTTGTGGCGATGTAGCTATGCTACTTGCGCCATCACCCGGTGAATATACTGTTTACTTGAAGTGAATTGCTTCTTGAAAGTAGATGTGGAGATTGTTGGGAAACTTGGGTGTCGCCATCTGGTGGCACTAGTAAGTAAGCGTCCTGTATGTGATAAAGGACTCAAACAACATGTATAATATTTGCCCGTTTTTTTTATTTTATTATTTTATTATATTTTATATTTTATTTTTATTTTATCTTCAGTCAACGGAACAATATAATTATTGTTTTTTTCCGCCCTTATAATAAATATATTTATGGCTATATTGATAATTTACAATTAAGACATTATTGACCCGATATAATAACTAATATACATGTGTGTGTGTGTGTGTGTGTGTGTGTGTGTGTGTGTGTGTGTGTGTGTGTGTGTGTGTGTGTTCGCACAGTATTTCAATTTTTTTTTCGCATTTTAAATCAAATGCCGCAAGAATTTTGTCAGTGTTGCCAACTTAAATTTAAGAGAAAAAAATTAGCCCGCGAAATACGACCTTCTTTAATCGGCCGCTGAGATACGACCTTTTCTAACCGGCCGCTGAGATACGACCTTTTCTAACCGGCCGCTGAGATACGACCTTTTCTAACCGGCCGCTGAGATACGACCTTTTCTAACCGGCCGCTGAGGTACGACCTTTTCAAACCGGCCGCTGAGATACGACCTTTTCTAACCGGACGCTGAGATACGTCCTTTTCGAACCGGCCGCTGAGATACGACCCTTTTATTCGGAAGCGACGAAATTTTCAAGAAAAATGCCTTCCCTCCTCGTGCATTTTTATTCGTCCCATTATTCTACCGGTCGTATCGAAAATTTTCCGCTGGGCAACGATTGCCGGGAATAATAAGCGAGCATCCGTGCAACACGATCGGTTTACTAATTTGTGAAAATGCACATCCCATCCTCCTCTGTATCTATCTCGCTCTTTCCCTTTTAGGTATGACCGACGTACCGTCTAAACTCGTTGGATCTATTCCACATCGCGGGCGGGTTGTTGCGCGGCTCGTCAATTCGATTTTGCTTTTAAATTCTGGCCAGCGCCGGGGTGGGAAAATTTCGGGGGCTGGATCGATCGGAAAATTCAACATAAAGCGAGGAAATTTCATTTTCCTATTGAGTGAGAGTTTCACGGTACAAGAGAAACTTGCACGGAATATATGGATTTTTTTTTTACTTTTTTTTCTATTACATTTCGCATTCTAGTGTTAAACGGTTCTACTTTCGCCTTTTCTATACACATTTAACTTTACAAAGAGTATTCCTTTGCAGTCTCTACCGTTTGTAATATTACAATTTTTTAATAATCATTGTGTATATACATTTTGGTCATCATGATATTATTTTATATTTTTATGGCATATGCACGGAAAATCCTACGATAACTCGTATATATTTATATTGTGTGAATGTAAAATATATTTATCGAATGTGATTGTATTAATAAATAAAAGTACGAGAATGCCGCACTTTCATTTAATACACACACTTGCCGACATTAACTGATTTTTCAAATTTATCTTTCAATTTCCATACATTTTCTAATATATGAGTCAAGCCACATTATATAGTGGGCAACAATTGCACATATGCTAAACAAAAGTTAGGAAAAATGAAAATTAATAACTATTTTCGAAAAATCAAACACAGAAATCTGCAATCTGTAAGGGGACGCGCATGGGTCAAAATTGAAAAAGAACTATTCAGTTATTAACAATTAATAATTTATTTCATAACAATTGATAAGCTTTCTTTATTTTTTAAACAAATTTTATTTCTATTAATTTTTACTTACATTTTTTTATTTAACTTATTTTATTAATTATGAGACTCCGTACTAAAAAATTGAGTCTATTCGATGAAGTGGTTCCTGAAATATCCTGCGGTAAGTCCATTATGTAAAATAATTGCGTTGCATTTCTAATTTGTATTTGTATTTATTAATAGAAATAGTTACAAAAAACTAAAAAAATATTTTGTAAACTAGTTACAAAATAGTTATGTACAAAACAATTTAAGCAAATGCAAGTAATAGTATCATTTGTTTAAACAATTAATAAATGTTTTCAATTATTATGATATAAATTATTAATTGTCAACTTTCAATAGTTCTTTTTTAATTTTATCCCAGACTTGTCCCCTTCGTTTTATTTTTATTTTATTGTCATATATTATATTTGATATAATTTGTTTTGACAGGCCTAAATAAATCCTCGGTCGATCATGAACGTTAAGTATTTCTAGTTGCGGTTACGGGTGACCTCTGCAGACTTATCCAATTTCGGTTATTATTTAGGCAAATTTTCACTCTAAACAAGGTGTTCGAAAGTAAATTTCGTTGTTCGAATTGAAATCGTTACATATAAATATAGATAAAACTTCAAAATTGACATTATCTATTTTTGTTTAATTGCAATTTTATAAACATATAGATTGTTGGTACGTAGGCGAAATTTAGAAATTTTACTTATTCATCTAATGAAACGAAGAAATGGTAAAATTGTACTGTCGGTAATACGGCATCCCCTTAATATTTCTTTTTTTCTCCGAACAAAAAATCTATACGTATACAATTTTCGAATTAACCAAAATCGTAATGACGATAAATTTTCATAAGTTCTTTCAAAGAACAACGATGAATTATCACTTTGGTCCACACACACACCCACCGAATATACGACGAGACAGAGAGTGAGGCAGTCCTTCTTTCGAAATCGACTGGACAGTCAATATATATTGGATAAAAGAGCGCGTGAGTCGAACAATGCGAAACTCCCGTTCCATTGGTACGGTGTGGTCGACCATCCACCGGAATACACAACGCATATCCCCCCACCCCACCCTTTCCCTTTCCAACCCGGTGTGACCAACGAGGAGGATTCAATGCAATGGGGTATATAGGATAAAACTGCCCGGGAGGGAGCTGGTGCAAATTGGCGCTCGCTAAATTACGGGAATAATTTTTTATGGTAACCCCCCTTCACCCCGTTGGCATTGCAATTTCATAGAGAAATTGTGATTGCGCGCAAAGTGAAAAATTTTATCCTGTGTGTATATATATATATGAATATCGTTGGGTATTTCCTCGGCCGCCGCAGTTGGCGTTGATTGTGTTGCTCTAAGGAGTAGCTGTATCTCGACTACACATTTTTTTTCGGTATGTAATACGAAATGTTAAAGATTTCAATTTGATGAATACATGAATTTTATGGTCTTATTGTTGCTACAGGTGTATGTACGTTTATTACGCGGATTTTCAGACAGGCGGCATTGAATGTGTTATGTGCATATATATATACATATAGTTATTGAGATTTGGAGAACAAATGAAAAATTGAATATGTAATATATATATATATATCGGATTGCAGAAGAGTCGGTATATTTTAATTAGTATTTTTTTAAAATGTACATATACAATTTTAATTATATATATTTATTTTTCTTTCTGCTAAAACGCAACCATAAGAATGTAGTTGGGATAATTAATTTTTCAGACAAATGAACCTCGTCTTCCAAGCTTATCTTGCGTCTTAGTTCATAAAATTAATGATGTTTCAAATAGAGTTACTAATTTCCTTGATTATACCGTTACTGCTCCAAAAAATTTATATATTTTCCCCACTTTCTAACAGAAATCCTGTAAGAAAAAAAAAGAACCTTTGTGAAATGTGCGCACGGATTCAAACGAATTCCTTTGTTCTATCGCGTCAAATGTAATATCGGCTATATCAAATTTCTCTCCCTTTCTCCCTGTCTATGTACTCCTAAAGTAAAATTTAAACATTTTTTTTAAATACCTCTCTCGTATCTCGATTTTATTTTAATTTTAAAACGAAAAGAAAGATCAAACTGATAGTTAATTAATAACACGCGTATTAAAATTATTTATTTTGCAGTTAATTTAATCGATTATATATAGATAGTTGGATAAAACCGGTTGAAACAGTCGTGCCCCGTTCGTTTAAAATTTGAAATACAATTTTTAGCGGAATGCATTGTGGAAGATATAAATTGCCATTGCACGAGACAACGTCGACGACTGCAGACGAATAAATCGCCAATTTATTCGCAACACACGGCGATGCAGCGACAGTTTAAAACACGTAACTGTTCGCTGCAAAGTCCGCACTCGTTAAATCCTTATTTACTCCCCTTAAATGATTTACTCTTCGTGATGCGAACGCTCCTCGAACTTTACCCTCTTTCTTTTTCATTTTATCCTGTCCTTCTTTATTTTCCATTTGTCTCTTTCTTTCATCAATTTTACATATATATGTAATTTATAAAGTAATTACGAAAACGTATACATATATCTGATTTTATTTTTCATTATGAAAGATTTTGATCGATTTTGATGAACAAACCACGATATTCTCTATCCTCATCAGGCATTTTACCTTTCTTATATCAAATATAATTACATCTGTATTTACGAAAACATTTAAATCTTCTTTTTATAAATTAGTTACTATTGTGTCATATTATTACATATAAAGATGCATAAATTTCAAATAATACATTTCTAATTTGCCGCTTTATAATAAAAAAAAACAAAAGTAAAAACAACATTCCCACGTGAAAAAAAAAGTCTAGTCTGGTTAAAGATTCTAATACAGAAGTCTGTATACAGGCTAGATATAAAAATGATTCTATGCAGTCTGTATACAGCCTATATACAGTCTAACCATTTTTATTTATTATTTTAAAGCTTAAGCTTAAGCGAATCATTTTTATATCTAGCCTGTATACAGACTTCTGTATAGACTCTTTAACCAGACTAGACTTTTTTTTTCACGTGGGATAAATAAAAATGGTTAGACTGTATATAGGCTGTATACAGACTGCATAGAATCATTTTTATATCTAGCCTGTATACAGACTTCTGTATAGAATCTTTAACCAGACTAGACTTTTTTTTCACGTGGGTTGTTACCTTGCACAAAGGTTGAGGTTAAATGCCACATGAAGAAAAGTCCAGTTTGGATAAAGATTATTTACAGAAGTCTGTATATAGGCTGTAGATAAAAATGATTTTACAGTCTGTGTACAGCTTATGTATAGTTTCTATGTATAAAATTCTTTTAAAAACATATATTTATGAAAGTGAATATATAACTGTATAATAAATATGTTTTTATAAAAAGTGAAATATTATCGGCTGTACATAAGCTATATCTAGACTTTGTAAAATTATTTTTCAATAATTTTTTTTTAATTGTGCTAAGCTGTATACACACTACCTAAAATCATTTTATATATTGCCTGTATACAGACTTCTGTATATAATCTTTATTCAGATTGAACTTTTTTTTTGTCACGTGGGACATATACAAATTTACCTTTTGTCCAATAAATTCAGCGCCTGAAGAGATCTGCAAACCTGGCGGACGAAACGTTGTGCACTTAAATAAATAAATTGGATTTATTTACTATTTACCCCCGAAAAAATCGATAATATATCAATTTGAAAAAAAAAACGTATTTAATTATGTGTTCAATAAATAAATAAATAAACACACGAACAATTAAATCAAAATAAGAGTACACATGATGTATATAGACATTGACAACAAGTAGTAAAAAAAGTGTCTTTGAGTGTCAATCAGTTAGAACGCGGAATACAAATTTTTTTGTTCTCAATTTGAACTCGTAGCAACGTTTTCGTCCACTGTTTGCGGACCTCTTACGCAGGTTTATTACAAAAGAAAAACCATATACAAATATAATCGAACAAAGTTCACCACACACTTGACACACATAAATTAAATACCTTCGAAAAACAAAGTATACGTTTTAAATTTACTCCTTGTAAGGTAAGGTAGTGATAATAATCAGTCCACTTGACTATATATAAACTATGTGCACATTAGCAAAATATGGAGAAATCCACATACTCAACCGAGCAAACAAACTGTACAAAATTTTTATAAATATTTTAGCATTGAGTGTCTTCCTTCTTATTTATAGTATATTTACAATTATTAATATGCAGCATCTCTGAAATAATACGTTTTTATATGCTACAAAATAATCACACATTCAATTTTGACAATGTTTCGGTTTAGACAAAGAACCCTCATATAAAAAACGTATTATTTCAGAGATGCTGCATATTAATAATTGTAAATATACTATAAATAAGAAGGAAGACACTCAAATGCTCAGTAATATTTATAAAAGGATTTTGTAACAGTTTGTTTTGCTCGGAATATTGATGTATGTCTATTTCTCATAATTAATTATTTGATAATGTTCACATGTATTTATATATAGTCGAGTTGACTGATTTATTATTCACTTAGACGTTACCTTACAATGGAGTAAAATTTAAAACGTATACTTTGTTTTTTCGAAGGTATTTAATTTTATTTTGTGTTGTAAAGTGTGTGGTTGAAATTTTGTTCATTTATATATTTTGTTGTATATTTGTTTTTGTTTTTTTGTTAATAAACAGTGCCTGAAGAGGTCCGCAAACCAGTGGACGAAACGTTGCACGATTTTTCAAATTGAGAATAAAAAAATTTTTATTCCTTGTTTAACTTGGATTGACCCTCAAAGATCGACATTTTTTCTTTTTTAACCTACAATGGAGGGTGTACAAAATTTACCGACAACAAGTAGTCATTATATACCTACTGTTTGTAGCGCGGACCTACAATTTTTTTTGTTGCTGCGTATAAATCGCAACGGAACAACGGGTTTTCGTTTACATAACGTTTGTGATAAATATTTACGCGAGGCTCGTCATTCTTTGTAATTGAAACATATACATATACGACATCGCGAAGTCAGTCATTGGTCATTGGAAGGGTTAACGCCCGTGATTTATACAAATTTTAATTAAAATTCATACGTGCAAATGAAAAGGTGTGTGTGTGCACATATACGAGATTTTATTAATAGATACGAGTTATATATTTCTGATGTTTTGACGCGACCGCCTCTTAAATTTAAAAAGCTTAACGGATATCTTCCCATAAGTACGTAATAATAATCAGGTGTATAACAGAGAGTAAGAAAGAGAGAGAGAGAGAGAGAGATATTTAACGATAAAAATATATGTCGAGTATATTAAAAATCAATTTCCGAAGTTATATGTGTATATATAATTAATTCTCCTTTCTCGTCGTCCGTGACATTGCAGGTGGAAAACACGGGTGCACCTGAGCCCCTCGGTGCGTGGGGGGGCATTTCGCGGAGGAAGATCGATCGTCTTTCGCACTCGCGCGTCCGTCGTTTTCTAGCGGTTTAATCGCTTTCGAGCTCACCGTGAAAATGAATGATAGACAGCCCGCGCGCACACCTTTTATACGAAGGTCTTCTTTCTACAGGGTGTATATATAGAGTCAGGAAGGGTGAAATTCTTGTAGTGAAATTTCGATCCGACGTATGTAGTCGTCAATCGATCTGTATGACCGATTTTTCAGATAACCGAAATTCTTCTTTTTTTTGGTTTTTATTTTACTTGTGCTATAGAGACGCGTTTGAATACAAAATTACGTTCTTATATCGAATTTTCCAAACTTACAAATATAATTTGAAGAACGTTTTTTTATTAAGTTTTTTTTTCTTTTCTTTATTTACTCGAATTAACCTCCGAGAGTTCGTTATAAATACTTTCTTGGATATAAAATATGGTTAAGTGAAAAAAATTTTTTAATGTATCCTTAGTGATTTAAATGTCGGATCTTTTATATGTATGTATCTATCTGAGCTGGATTAATGTTTATGTCGCTATATTAATTACGAACGATTGAGACGTGTTTTAAAGCTTGTTTTAAGCTGACTTTAACATTTTGACATAAACAATAAATTTGCTCAGTTGGTAGAACAAAATATTCCGAAGTAAAACTAGCTCGCCACGTGCGGCCTTAAGGCCGCCGTGACTCGACGCTTCGGAGCTATAGATCGAACGCTTTACTTCGCGACGTGTTCGATCTTGAGCTCCTCCGCGTCTTGCATCGCTACGCGATAAAAAAAAAGCTAAAACATAGCTTTTTGCATATAAGACACAACAATTCAACTTTTATTAACTTTCACAAAACTCGGGATTTTTGGCCTAATATACAAAATATAATATACATCATAAGAGATAATAATAAAAACATGACTTTATATTATATGCTTATCATCTTCGTCTTCGGATCATGTCACAATTCACACGCACTGCGATATATTTAATTTTATTGTGATAAAACGTGATTTTTTGTACTATTTTCGTTATTTTGACCGTTTTTCTCTATTTATCTTTGAAAATATTATTCTGAACGCAAAGAGTACAATATCAAAAAGTTTTGATATTTTGAGTTGAACATTTCATTTCTTTAAAGTTTTTGTGTACGAATAATACATTTTGATTTATTACGAGAAACGTGAATTTTAGTACTTTTTTCATGGTTTTAACCGTTTTTCTATGTTTACCTTCAAAAATATTGTTCTGAGTGTTAAGTGTATAATAAAAAAAAGGTTTATTTTAAGACGAACATTTCGTTTATTAAAAATTTTTTTGTATATACGATAGATTTAGTTTTATTGCGAAAAAACGTGTTATTTTGTACTTTATTCATTATTTTGACCGTTTTTCTCTATTTATCTTTGAAAATATTATTCTGAACGTAAAGTGTACAATAGCAAAAAGTTTTGTTATTTTGAGAGGAAGATTTCGTTCGTATAAAGTTTTTATGTAGGATTAATGCATTTCAAAATAATGCTACATAACCGTTTCTGAGCAATTAAAAATAATGCCATAACTTAAAGTGTTTCAGTGCTGTATATCTGAAAATAGGACGATTATCTAATTACATTATGACGAAGTTACCCTGTATATCTCAGGTTAATCGGTCAAAAATTGACTGAGTTATTTAGATAGATGATTACATCCATACATTTTAGGGAGGGCCTCAAATCAGTTCTAATACGTATACATTTCTCTTACAACCCATTATCTAGTGTATTTTGATGAATCACACATTGTGCGATGATGAAAATATAAGGCGTATCTCCCGTGTAGCGGTCGTGCCTAAAAATCAAAGATACGCGTCTTCTTACTTTTTTAGTCATGCAAGATTTATATACGTTCAAAATTTTTATCTTGAATTTAACTATTTATTTTTAACTACCTTGAAGATATTAAGGTAAGAATGCAGCAGTAAAAATTATTACTGATTTGAGAAAACCATAAAAATTTCTATATTTTATTGGGAAATTTATTACCGATTTATTAATATCTATATACATAATTATTTATATAATAATTTATATGATTTGTCAAATCTGTCTCTCTTGATTATTCAATGACGTTTCAATTTTTAATCGAAAATTCTTTCGTCCTGAAATCGCTGTATAAATAGTTTAAGTATGTAATATTGTTCAGTTCAAATGATATGGCGAATTTATATAAAACACCTATATTTTAACGAAATTACATATTTTGGTTAAACTCAAAATTCTTAAATTTCTTTTAAAGTGTTACGTCATAAGAAGTATATCTCTAATTTTGTAATTTCAAATCGTTAACAAGTTGAGAATAATAACGACGGCTTAAAAGAATGCGAGCGTCATATTGCGTAAATGACCTGGCAATCAGCAATGAATCGAATTCATAAGCTGCAAATTATGGATTTTTATAAACTGGAACATTATATTATTTTAATTTAAGTTTGTAAACTAATTTTATATTTTACAAATAAATTTTCATTATAAATAAAAGACACCGACCTAAAATTTGAACCACGCTTCGGTTCGTCTCTCAAATAAGTAAACCGAGAGTACTATCAGATACAATTCAAAGTATATTGTTAAAATACAACGTAAGAAAATAGTAATTAAACAGTATAACTAATGTGTTAATTATTTACTTCTAAAGTGTAAAGATGCAGAGAATTTGAAAGAAAATAATTTTAAAGTAAGTAATTCACTATAAATTATTCAACATTAGTGTAGAAAGAGCTTTTCCTGTCCACTGACAATACTTTATGCTTTAAAATCATATACTCCTAGTTTCTCAAATATTGACTAGGTTCGAGTCCTGGCTAAGTGATAGGCATCCTTATTCGAGTTCAACTATGAGTATTTTATACATAACAAAGGGGTAGCGTACTCAATTTTTTAATTATAATTAATAAAAAAAATTATGAAATATGTGAAAAAATAATAAAACTAGTTTTGTTTATCCATAATCTAAATGTATGCTGAATTTTAAACTAAAATGCTACTGTGTTTTCGAGAACCGTACCAACGAATGTATAGTCTGTGCACGCTCGTTGAGGTGAGGTTCATATTTTGGGTAAAATTTTTGTTGAAAATACAATAATATTTTACTCTGAAAATTAGCACACCTTGAGATTATTGACAAACGAAGGCGTTGCTTTTACACATATTGTTTTATTTACAACTGTATCGTGAATAATATTATTGCGTCTGTCGATAAGGTAGAGATGATAAAAAAGTTGACTTTTGCACCCTCTATGGGTACAGTTTACGTCACTCTCGTTAACAGATTTAAATTTTAGGAAATTTTCTATAAATTTCATTTCGACATGAATATTTTTTACGAGCAACCTGTAAAAAGTATAAATAAATTATAAAAATGTTCCAAAAAATATATAGCGAGGCGATGAAATTGACCGAGCCTGGTATACAAGTTAATCATCTGAAGAACAAACCACATCATCCCTGTACGTTCGGTATTTGTACGTTCGTAAGTAGCGTAAGCCGGTTGTAAGCCTATCCATCGAATCCTTGGTACTATACAAGCGTGAATTACGAGGCAGAGACGTCCCCGCCCGCTGCTTTTCGGCCTCCTTCGAACGTTAACCAGGAAATACGAGGGACTCGGGAAAAAAGAGAGACTATTAAAGGTAGGCGGGTTTTCTCCTTCTCTCTCTCTCTCCCTCTCGGCTCAGCTTTTTATCCGACGCAAGAGCGATATGAACGAGTTAACGAGCTCGAAGTTACAGCTGCGTTGCGGGAACCACGATGGATGGGGTTAGAAAGAAAATTTTTATCGGGTTAGCTAGATTTCGTTTTTTAGTTCACCTCCGCAAAGTGTCGTATGAAAAATTTCGTATAATTCAATGGAGACGATGCGTGTTCCCACCAATTCACTTGTATATTATAAATTTTTCAATATATATATATATACAGCGGCGAAACGGAAACGTTCTTGATAAGAAATATATACATATATATGTATGTATGTATAACGAGGTAATGTTGAACGTTTAAACGATTCGAGTGGTTACACCGTAGGAAAACACGTATAATAATTGACGTGAATTAAGAACTCTCCCGCAGAAACAGTAGAATTGTAAAGGAAAATGCGCGGAAAGACCTTTGCTCGTGATCGCAATTGCTACGTACAATGAAACGTCTATTCGCCTTGGTGGTTTAGACTCTTTATCCGTCTCTCTTCCTCTCCCTCTCTCTTCCTGCGTACCCGAAATTCATCTCACGTCATTTACGAACCATTTCAGTTGCACGGCATTTACCTCGAGCGAAGTAATAGTACTTCCCTAAATCAGGTTCATCATCGCTTTTTCTAATTAAAACGAGAGAGAGAGAGAGAGAGAGAGAGAGAGAGAGAGCGAGCGACGAAATGTACAAAGTCAAAGGGGATGAGTTAAAAAGCAAGTTATATACTATAAGCGCACGAGTAGAAAAAAGAGATGTATACGTACGATTAATTAAATAATTAGAGGATGTAATTTAATCAGATTTTACTAATTTTATTATCTCGATGAATTTTTTATAATGGAGAACAATGGGTATTTTATGCGTCTGTATAATTAACGGACTTGGTTTGCATTAATTTTCGTAAATATTATAAGTGCCAGAGACTTTTTTTTTCATTGTTGATGATTTATATACTTTTACAGTGATACATCGATTGGCATTTTCTATTGTTACCAAAAAAGACGATGATTCGTTGGAATTTTGTAATGAATTATATAAAAATGATATAAAAATGATATAAAAATTAAAAGGAATATTTATGAATTTCTTGAAGGCGCAGATATATAGGTTTCGTAATTTACCAGGATCAGTGCGGTGTATGCATTACGAATTAAGAAAAAAAAATTTTATAATTAATTACTGTAAAATTAAATATTTAACGAATTTTCTCGACTTTTAACTTTTTTTTACATTCAAAAATTTCCGAGTGCACACACATAATAAGTTTTAATTAAATATAATATTTAATGTAATTATTGATATTATAAAAAATTGAAAAAAATGTGGCTTATACATTGACCCCACTGAACCTGTTAAATTAAGATAATACTCATATTTTACGTTATAAGCAATGTTATCTTTAGAAACATTCTCCAACCTCTACAGGTTGGATAAAACAATTTTTAAATTATATTACATTATGTACAATCCAAATATTATAAAATCAACTTAACGATAGTTCATACCTTGTTAATCAAGAAAAAATAATCCCGTCGTACTAAGATAGTATACAATCGTATTTTCTTCTATTTATAAATATATAAATCAGTGTGTGCAAAACATGTACGAGACGTATAAATACAGCCGACTAATCATAATTAAACTTTTTAATTTTAATGTCCAAAATCACACGGACGTGAAATATTCAATTTTTTATTTTTGACGTTGTACGCGAAACAAAACATTATACAAAAAGTATATTTTCGATAAATATTGCAGTGCCAATAAGGAAAAAATAGTCAATTCAATTATTAATTTTCACGTAAAATTCTTAACAAAAATAAATGCTAAAAACAAAGGAACATCGTAATTTTACCGTGCAGAGAATTCGTGTAAATATTTATTGAACGTTTATATCTCCGTGTATATAGTTTATTAAAAAAATAATTAAAAATACCGAATGAACAGTAATGATTAAAGAAGAAAACGAAGTAAATTAGCCTTACGTCATGTAGGTTAGAGGTACGTCTTTCACTCGCGAAAACCGGTGGCTATTTCGGATGATGCTAATTAGTAAGAAGGACGCGTGAGGGCCTCTGCGTCTGTCTTGCAAACCATGGGGACTAGTTTCCAGTCAACTCAGTGTAGTAGCATACGTGTACAACAACGTCGGAGTCTCGACTATATACTCAAACCCCTCTATTCCCATATTCCTCGAGCTCGTTTCGCCTTTTCGTACATTGCGCGAGATCGTTTAAACTATCTACCGCGATATTTATGACGGATCATTTAATTACACCTCGACTTTTCCGACTAACCGTTGTACACTCATTTATAAATACTTTTGGGTTATTATGTACAAATTTACATAGTCTGTTTTGAGATATACGGTGCCATACAAATATATATATGTACACGCTGATTCAAGTGTAAATGCAACCGGTGGTCAAAAATTCACGATGAGGAGATATATCTTGTGACATATATTTTCTTTTAATAACTTTTGTTTCCATCACTTTTACCACGCGCTATACCTTGCTAACTCAAAACGCAGAGTATAATATCTTTTTCATCCTATTGAATTTTTTTTCAATTTTCATTTAAGAAGTTTTATGAAAATTCGTGACAATTATTTTACGATATATTTTGAGATGAAAAACATTTCAATATTCTATACAGAAAATATAATGTTTCTTTCGTAAATCTAAGTGGTACGACTTACTCAAGAGTTTTTGGGGTCGCTGAAAACGAAGCAACTATCAGAATTTCCAAATTCAAAATGGCGGCCATGTTAGCCTTGCTTTTACAAAAAAATGCTTGAAATGAATAAGTGAATATTTATACTCAGGGGTTTCATTCAAAATAGCGAATTCAAAGTGGAGTTCGTGCACTTCTTACTTTACAACAAAAAAATGGTTATATCTGAGTGATTAATAATTTTTTTATAGCAATTGAACGCATTTCTTTATTTTTTAAACAAATTGTATTTTTATTAATTTTTATTTAAAATTTTTAGGCCAATTTTTTTCTCATTCTTTTCCACAATGGACTTTTACTGCAGGATATCTTCATCGAACCACTTCTTCAAATAGGCTAAAATTTCAATAATAAATATTAAATATGATTTTAATTCACTTGCGTGGAACAAACTGTGTTAAAATTGTAATAAAAAAATTATTCTTAACAAATTATTAAAAATATTGAAAAATTGTGAAAAAGAACAGCTAAATAATTTTTTAAAATAAACGTTTAGTCTTTTATTAAAATCCTGTTTCATTCAAACTCATTAAAGTCATATTTAAACATTACTATTAAAATTTCAATATATTCGATGAAGTGGTGGTTTTTGAGATATCCTGCGTGGTAAGTGCATTATGGGAAAAAACAGAGTCGAGTGTCATGATTAATTATTGTAGTTATATTGCAATTGTCCAAAAAAAATTGAAATAAAAGTTAGTAATAACAATTTGTTTAAAAAATTAAGAAATGTTTTGAATTGTTATGAAAACAAAATTATTAATTGTTAATATTGTATATAGCTTTTTTTCAATTTCAACCCAAAGCTTGTCCCCGTAATGAATAGTTAGTCTAAAAAATGTATGTATTTTGGAGTAACACAAGTTATAAAAACCTATACGCCATAAGGTTAATGTTAATGAAGTTAGATTTTTGACCTTGAAGGTAGCGGTTCCAATATATTTGTTCAAATTTAATGAAATGCCTAAAAATCAGTCATGAAATTTGTTCGGCCATATTGACATTTATAACCAATTAATATTGGAACACTGTACTCCTTCCACTTTTGCCATTAAACGTCTGCCGACAAAAACGTATTTTGTGGAAAATTATATATTCAGTATATAGCGCGTATATCAACTTTAAATAATTAATAAAACAAATAAGAAAAGAAAAGAGAAATATTGTATTAATTAAGCTACTTTTGCTGTTTGTTTATTTTCGCGCAGATTTTCAATTAACAATTACCTTTCCGCTTTCTTCCTCTCTCTCTCCCTCTTTTTTTGCTGTTTTAATATCTTGGTGCTTTTCAGTATAGGTCAACGTGTTAAGAGAAAAATGGGCTCGGAAGTCGGGAAACTAATTAACAACCGGAGTTAATGAAAGTGTATACAGTGTTATCTTCCAAGCAGTAGATGCGAAGATGAAATAATATAGGGACTTGTTTGGTGGGACAAATATGCGATCCTCCTCGTTGTATTCAGAAATTTAATTTCTTCTCTTGCTTCTTTTGTTTCTTTACTCTTTTTTTTTCGTCTCCCCCCTTCAACCTAAATTTTGTTTAAAGCAACACTCCAACTTTTATTATGTTTATTAAATGTTATATTATGCAAATTGTTACAGTTAAGCGCACTGCGAGTCTCCGTGCAAATTAAGATAAAAAAAAAAGAATTCTTAATTAATACTTTATTTTATAATTATTAATCATCAAAAGTGATTCAAGGAAATTATGACTGAATAAAACAAGAACAATTAGTTTTGTTAGTTATGAATATAAGTAAAATTACAATTATTCCATTATACTGTAATTTAATTTATGAAGTGAAAAAACGTTTCGTATATATACATATTGTATCGGCGATAAAAATTTCCACGATATATCAGAAATGTGTAAATGTAAATTGAATTATTAAGCGGAATAGAAGGGATGTTAGACAACAATGTTAATTTATAAATTTATTATCCGAATCATTACATAACGCTATATGTATGTTCGACAGAATTAACCTACGATTTGTCGAGTTATAATTAATTATTTAATGGTTCGCAAGCAAATTAACTTGGGACAAAATAACTTGTTAACATATTATATGATATTCCTAAAATTCAAAATTTAAATGACGTCGAGCACACCAGTATTTTACATCCTGTTTCAGCAACCGTAATACAAACTCGAGTGACAGAAGTCGAGTTACAACGTTTAATGGTATACGACAATATATATCCACGAACTTTTATTACATTTCGCAGTTATAACTTTCTTTTATAAATGTCTCTTTTATTTCGTAACTCAACTTTTTTTACTTAATATGCTTCTTTTTAAATAATTTATAATGATTATTATTGTGACGCGCGCAGCGTATTTCTATATTCCACGTAAATTTTGTGAAATTTTTTTTGTGATTCTTTAAATCACCATAACTTTTTACGAGACATACAGGTCAATTGCAAGCTACGAACCGTTAGAAAAAGTATTGCATCATACTTTTCTTTTTTTTAATTTTCGAATGAGTAAATATCAATTGTGGCGTGGCCGCATTTTGTTAAATATCAATTCTTGACATATATAGTTTATGAATTATTTACCGTGAGATTAAAAATTCTAACCTAAAAGGATAAATTTCAGAGAAAATTCGTAACCAATGTTTCACGTAATGTTATATATAGTGAATTTTGATAGTTTTTGAGATAAACAGTTTTAAAGACAGCCAGTTGAAAAAAAAACTTGAAAATAATCACTTTTTGAGATTATAGTTGATTTCCAGTCCGTACCTAAAATTCCGTGCATTTAACCATTTGACCTAAGATAACCCACACTAACACACACACACACACACACATATATATATATAAATTAAACTAGTTGGGCAGTGATGGAAAATGCGTTAATGGAATAAAATATATAACCATTATCAGTTTAATACATTTGATTCGCAATAATTTAACCCTTGTCAGAATTTGATTGTTATTCTTCGATTAAAACGAACCCCCTCTTAAAACACTTCGAACGAACAAACATTATATCCTACTTCCCGTGCTCAAACACATTACCACGGGTTCGTATATATGAATTTTAGATCAGCGATTCTCCAGAACGTACGATTCCGTTAATACGGAAAAATGTATATAAATCAAACAATTACCTGATCATTACCTATATTGTAGCTTTATTAATGCTTTGTACATAACAATCCATTAAAAATCGGGATGTACGTGTAGAACGAAAAACGTAAGAAAAAAAAAAATTCATTATAATAATATATAAACGCAAAATAATACGTAAACAGTAATTATTATAAAATCGTTCGTGTATACGTTCAATAAATAGACAGTCCGGTATTCGAATTCTAAAAATCCATCGAACCGTTTCTTATTAAAGTCAGCGTTTTAACGTTCGCGCAAACATATATTCCTTACAAAAATATAATTAACAAGGCGAATATTTTACGCGGGAAAAGAAAAATAATGAACTCTCGTCGTTGTAAAAGGAAAAGATGAAGAGGGGACGAAAAAAAAAATAATTGCAACCATAGTAGAACGATGCGAGTGTGCAATTAAACATTTTCTCAGTGTCCTCCGAGATCAGAGTTAAACGGTTGCACTCTCCAGGATGCAGCAATTACGCGCTTTGTCTATGTGGTGTGGGGGTAGGGTGGTGGGGTGAAGGGGTAGGGGGGCTGAATGTGTACATCCAGCCGTGTAACTCAAGAGATAACGTAGAAATGGGTTATAAGAAAGAAAAATGGATTGAGTCAAACTATAGGAGGGACCGAGGATATTGGGGTGTATTAGAGCTGGATTACACCTTGAAATTTTAGGAAATTAGAAGAAACTATACTGGAGAGATTTCTGCGGAGGGTTACTCGAAATGCCTGGGAGTTTAAAACGACTCGTGGTAACCAGGGATTCTCGTGTAATTCTGTCAAATTATGCGGAATCGTTACTTTACTTTATTTACATATACAAGATTTACTTATATATATATCTACTTAATGTACCTCGTGAAAATATGCAAACTCTGAAACGAATGAATTGAACGAAGGTTGTTTAAAAACCAAACATTTCCAATACATACACTAATACTTAAAAATAGAATAAAAATTATTATGTTTTATAGAAACATAGGGATATACTTGGATTATCATAATTTGTTACTGTATTATTTTACAGCAAAAATTAACACACGTGTAATAATTTTTATTAGAATTTTGAAAAACAAATATAAATATAAAATATATAGTAAATATTGCGATAAATCTATTATTATACCTACATTACCATAACAATGTAGTAATTTTTAATATACCATTTTTTTCAGTGTATACACAGATATTCGACTCTTTACGCGAATAAATAAATAATTCTAAAACGTTTCTCGCTTAGAAAAATGGAATTCACAGAGAGTAGACGATCGCGAGTAAAATATATGACTAAAGTTGTAAAGTTATAAAAATTTCTGTAGGTGCATCCAGTTAATTGGCCAAAGTTTACCGCTCCCTATTAATTGCAACACCAGAGGTAAAAGGCTAATAAAAGGATAGCGAGAAAAATAGACGGTAAAGAAGTCGCGAGAGAATAAAATAACAAGAATAAGAAGAAGAAAAAAAGACAAAAGGGTAAAGAAACTAAGGGTTGGAAAATGTGGAACCCAAGAACGTGGCTGTAAAGGAATAAGAGAAAGGATACACCTACACTTACACCGGACGAAAGGTATACACCGAAAGGATGCGACAACTATAGTTGGTATGCGAACAATCCTGTGTACAGGGTTTGCGGTCACTGCGAGGGGTTATTCCTACCGTTCTCGTAAAATGAGAGAAAAACTTTTCAGTGTACCCGACTTCCCTTTAATTAATTAGATCTGGATGGCACGCTTACTATTTGCATACTTTATTTTATTTTCGAATTTATCCAGAAGAAAAAGATGGGTAAGACACCTTTTCCTTTTATATATTAAATGATGGTAATGGGATTTTTACATTTGTTATGGTCATTCTTGTAGCAATTAATTATTTATTAGACCATTTTGTATTTGCAAGTGTATTTATAAATATTTGTATTTTATAAGTAAAAGGAGATACGTTATAACATTGTAATATTACAAATTATTTCTGGACACATCGTTGACCTTTTCAGTCATACAGATTTATACTTCATAGTATGGATGTGAATTGTCTTACTTGGAAATTTTCGGAATTGCTGATAAATGAATCTGAAGTCAGAATTTTATGTTTTCCATATTTAAAGAGGATTTTTATCCTCTATATAAAATACACTATTAGATTATATAAATTATAAATTTATTTATTCTAATCTTGAAAGGACTTTGACGTGATAACCAAAATTTGTTTAAGGGTACGTTGAACCCAAATTACAGGGATCTACACGTATCAATAACCTAAAAATTATATTCATAATGTTAAGAAAAAATCTGTACAAAATGTATACAAAAAAAAATTTATACGGATTTTTTTAAATGTGAAGAAGGGCAAGATGTTTTGAAATGGTGATGTAAAAATTTGGAAAATTTTGATATATTGTTTAAAACATCTTTAAGACCTGGCATTTAAGATTTTTCAAAAATTTATTTTTTTGTTTATACAAAAATTATGATAGAGCCTTATGATAGAGTTAAGATGAGAAAATATAAAAAATTTTTTTTTTCGTTCATCAACTTAATGATTTACAATTTTTATGACATGTTTGTTATAAAAAATCAATTTTTGGATTCATTTAAAACTTTTTGTGAATATACTTTTTTTTTTAAATACTTTCTTAATCAGAAAAAAATGTATTATTAAACACTCAATTCTTTATGCGGAAATAATTATAACAAAGTTTCAAAGAATTTATATTTTTTTAATAAATTATTATTTTGCAATAGAAATACAAAAAAAACATTTAAATAAAGAAAAGCTTATGAAAAGTTTAAACAATTACTCGTAACAGTAGGCAGAAAAATTGTGAAATAAATCTAAAAATTAATGCGACGCAAGAATTATTTGT
Organism: Theocolax elegans; assembly: GCA_026168455.1. Lineage (NCBI taxonomy): Eukaryota > Metazoa > Arthropoda > Insecta > Hymenoptera > Cerocephalidae > Theocolax > Theocolax elegans. The sequence continues at coordinate 1,460,333 of JANSJX010000008.1, read as the reverse complement.
AATTCTAATTTTGACACGTTTGCACGAAAATATTTATTTTTACTACAAATACGCCACAAAAAATTTTGATTCATTAGGGTTAAAACACAAAAAAGTTTGCATATTTTTATTTAACTGTACACACGGTGAATCAAAAACCAATTCCGACCTTCATACAAGATTGTCGTATAAACATTGAATTCAAGATTTATTCTGTTAACTAGCTGAAAGTTGGGAAAGACATGGTCGAAAGTCGATGTCGCCGGTCGAAGATCCCGCTGGCGTCACGAGGTAAAATTCGTGATGGGTCAGCTTCCGGTGAGAACAACTCGAAACGGTGAAACGTTTTCAGAATGCCTTTTTCTTCGCGTGCCTTAGTTTCATTCGTTCCTTCCCCTTTTCACCTTTGTTTCTTCTTTTTCTTTCTTCCTGCGCTCTCTCTCTCTCTCTCTCTCTCTCTCTCTCTCTCTCTCTCTCTCTCTCCCTTTTTACGAATTTTCGTTCCCCATTATTTTTCTCTTCCCACGCGATTGTTCTCCTATATAAAGTTTCGATCGTTGGCTTGCATTTTTATTCCTACACCGCGTTTCTTACTTTTGTTGCTTCTTATCTTACGTTCCATCTTTCATTATATATAATTTCAATTTAACAACCAACGAGAATTGCATTATGTAACTTTCCCAGCGGTATATATAGATATTTATTAGAAATTCAAAGTTGGATAAACTTCGTAACTTTGACCAAACTTTGAGAGATATTCACTTGGTTATGCGGATGGAAAAATTATTATTTATGCACCACAATGATCTTCATTTAAAAACTGATATATAATTACATTTAAGAAAGTGCTAATTTTAGATTTAAATATAAAACTTTCATATAAATTTCAAAATGTATAAAATAGTTAATAGTCACGTTTATAATGCACGTACATTACGCGTAAATAAAATTTAATACTTACATATGTGGATCGTAAACAAAAAAAATATATATATAACTATATTTCTGTTTCGTGAAAATCGTCTACGACCCCTACGGAATTGAGTGAAACTCATGTAAATATATGTTCCTTGCAATCCCTCGTGAAAGTTGCTAAAGCAGCTGTATTTTCTTTTATCCCAGCAGATTCTCTCTTCTTTGCTTTTCCTCCACACATCCCAATATTTATATCTCAATAGCGAAAATATTTATACCTCCTTGTTTTTATTATTCATTCTTAGATCAACCTAAAAGTGAAAAAAAATTATATGACTTTAAATACATTAAGAATGTATTACACGGACGATGTTAAATGAAGAGATAATCCGAGGTATAGGGAATAAACTAAACAATTTGAGGAGACCCGGAATCTCATCCTCGACGTCATTTCGTTCCGTGGTACATCGTCTCTTTTTTTTTCGTAACTGCACGCGCCGCCGGATCTTTTATCTCTTTTCTCCCCTTTTTTTTTCTTCGTAGTCTGGTGAAACGTGAGCGAAGGAAAAGACCGATTTGCCGTCGAGCTTTTTATTGGCGACGATCCTCTACACTGTCGCTTTTCACCGCGTCTTTTTGACGATTGATCGTGAGGCGAGCCTTTGCCCGTCGGCGAAAAATTCTCGTCCATATCCCCGCCTTTTCTGTGGCCCGTTCCGAGGTTTTTTGTCGTCGTTGTCTTGCCCCCGGGTTCTCCGCGGGACTCGAACACGAGAGAGAGAGAGAGAGAGATGGAGAATCGAGAGAACCGGGTGTACGAGGAAAACGTTTACGACGTTCCTACGTGGGGGCGGACGTGAGGCAAATTTTTTTGCCCTCACCCGAGAGTTTTCAAGACCGAGCGATTTCTTACACATACATACATATATATATATAGCCCCACGGTGCGCACGAAAATTTGTTCGACTTTTCTTGGCTCGTAATTTTCTTCGTTTCCTCGATTCTTCGAATTGAATGTTGTTTTATGGCTTTTTCGAAATCAAGTGGAGATTACAATTGTCATTTTCTCTTCTTTCTTTTTTTTTTCTTGTTTTTTAGCGGCACCATCAACTTGGTATATATACCTCGTCACCTCATAAAAAGAAAGAAAAATGTGTATAACGTTTTAATCATCAATTTTATTTTGTATTAACCATCTATTTCCTCCGACCACACATTTTTTATTATTAGGGAAGATATTGTTCAATATTATGGTGAACAAAAAACAATAACTTTTAATTAATTAACAATTAATTATGATCAATGATGGAAAATTTTAGTAAAGTTCTGAAATTCAAAAATAGATAAAATTAAATGTTTATTAAAATTATTATTAAATTTTTATATTCAATTTAAATTATAATATTATTGTTATTATTATTATTATTATCTATAGATCTCAAAAAGAAAATTTCAATATTTGTTATTCTCGCACGTTACCGATAAATACGATAATTGACAATAAATCTGTAAATATAACAATGTATGAAAAATAAGAGAAAAGGCGTTTTCTTATATCAATAATCTGTACGCTGATTTTTTAAAACTAAAATACCGTTGTGTTTTCAAGAAAAAGTCTTAAGGAATTGTTCTCAGAAACACAATAATATTGTTTAGTTTCAAATTCAGCACATATAGTTATAGATGATAAGTATAACTGTCTGCTCTCTTGTTTTCCAAATATTTAATTTAAATAATCAAGGAAAATGGAGTATGGAATCAGCGTTAAATTTTATTAAAATAAACAATCGATCTTTTTAACTCCTTAAAAATCTTAATATTTCAGGAAGAAAATTTTTTGAAAAATTTGTTATATTCCAAAGTCAATTTTGACTTTATATCTTATACTTCACGATTAACCAAGCTGAATAAAGAATTCGTTAATTTATAAAGTATTGTACTGAAAAAAGTAGGGGAAGACGCGCCTTTGTTTACAAACAAATTGATCTGTGAGCCATATTTTGAACTAAAAAATAATTGTATTTCCAAGAAATTTTTTATACATTTTGTAGGAGATTTCTTGGAAACGCGTTTATATTTTAGTTTCTTTGCTCAGAGGTCAATATATTGTTCGTAGACAAAGGAGCGTTTTCTGCATTTTTTAATTTTATAAATTAAAATTCAAATTTTTTCGTTCAAGAATGATGAAACAACTTCGGTAGCGCGCTTTTTTAGTTTATGCAAAATTCCGTTAAACCAAGAAATAAATAATTTTATTCCTTATATCGCAGCTTATTCGTAACCGTAGAAAATGAATATACATAATATATAAAAGAAAAAAAGAAAAAAAATGGATTATCCGTATATTATTATGGTATACGATATTCTCTCTATTTCCTTTGAGTTTTTGCTTATTGTTCGATAGTTTGGTAATATTCCTTTGATGTCGAGTTACACACACAGTAGGAAGTGACCGTCGTTTGTTTGACAACAAAAACTTCTTGTATATATATACGTTGTGTATACCGACGAAGTATAGAAATAGAAAATGTATATAGCTGACCGCGACATATCAAAGAAAAATGGTGCAGCTTTCAAAGAAACCGCTTACATCAATCCTATATAGATCTTTTGATTATTATTTCCCTCGGCGCGCATAGTAAATCCAAATGTATATAAATCGGTTTGCATATATATATATATATACATTTATTGCATCGGTTGCCAAATAAAATCGTTGAAAAAAAAGAGAAAAGAAATCTCTACTTAAGCAGCGAATGTTGATCGATCGGATAAAGTATACGAAATATATTATCGTAAAAAGAGTTAATTATTTTTGGGAAAGAAACAATTGCTCGTGTATATCCACGTTTATGAAAACGGTTGAACGTATATAGTGGGGTATATATACGTATAAACGAAATTCTTTCTCGACATTCCAATTTCTCAAAAGTAACATAAAGTTATAAGAGAAAATATGAAAGAAATTTCGTAGCCGCGTGCATCGTATATCTGTGAGTGTGTGTGTGTGTGTATAAATAAATGTAAATCGGGAGAGAAAAGAGAGTATGGGTGAATGTAAGTGTCTATAAAACGTGGTGTACATTACACAACGAGATATCTCTTGGTCGCTCTTCTCTCTCGTGGCACTCGTGGCACTCGTCGACTAATTTGCATAAACAAATAATCCGAGGGTGCGCAACAAAATAGCAATTTCCCTCATCAAAACTTTGGTAAAGCTCTATATACGAGAAAATCGCCTTAGGATGGAACGGTAAACTCCCGGAGAAATTTCGCAGGCAAGCCTCGTCTATCCCGAGAACTAAGACATCGCACGAGGGCAATAGGCGTTCCTCTTTCTCTCTCTCTCTCTCCTTCTCTCGAAAAATGAAACTCTTCCACATCATTAATTTCAAACGTGTCTCGCGAGACAATTTAACGCGGGCTCGCGATGTTTTACGCGGCGTCGGTGGCTCCTTCATCAATCACCCGAATTGTCTCGGTACGACACTCGAGAGCCAAACCCTTCTCCTCCTCTTCTTCTTCTTCTTCTTCTTCGGCTTCTACCAGGTAATTTATTCCTGGGTGTACTGGCGACACGCGTCAAAAGACGCAGACGCTCCTCACTCCTAATCGAGATCCTCCATTGTTCTACACGAATTCTTCAATGCGAAAATCGGTATTGACGGTATACTCACCCGCGGTTCTTTTTTTTTTTTTCGTTTTCACGATATAACCCAAGGGGAGTCGCTTCTTTTTTTTCGGTTTTCGATGGCCTTGTCGCTCGGGGAGATGAATCTCTCCGAATGGAAATGAAAACAAAGAGGAGTATTTATATTTGCGGATTGAGGTGACGAGGCACTTTTCCATCTACTTACGTTCATTGTTGTTATATCCATAGCTCTATTCGTGATATACTTTGTGCTCGCTATTATTTTTATTTTATAGATTTATCGATCACGATCGAGATAAACGCTGTACACTCTGGAAACATAATTTGTTACACGTACTCTCTTTTTGAGGAAAGTGTGGTATACCCGGTGACTTACCGAGCGAACGAACAGAGATAATTATTTACATTTATTTTTTAATATATGGAATTTTATGGAAAAATCCAAATCAGAACTAGATGATCAAATAATAAGTCATTCTACAAAGTTCCAGGTCAACACGACAAGGATACCCTAAAAAGTTTCTGCACCGAATATGTATACGATTTTACGTGATTTTTGGTTTCTATTTATGAAATATTTAAATATCCATAAAACTGCATATTTATTTTAATAAATGTAATAATTATATTTTGTTACTCGGTCAGTAACTACCCGGGTATTGAATGTCGTAGATAATTACAGATTCCTATATTCCATATTTTCGTTATTCAAATTTGTTTGTCACTTTAATACATATAATTATATTGTTGTAATCGCATAATTAGACTACATAAAAAAATTGTAGATTATATAAAAAAAATCAAATATTTTAAGTAAGTAACGATAACTACGCAAATATCGGCAAGTAGTTTTGCATAGACTTCGATCACATCCTCTTGCTATTTTTTGATCAAACAACTAGTTTTTAGCTTAAAAAGACATTTTATTAAACGAATATTCTAACAATCAATGATTTCAATAAATATTCAATGGATGCGTTTATTTTAACTAAAAAAGGTATTTTTTAAATAAACGCATTCATATTGAATATAGTCCCACCGATGTAATATGAAGAAACAAATGTTACTTACATAACTACTATTTTAATTAAATGTTACATGTGTACAAAGTTGCTCCTTAACAAGAAACTTTATAATTAAATCTCCTTTAACTATTACGTTTTGCTCACGCTCACGAAGAAAATAATCTGCATAATTTTATAATTATGTAAAGTTTGTATACAGTGTTAGGTAAAGTGAACACTTACTTCTTATCAAATCACGTACGTTGATTATTTTATTAGTCAAGCTCGAGCTTTTTCGTACCTCATTTATTCCTTTCTCTATTTATCTTGAAGAGGAAATGGGGAATATATATATACATTTTTTTTCTTTTCCAATCTGACTATCGCGATTCATCTCGTCTTTTTTTTGACGAGCTAATAAACAGTGTAAAGTTTGAATGGACACTTAATCTATCTCATTAAATAACATTGTTATATCATATATCGTTTTGTACAGTACCTTTTTTCTTCTTCTTCTTCTTCTACTTTCGGGATATTGTTTCGAGTAATAAAGTTTATGAAGGCACTTAAAAGTGTATTTTTAATTTTTGTTATAGGACTCTTACGACTCCAGCAAATTTATCAAGGACTGAAGCCAGGAAATGACAGTTTCCAGGTTGAAACTGTGAAGAGGATACAAAATGTGTCGGATGCTCTTGACTTTTTGCGCAACCTCGAGGAACTTAGTCGGTAAGTTCAATTTTCACTGTTGCAGATAAAAAATACCCCCCGATTCGAAATTGAATAACTGTAATTTCAAATATGTTAAGTGGTATTTGTGTATCGTAAGGGTACAAATAAAAATAGCGTCGAAAGTGGTAATTGGATCATATAAAAATATATATATGTATGATACATATATATTTGAATAACTTTCTCAAATGTCAACGGATTTTTACAAATATTGGTGTACAACCATTTTAATATTTAATAATTTAAATAATTATTAATTGTTACCATTAATTAAACATTGTTTTTATTCGACTTATATACATATATAAATAAATCAATTAAAAAAAATCTCTTTTAGACTAGCGAAACTGGGTAATTTTCTACCCTATGCCTAAATAACGTGTTGAAACGTAATAAGTAATTTTATCAACCCTTGATACACACAATTTTTAGAAGAATGATAACAAAAATAATAATTATTTTATGTGGACTTCTAGAGTTATTGATTATATAATATTAACTTCGAATTCTCAAAAATGAAGATATCGCGTATTCACCATAGCGGATTGCAATACCAGGAAATTCATAAATTGTAAAAAATTTTTTCGAGCTGTTTTGAGATACCGAAAATAAAAACGTTTAAATTGTCTTCTACCACTTTTGGTACGAGGTTTATAAAACAAAAAGCCTACACAACTTAACCGATTAATACAGCTATAAAACGCTATTAATAAAAAATTAAAAAAAAAAAGAAAGAAAAGAAAATTGCAACGCATAATACAGATGCGAAAACGACAGTAAATTCAACCCGTGAAAGATAAATTTTGAATATAACTCAAATGCCGTTGGCATTGTACATTTAAATCCATTGTATTTCGCGCATTTCATTTATCATCCAACTTCTGACTATGGTTGCGTATCTCTCTCTCTTGCTCTTCGTATACGCAGAGCCACGTTCATACCCATAAAGTGGAGATTCATCGCGTGCAAATGCCGGGCGGCTAATCAGCAATGAGTCGAAGCATTTCGGGACAGCCCGGGTGGGAGGAGGGGAGGTTTCAAGCTCGAGATCGGAGTAGAAAGGGTGGGCAGGGTGATCGGGAGAAGGGGTCGGAGAGGCTCTTGCGGCATTACCGGCCTATCGATAATACCGCTTAGTGATTACCGTCGCAGCTGAGATTACTGTTTACACGCGCCCTGGCACCGCGTATATCAGTTGATTCGATACTCGATACACCAATTAAACGGCATGTTGCCATTCCTCGTGAGGATGGCGTTGATGCACCAACCTCATTGCCATTACTCGCTATTTTAACTTTTTCTTCTTTTCTTCTTCCGCGTTTAATACGTTTCTACACACTTTATCGATTTTACTATTATCATCGTATAAATAAAATAATTATTCGTCTGTAAAACAAAAAATATTAATTATAAACATAAACAATTTTTTACTCCTTATTTTTACTAAGCATTTTAGTTTTATTTTGTCGAGCGCGCGTATATGTACGTATAACAAAGAAATATTTAGTTAAAAAATTTTAATTTTAATTTTTTGTCTTCGCATCATTTTTTTATAAAGAACGAATAATTCGGGATTTGCTAGGAAAGGTAAAATTTTATATTCAAGAATGATTATATTTCTGTACAGGTGGAGTAACAAATACGTTGTCCTCGATTGTCCTACGGAAATGGCTAAGGATATCGTCGTCAGCCATGTAAGAGACATAACTTTAGGACGTCGAACTTATCATTACCTTCTCAGCGATCTCGTAAGTATCCTCCATTTTCATTTACATTAAAAATTGGAGACGGAAGGAACATAATTTTAAAAAAATAATGATTTAAGAAAAGAAAAGTAAATTAAAAAATAATAAATTATATCCTGCTAGAAAAAATGAACCAGTTGCACTTATCAGTTGTCAGTATGAACAGTTCAACTAAGCGTTGTATAGTTAATTATTCGTATATGTAAGGGTATAAGCCTGAGTTTAAATTGAAAAAGAAACTATTTAATTTTAACAATTTATTAATAATTTTTTTCATAATCATTTTAAACATATCTTAATTTTTTAAACAAATCATATTATTATATTTACTTTTATTTAAATTTTATTTAGCCGATTTACAAGTTAAATAACTATTTTAATCAATTATGAGACTCCGTACTATAATTTTTTCCCATAGTGAACTTACCGCAGGATATCTTCATTGAACAACTTGATCGAATAGGCTGAAATTTTAACACTAACTTTTAAATAAGATTTTGATCCACTTGAGTGCAACAGACTGTGTTAACATTGTAATAAAAAAATTATACTTACCAAATCATTTTAAAAAATTGAAAAATTGTGTCAAAAGCAACCAAATCATTTTTTTAAATAAACATTTAGACTTTGTTGCAATTCTGTTTTATTTAAGTGAATTGAAATCATCTTTGTAAGCTACTGTTAAAATTTAAGCCTACTCGATGAAGGGGTTCCTGACACATCCTGTGGTAAGCCCATTATATGTGGTAAAAAATCAGAATACATTATGATAGAATAAATTGGCCAAAAATTTTAAATAAAAGTTAATAATAATATGATATGTTTAAAAAATAAAGAAATGTTTTCAATTGTTAAGAAAAAAATTATTAATTGTTAATATAGTCTTTTCTCAATTTTAACCCAAGTTTGCCCCTAAAATATATCGACTGCCAACTGTTTTATTCAAATGTTTACAATAATAAACGTAATTCTTAAGATTAAAGGTTATATATAGATATGTATAGTTAGGTATAGGTTATTTATAGATTACTTTTACAGTTCACAGAGTCAATCGTAAACACTAATTGTAGTAAAAAAAAAAATTTTAAATTTAAATAATGTGTATCAAATAATAAGTATTAGTTTGGAGTATGGGTGTTTTGAAAAAGAAATTGAAATATAGTGGCCGACTACGATTCCATTGATTATATCTTTGATAGTAAAAAAATGAAAATAGCGATGAAAATGTACATTTTGAATAATGTAATAAAAAAGACTCTTCAATCTTATAAACGCATTTATATATACATAATTGAACTAAATTAATAAATAATGCTATAATAAACTTGCTTATATTTACCTGCAATAACAATTTTTTATAATAACTCCATTTCACTAATACAATAATCGTTAATTATTGAGCTTCGTTAAAATATACAATAAACTAAATAAATATACAAATAATTAAATAAATAAATTAAATAAATAAACCAAATAAATATACACATAAACTCTTGTCCGGCAAAAGATTTCGTTTATTATTTATAAATAAATGTTAACCATGTGGACTCTTCGCGCTCTTACTTTTTTTTAACGATATAATATATTTTATCTAAATATTAAAAGCATTTATAAATTAAAGAAAATTTGTAATATTAGATATACGCTGAATTATTTTCTTAAATAGAACGACTATTTTTATTATCTAGTTTTATTCACGATTTATTACGATTATTACCATACAAATTTAACCTGTCAACTCTAACCTATAATATTTTAAATCATATAACGTTTATCTTGGCTTCTCAACATATCATGACGTTTTTTTTATAGAAGGATTGAAGTTTCTAATTATTGTTTTTTATATATATAGGAAACTTTATAGAAAAGAAAATATATAATAAACTAATAATTATTATATTGTAATAATTATTAATTTTAAATACTACAACATGTAATCACATAATTTTTTTTTGCAATATATATAGTTCAGATAGTTTATTTCCATTTTTAGACTAGTTCACCCTTTGACGAGAGAGTATAAGTAACTGGTTAACGTTTCTAGCAGGGTATATATAATATATTATAAATATTTATATTAAAAATGATAAAAGAGTATGAATATTCCAGATAGTTTAAACGAGACAAATGAAACTAACTTCACAAGCCATCTGCTCGAATTCGCTCGAGGCGCGTAAGATCAAACCGATAAGCCAAGCGACTATTCCAATTTTTTTAACGATTGACGCTAATCGGCTTATAGTCTGCCATTCCAAGAGATTCGATCGCAAATTCTCATAGCCCCTTAAAAACGTTGAAATGGGTTATATAAGAGATCCGAATGTAGAATTTAAAATAAAATAACCTATTCGCAAAGAAGTTAAAAAAAAAAGAGAAGAAAATTATCCGCACTGTGAAAAGATTTAAGAGTGTGCGTTTCGAATAAAAAAAAAGTAATTACAAAATTAAAATATACCGCAAAGCGACGAAAGCTAGTGCATATTAAACCCTTTGGCGCGATTAACATTGTCTTTTGAATATATTTTGGAATTAATCATCCGCGCAATTCAATATCTAAAGCGTCAATTTTACTACTACGCTAATTGACCACCGTCTGGTACAGTAATCCGGATAAGTTTTTTTTACTACACCGAGCTTTATTCTTATTTTTCGGCTTGTGGTTGATCGTAACCCAGAGTTATATATCTAGACGCGTAGATATGTATAAAAATAATATCTCGTTGCGCAAAGTATTTTAAAGTGAAATCGAGATAATACATGTAAATATTCGGCGAAACTATATTTAAAATGATGTATATATAATTAATGATTAACTGCAGATATGTAGATATATAGATAGTATAATGATTGGTGCAAACACGCACTATGCGCGTGGAAAATTGTAGTTTCGCGTAACTAAAGTTTGTTCGATATTTCCTTGTTGCTGTTGGGGGCTTAATCAGATAATGGACGACCGGTGGGAAAGCGAGGTGATCGAGTATGGGGCCATCAACATCACCGGGTTTCGGATCGTCGACGGGAATCGACACCACGTCAAGGAGTTCCTCGAGGGTTGGCGCCAGCTCGTCACCTCGAACTATCCGGGCGCCGCTCGCGATTTCATTTCCGTAAGTATCTGCGACCAAGATTGGTCCACTCCTCACTATTCTGACACTCTCAAGGATACACAACTACAAAAATTGGGGAGACCAGGAAAAAAAATGCACGCGGCCTCGGCTCCAAACGTTCATTGTTATTTAACTTGTTGAGGTGGTTGTGTAATTATTTTAAAGTATAAGATAAAACCTTCAAATTTGGTATGAAAGATTAATTGGATTTACTGTTTCATTTTTGAGTAAATCATGCTTAAAAATTAGTCATTTAAGGGGACGTCGCACAATAGATCATTTACGACATCATTTTGTCAAATTAAATCCTCAGTTTTTACATTTATTTACAGTACCGTCCATAAGTTTAGGATCACTTGCAAATTTTCCATTTAAATATGTATATTTTATCTAATGTTTAATAATCCAGAACTTTCGAAATAAATATCGTAGAATAAGTTAAAAAAAGCAAAATATATAGATACTTTTATATATTTACCTTTAAGCTGATATCACTCATTAATTGTCGAACAAAACTGAAACTGATTAAACGATTCTTTTCTAATACAAAAAAAAAATTTACAACATTTTAAATGGGAGGATTTTTTTAATTTCGTGTAACAATCGTCCTATCAGATACATTCTTTTTAATAATTAAAACTAGTAATTTTGAGTAATGTTAGTTGAGAGATAAAGAAATATCCTGTATTATGGTTTCTTAAAATTACTCTATCATTATATTTTCTTCAAAAGTTCTGTATTGTTAAACATTAGATAAAATACAGACATTTAAATGGAAAATTTACAAATGTTCCTAAACTTATAGACGGTACTGTAATTGTATGCGTGTGTAGGCACATTATTGACGGTAAACAGATTTTGTACCTACAAGTAGAATCTTAAACTTCGATATATTCATTTAATAAAATTAAAAATAGTCCTGTAAAAATTGTAATGTCGATAACCTGTCAGGACATTCCAATTTTTCATTGATTTAAGACGACCAGACACTGTTTCACCTGTAAATTTCATTAAAAGTATAAATTTCAATTAAAAATTTAATTTATTGTAATACATTATATGTTAATGAACATAAATTAAGATATTGTTTTTGTGAACATTATGTAATTTTGGTTGGGAAAATTGACAACATGGAACCATCAGAATCCTTGGTTCAGCGAAGGACTCAAAATCATTTTGAGTTCGTACATCAGTTATCGTAAGGTTTATTTTTGACTTTTCATAAAATTGGCCTGAAATTTTGAGGAAAGCTTTTATAAATTCATTGTTGTAAAGTAAGTGGACCAGATCAACTGTAAAAACATAACTTTAATGTTATTCCCAACATAAATTTTGTTTTTTATAAATAAATTTTTTAATTTTTGCTAAAATATTGTTTTAAAATAAATTAACAAGTTTTTTTATGATTTCTGTTCCACTTACTTTCTAAAAATTATTTTAGAAAAGGTTGTCTCAAAATTTGAGAACAATTCTATAAACAGTCAAAAATAAATCTTGCGGTAAGTGAGTACGTACACTGATTTTGGGTCCTTTGCTGAACCAAGGATTCTGATAGTGACACGTTATCAAATATTTTAGTCAAAATTTCGAAATATTCATAAAAACAATATTTACAAAATTATTTTTTTTTTTATTATTTTAACGTCGCTCTTTTTATGCTCCCAAACCGGTGCTAATCAGCGACGGAGGTCATACGATGTCTTGGTGAAGAAAGCACTTGTTGAAAATACATTGGTCAGTGGTGGTTGTATCAATCGGCCAGGGCCGGGAATCGAACCTGGGACCTCCAGATTACGAGCCCGACGCCCTACCGACCGAGCGACCGCAGGCCTCTTTTACAAAATTATATAAAAAATTTATAAAATTACCAATACATTCACAATAAAACATTGAATTGAAACTACATGTTCAGTTAATAAATAAAGTTTTACTTCGGAATAAAAATCGAAACGTATACATATACATATTTCGTGTATATATCACATACATATGTTTCGTACATATATTAGCTCTTTTATATTTTAACAAAATGGTGAATGTATATTTTTAGACAAATTAATTTCCTTCCTTTAACAAATTATAGATGTATACGTGTAAAGAATCTACAACATTGGCAATATACAGTATAGCCGATAGACGTATAATGAAAAATTCGTTACGCATTTTTTTTAACAAATAATATTTTCTTTCTTTGTTTCGAATACTATACCGAGTTAATGAAATATGATACAATAAAATGGAATTCAGTATTCGTGAATTTAATGAATTTCAAAATTCAGTGGTTTATTTGGGTTACTGGGTTACACATCTATTAAAACAACATATAATATTCGTACGTGTATAAATAAACAATAAAAATTTCATTTTATAATATACGTTTTCTCGCGCAAATATTTTATTACGCATACAACTAAACAAACGGCGTGAACGTTATGGTAATTTTTTCTCTTTTCCATATAGCCATTTAAACAAAAAAAGGGGGGGTGGGGTGAGGTAGGTAGGATAGGTATATCTATAGCTATAGGTAGGTATTTCGAAACGATCGGTAGAAACGGGAGTCGTAAGCGTGTCGGTATATCCTTTTTTGACCCTCGTTCGTTGAGGATACAATGTGTGTATACCTCGACAATTACAGTTACTTCGAATATGAGGGAGTAAAACGAATCGTATATACGGTGAGTGGTCTATGAAAATTTACCCGGTGTGCGCGTATATGCCTCTCAGTTTTTTAAAAAATTGCGGAGGGGACGTAAACCTATTGAATGTATATATACCTCGTAAGCTCACATTAGAACACGCACGAGTATATACATACACGGTTCTGTCAAGAGTTCTCTTTCTCTTTTTTTCAAACGATCATATATACATACACCAAGCGTTAGTTACTGTTCTCTGGAACAAAGCGTGTACGAGCTTTTGAAAAAAAAAAATACCGTTCATTCGATCACTCGGTGGTTTTCGAATCGGTATTCATCGTAATTAACGTTGCCTACGTTTTCTTTTATAATATTTTCATTAATTATTTTACTTTTATCCGGTTTCGAAACATTTTTAATTGTTGTAATATTTGCTTCTCTGTTGGGGAAAAGACGTTGATGAAAATTACAACGCGCTTCGTGGGGAATAAGGGTTTTATGTGTATATATTTATATAGTATACTTGTAAAACGGTTGTAAAATTATTTCGACGTATAATTAAAAAGAAATTTATTACAAGCACGTGCAGGTAGAATGTACGATTTCCTTGTTTATTTTTAGTGCAACGTTTTAATGAAAATTACTACACGGCGTATGAATTAAATGACTTGGTGCGTATACTTGTACTAAATGAAGTTTCCGAGACTATAGATATATTTGAACACGTAATTAAAATTAATCAATCTAAAAAAAATCATCAAAATTACAAGCAGCTGTGAAACGCAATTTTTTTTATGTTTTTTTTTGACAAAAATTTTAATGAAAATTACGTGTAACCCATTAAATTTGTAATTGTCTGAACTATCGATTGGTGGTGTAAGAATTTTGCAAGAATGCAAATTGAGATAATAATATTGTTTAATAAACAAAAAAAACACGAAATTTTTAATGAAAAAAGATATTTTTAATATATATATTTTGGTATGGAAACGGTCTGCAGATTTTTTCAATTTGTTAATTTTTTGCGTTTATGGACTCTTATACCTTTAAAGTACTTTGGTAAGATCTTTTTAATTAATTTAAGATGTTAGAAACCACATGGCTGCATAATATTTTTGAAAAAAAAAAAACAATTTTTTAACGACAAGTGGGTACAAAAAGTCATATACAAGGGTTTTTCAAATCGCTGATTACGAATCCGTTGTTAGATTTTCAAAATTCGTTATGAAGGATCCAAGATGATGGGAATTTATGAAATCCATTGATATTTGTGGAAATTCATACATATATATATATAGGGTTTTTGAGGTCGGTGATTAATAATCTGTTATCAGAATAGTAAAACTCAAAATGATGGCGGATAAAAGTTACAACAATTTATCTATTTTTGGAAAAATTAACTGATTAATGTGTACAGTCTATAATATATACAGTGGCACGTCGTACTGTACTTTACACTTTTAGCACTCAAAATATGATAAAACCCAAAAACGAAGCAAATCACACAACATTTCATACAAATTCCTAAAAAGTAAAAACATATTATTATAGCCATTGATTTACATTATATCTATATACCGTTAATATGCGACTTTTTTTTTTTAGAATTCCCGAAATTTACCAAGAGTTTTGAATATACCGATTGAAAATCTTTTTTCATTTTAAATCTCGTGTTTTCTGTTAAATATATTATACCACTGTCTTAACACGCATATTATCAAAAATTCTCACATCATCACACATAAAAAAAAATTCAGCCAATTATTATAGGTTTCAACACGCGTAACCTTGAAATACTTCGACGTTTTGACATTCCGTACACAGCAAAAATAGTCATCGACAAATATCTCGTAAGAAAAAAATCGTCCGTATATTTGCGCGTAAAAGGTTGAAAATATATGATAAACCTTGAAAAAAATCGATAAACTCTAAAAAAGACGATGAATTACAGGCCCAAGCAGCTTTGATGTACGACTCGGTATTCGTGTTGGTCGAAGGATTGAACAAGTTCAAGGTTTCCCGAAAGAAAACGGAGAAGAATAATCCACGTCGCACCGGAATGTCAGGTGCCGGGCAGCAAGCGAACGCAACCGTAGATTGCAATTCCAAACAAGCTTGGGAGTCTTACTGGGAGCACGGAGAGAAGATCGCGAAATTTCTCCGCAAGGTAAGAACACAACCCCAGATATATATATATACGATTATTGCATTGCTTCATATACGAAGGCATTCGAGTTTCCAAAGTTATTTCGTCATTAAGACATCGTTCTATTCAGTAGCGGGTATGGTACATTATCGAAACCTCTATTTGAGAATAAACAATTGACGAAATGCTCGATGGTGCCCACGTATTTCTTTTATTTCCTCAAATATTTGTAAATATAATATATATATACACATTACATAAGGATAGCCTGAACTTACCAGTGAATGATCGTACTGTTACTTTCGTATATAGATTTCAGACAATAAATGCATTATAATTATATGAAATTTGGTGAAAATTTTTTTTAAATAGTTAATTTCTATGTGTTTTTTTAAATAGATGCGATCTGAATAGTAATTATATACATATAGGTACTGTTTTATTTAGAATAAAATTTCAATACCACACGTAAGACCAATAAATGACCATTTATTTAATAGATGGGAATTAATTTTGTTTAAGTAATAAATTTATAATTAACTTCACAATAATAATATTTAAAGTCATGTTATTTATTTTGTGACAATATTTGCATTATAAAATAATTCAAATTTATTATCTTTTAAATATATTTAAATATATAATTTATATAAAATATATTCAACTTTATAATTTATTTTTTGGCACGTTTAATCTTAATTGTCATTTATTGCATTATAATTACAGAAATTAATTAAACATTAAGAAATATGTATAATTTATTTTATTAGCAATTTTATTTATTATAAAGTCGATTGTTTTAATTTTTTTTCTTATTTAAATTCCTTTTGGTATATTAAATTGAATGCAGCCTTGTTAGATCTCATAGTAATTGTTCCTACCATTTCTGTAGTTTAAATTTTCCTCCAAATATTGAAACTTCTTGTGAAATTTTTGGTTCACATTTACATTATTATTAACTAATCTTTTTTTCAACTCATAGGTATAGGTATTTGCAACTTAAAATAATATTTAAAATTATAATTAAAATATAAACTAAATTTACATCGAGTAAAAATTGCAATATAGCAATTCGCTAGGTTATTAATGCACATGACATTTACCATCATTTGACCGTTAGGGTTATTTATTAGTAAATAGTATAGCCACTTTTCATCCCAATGAATAACCAGTATAAAGAAATTTAAAAAAATATGTTTATAATTCATTTCAACGCATTTCTCGTTTATTATAACGAACAATAACATTTCATCTCATTGTAATTAAATTTTTAATGAAAATAATAACACATTATTTATGCTTTCATATTACATAATATAGTGTAGAACCAGTTTTTAGTTTTCTTACAAAAATACTGACAAGAAGGGGTTCCACCTTCCGGGAAACGTATTTCGTTGCAACTTTGAGAGCTGTTTTCTGGTACCCAAATATGAAAGAATTCATATGAAATTCAATCTCATAGGCTGTTTGACGAAAGTTATACGCAGTTGACGAAAAATTGTGAGAAAAATATGTTTAAGCTTAATCGCCAATAACTCTGAAAGAAACAGACACACATACTCAAACTCAAGTCTATTAAACAGTTGAGATCAAGTAGATATAGTTTAAAAAAAAGAAGCTCAAATATCTTAATTTGGACAAAAGTTATGGAAAAAATAAGAATCAGACGAAATATTTGCCTAAAATGTCTATCAAATTGTAATACTAAATTTTCGTTAAAATTTTATCTAATTCTTATTTTTTCCATAACTTTTGTCTAAATTAAGATATTTGAGCTTCTTTTTTTAAACCATGTCTACTTGATCTCAACTTTTTAATGAATTTGAGTTTGAGCAACTATGTCTATTTCTTTCCGAGTTATTGGCGATTAAGCTTAAACATATATTTTTTTCACGATTTTTCGATAACTGCGTATAACTTTTGTGAAATAGCCTATGAGATTGAATTTCATATGAGTTCTTTCAAATTTGGGTACCAGAAAACAGCTCTCAAAGTTGCAACAAAATCTGTTTCCCGAAAGGTCGAACCCCTCCTTGTGAGTACATTATTTTGCACTAGACAATGTATGTAATTTAATTAAACTTTTTAAAAAAAATTAACAATTTATTTTTTTAAATTAAAAATTTTTTTAATATTGTAAAATTTTTTTTATTTTATTTTAATATAGTAAATTTAATTTTTTATTTGTAGAAAAAGGTTAAACTAAATGTTCAAAACAAAAAAGTAAGTCTACGATGAATAAAATGGGTCTACGGGGAGTAAAGTGAATCTACGGGGAATAAAGTGATCAAAGGAATAAAATGCAATTTTACTCCACTCGTATAGAGGTTAATAAAGTAATTAAAATAATAATCATATAAATAACATAAATAATAATGAAAAAATAAATTATTTATCGCATTGTCAATATAATTTTATTAATAAATTGAAAATTTTCGTTTACCGGTCAATCACTGGCCAGTTTACCCCAATTAAATATCTGAATAGATACATTTTTTTATTCGCTTTATTAGATTAAAAAGATAGTGGACGCGTAAGAATAAAGTTAAATATATCTATACATAGTAATAGTATAGTAGTATAAAGTATCCACTTTCGCCTAGATAAAATTGTTTCAATCTCGGGAGAAAAGGGGGATACTTGCACGTGTATATATATATATATATATATATATATAGGCAATATGCCGTGAAATAAACATAGACGCAGGGGTAACTCCTGAAAGGGTACTGATTTATGCAGGAAGATTGAGGTATTGCTTGGCCTTTTCACAAAATTTGATTCCCCAGCTTGACAGTAGAAACTCGTCGCCCCGAAAAGTTCGAGCGACAAAGCTGTTTCTTCCTTTAAGGAAGAGACAGCGGCGAAGAGGGTGGTGAGGAGGGGGGGGGGGGAGGGGGAGGGCGCAAGAATTTTAGTTCCGGAGGAAAAACTTTTCAATCGAACCCGAACACAATCAGAACGGAAACGCCTCCCACTCCGTATTTGCTTTTTCTTCTTCAATTTGTGAATTTACCCTGGAAAACAATGCACCCCGAATATTGCCACGACGGTGGAAAGAAAGAGAGAGAGAGAGAGAGAGAGAGAGAGAGAGCTTTTCTACCGGTACGGAAATTGATTCCATTGAATATAACCGGACGTTATACCCCTTTTTCGAGGTCCACATCATCTTTCTTTTTTTAACTTTTCTCAATTTTTTTTCAAGTAGAAATTTAGCCTAACTTTATTTCGACCTGTTTCTTATACGATTTTTATAATAATCTCAAGATACAATTTAGTTTCTAATTTTAAAAAAACTATTTACTTTTTTTTAATTAAATTTACTCGCACTATTTTAATTAAAAGGTATTTTTATTGTATATATTATTATTGGATATTTATTAATAAATTCACTTTATTTTTATTATATAAATGCGATAGAAAAACGTATATTAATGTATTTATATATACGTAAAAAATATCTATTATATATAACAATTTGAAAATAAACATATTTGTTTGATTTAATGTAAATATTTGTAATTAATCTATACGAAGTATAGTCATTTAGAATGAACATTTATACCTTTCTGTTTGTTTATAAAATGTATAATTATATATATATATATAAAGAAGGCTATTCGAATAAATTTACCCATTATTTTATTAATAATAACGAATTCTCGTTGATTTCAATATTTGTACGTATATGTATGTTTACTCATTTAATTTTTTATTAGAAATAATTGAACGTATTTTAGGAAAAATAAAAAATTTCGGTCTGATTAATAGAAAATTCCTTCAACATTAGGTTCGGTGCTCTATAAATCCATTCATCATATTCTCTAGAAATATTATACTTCACGGTGTAGACGAAATATGAGTTGTTGCGACTTGGAAAATAATGTTGTATTTACTATTATTTTATTTTTGTATGATATTGATAAATCAAATGTGTATAACCATATTTTTAATAAATTATTATGGTACTCGACGAAGTTTGTTAATATCAACGCGGCACCTTTTTCAACCCAAAAATTATATCTGCAATCAGAGGTGGGCAAATGATGGAACGTCGTTACTTCTTCGATACTGTATCTTCGATACTTTTATATTATGATACTTTTTTGCGATACAGTATCAACCGATGCAATGCAAAACATTTATAAATTGTGCAATGAGTATGTGGAATGTATATCTGCCACAACTCAGTTTCACAATAATGATGCAGTAATTGACGATTTTTTAATTTTAAAACCAATTAAGTATACAAACTCACCAATTACAGATAAATTGATTTTACAAGATAGTCGTTCATGTTTAGAGAAGTTATATATCCTAATATTCAAAAAGCATTTATTGCATCAACTGCAACGTTGATATAGTTTAATTTAATAAAAGGCATTCCTAATATGTATAAAATGTATTTTTTTAACTAATAATAATATAATAATTAAAACATAAATTGAAAACATAATGTTTCTTATTTCTATATTCTTTTTAAATTGTTAATGTCTTAAAAATGTTTTAAAAAATGTAAACAATAACATTTTATAAATATTGCAATTTTAAAATATACTTAAATATTTTAAACAATATAGTGAATTTCTGGTTTACTTATACTCAATTAATTTCAACTTTTGCGTATTCCTTACTTCGTTTAGACATTGACACTGTTGCGATCCTTGGCTTACACTAATTATTTATCCTGATTTAATTTCCCTGTTAAAAGTATCATGGATACTCTAACGAATAAACTAAAGTATCGACCGATCCGGTACCTCTTTCGATACAGTATCATATTTTAAACGTAACAACGATACTTCAATTCAAAAATTTTAAAACGAAGTATCGAGTTTCAATGTAGTATATGGTCGATACTCTGCCCACCTCTGTCTGTAATAAAACGAATTACAAATCTGACAAAAAATTGAAGGGTAGACTTTTTTAGAAAAAATAATTTATTTAATAATAGTAAACAATTAAACAAATAAATAATAAATAATTTTTTAATAGAATAAACAATTTCAGGTCGGTAATTATTAGTAAAAAAGGCATAAACTTTCAAATATCGTAATTAAATTGTCGATTTAAAAATTTAGAAACATTTTTCAAAAATTCCAATTTTTGTTTATAAAAAAATATAAAAAATTACCATTTTCTGAGTCCAACATCTTTTTAATGGGTTTGTACAATATATTAAATGTCAATTGTTCGTTGAGAAATTATTGAGTTTTAGATAATTTTTCAAATAATTCGTACAATACGGCAGGATGTAACATAAAAACAGGAAGTATAAAAATATTCGTATCCCTAAATCTTATGGATAACTAGCAAAAATCGAGTTGTACACGACTGTGAATACCGCGATCCTCTAATGCACCTTCTTATTACATTTCTAAACAAAACGTCATTTTAACAAACGATCGCACCAAATTACGAGTAAAGATGTTTGTCGGCTAACGAACATCAGGAATCTTCGACCCGATAAAAACATACAACGAAATACGTTTCGCAAAAGTAGGCAGAGCTCTTTAGCGACGTGAACGAGCTACTCAAAAAAAAATATACAAGAACGTAACAAGGCGACGCCTCGAGTACGAGGAAAATCTTTTTTACCGGTGCGTTGGCTCGCGGTTAACTTTTTGTTTCGCGAAAAGTACACCAATAAGTCTGCCGTTGACACTAATTGGCGTTTCCACCACACGCCATCGCCAAGTTTTACCTTAACAATTTTTCCAAATTTTTTTTTTTTTTTTGGTGAACACGTGACGAAACCAGTGATCGGAGGTTTATTGAAACTCGGGGGGTGAATCTCGTTAAAGGGATGTCTTACCCAAGGATATAGTTGAAATTTTAAAAATTGACGGATACGCTTATATGTTTGAATATACCGATGTTTGATCGAAGATATTTTTTTTCTTTCTTGAGATACGAGTATAACTTCGGAATTTCGCGGTTGGAAAATGCAGTTGGATCCCCTTACACGTGAAATCTATATTGCGCTTTTTTTCCATATTTCGATTCGTAAAATAGAAAAAATTTTGCATTTATTTACCTATTGAATGAGCGAGTAAAATTAGATTCGCGCATCAAACGTGATAATACGAATTTTAATAAATTTATATTATTGTAATATTCTAAATATAATTATAATTTGGTATGAATTTAACACTCGACCATATTTTATAAAGTATCTTGAATTTATTCACTGTAAGCTGTGACTAGATAATTTTTTTTTTTCGTGCGGTGTATATATATACCAACATTAATAAATCGATCGTAAAGTAGATTTTTTTACACTTTGAAGCCGATAAGAATAAAAATGTAGGTATCACAAATTAAATTTTATTATCTGAATTGGTATAGCTGGCATCGTTACGACAATTTACGAATGAAACCGTTTCATTTGCTGGTTTTATTACGTCATTGTCACGTTACATTACTTTTGATTTAATTCGCTGATGAAAGACGTATATATAACTAATTGTAAGTAAATGAATGTTAATTTATACTCGATCTATATATTTATTGATAAAATGCAATGGCCCCTCAACAGATAATAAATATATACATATACATATCGTGAAAAAAAAAGAATGCAACCACATATCTTTATTTCGGAGCATTTTAATATATGAAGACATAACGTTTTTCTCGTTGTAAAGGTTTAACAATATTCCATCGCGTGTACACGGATAAACAAAATGTATGCAGCCGTCGTTAAATACCGTCGGCGTAATAAGTTAACATTACACACGCGGACGGTGAAGTGTGTATATGTATATGTATATATGTATATATATGTATATATACGCATGAGGTTTTATGTCGCACAATAAACTATTTCCTTCTCAAGAAAAGGGGGAATAGTTTTTGAAATTGCTTCAAGAAACGGACATAAAAGTTAAAGTGTCACATTAAATCCCGGCACTTTTATTTTCTGGCGTAATTCATCGATTTGACCTAATAAAATGTTACCCCGTACGTGAAATGACGCGGCAGTAGAAATGTTAAATAAAAAGAGAGAGGGAGAGAGAGAGACGCGGAAAGAAGTGGCCTTTAAAAGGGAACGCGCGGGAGAAACCTTTTTATGGTAGAAAAGTGTCGATACTACCGAATCCGACCTCGTATAACAACAAGAAAAATCGCGTACCCTTACCCCTCTACCTCACTCCCTTTTCCGATCGCGATGCCATCCAACTATTTCAACCGATCTTTCGTTCGATTTTTTTCAGGTGGAAATAGAAGGACTCACCGGACAAATTAAATTCAACGAGGAGGGACGACGCCAAAATTACACCCTCGATGTCGTCGAAATGACGGTCAATAGCGCACCGGTGAAGGTAATCTTTTTATTCTTGTATATAGATATTCTTGTTTTTTTTTTTAAGATTTTATGTATACCCTCTCCATCGGGATATTAATTTCCCGAACTTTTTACTTTTTTTTTCTAATTGAGAAAACGCGAAATTTGTACAAACGTGGAATTTGATAGAGAATTAATTAAAATTTTAATTACATTAGCCCTTTCGGGGGAACATTTTTTCAGCGGATGAATTTTGAAAAGTTAAAATGTGTTATAAGGTATTTGGGGTCGCTGATTACGAATCTTATTGACAGAATTATAAAATTCACAAAATTGCGGATATATTATTTTCGTCATTTTACTCGTTTATCAATAAGAAAGTACTCTATAAGCAAATTCAATGTGGAGGATATTTTTATGAATATCTCATTTTTCTCGTAAACTTATAGAATATCACTAAATATGGGGGTTTTGGTAAATTTTAGTATTTACATACATTTTATACTAATATTTACTTGTCATACACGAAATTTTGACTAAATTAAATGTCCTGACTGCAAATACACTTGTATTAATCGAAACACATGTATATATACATACATATGAAAATTAACGGTAAAAAATCTAACTTTTAAAAATTAAAAAAATATCAGCTTATACAAAATTTTTATATGAACATACAGTAACGTCAAAAATTCATAAACAATTTTCTTTTCATAAGTGTAATTTCAATCTTTGATATTTTAGGAGCGCCACGATATATTTGAAAAAATCCAATGGCATTTAATAAATTATATCAAAAATTATTTTTTCATACGCCGTGGAATATATTTTATTTTATTTAACTCGATTATTTCACGTTTAAATATTTATTAATTTTTATAAATTTTTTTATTTTAGAAAATAAGCTGTAAAACTTTTTAAAAAGCAGAAGAAACTTAAAAATTCCGTCGCAAATGAAAAGTAAAGAAGATTTTTTGTAAATTTGTTCTGTGGTAATTTTTTTGTATGTAGCTTCTACTCCAAGTAACTCGTGTTGGAAAACATAAGCATACACAAACGTTGATATTTTCATTTCTTCACCGTATGACCGTGTTTGTTTACGTATTTATTGGTATATTATTTTATATATTATTCAAGAATTACAATTATTTCTATAATTAAATTATATTTTTATATATACCTAATATTATTTTCAATATATTAATTTAAAAGTATATTAAGTTTACTTAAACAATGAAACCTAAATTTATTAAATGAAAAACAAATTACACAAAAAAAATATTAACTTGACTTTTGTGTTTTCTCTATACAGTTCAATGCGAGTATCTTCGCGTAGAAACTAGATATAAAAAATTTACCTAAGAGCAAATTCACAGAAAAAATTCTGTATTTTTCAGTGACGTTAGAATTTATAAGTTTCTTCTATTTTTTACAAAGTTACAACTAACTTTTTGAAAGTAAAAAATTAGTGAAAATTGAAAATATTTAAACGTGAAATGGTCGAGCTAAATGAAATAAAAGATATTCCACAGCTTATAAAAATATAGTTTTTGATATAATTTATTAAATGTCGTTGGATTTTTTCAAATATATCGTGAAGTTCCTGAAATATCAAAGATTGAAGTTAGACTTATAAAAAAACATTTTTCAAATTTTTTATAAAAAAACGACACACGCTTTTCCAAATTTATTTGTTTCTAACTAATTTGTCATTAAAATGTTATAACTTATGTGTTTGTGAACCTGAAAGCTAATGCATGTATAAAAGCGTTAAAAATAACTTACAAGGGGAATACTTGACCTCCGGGAAACTGATCTTATCCTAACTTTGGTATGTCTTTTATAATATAAAAATATGAAGAAAGCCAAGTTATTCCTTGCCAATGGCCTTTTTACGAAAGTTATTCGACATCTAATAATAATAGCAGTAAAAATGACTTCCAATTTAATCGCTTTTAACTCGGAAACAAATAAAGACAGACATCTCAAACAAAAACCAGAAGTAAGTTGAATTCAAGTAGATATGGTTTAAAAAAGAAGTTTAAGTTGCTTAATTTGGAACAAAAATAAGAAATTAAAGATTGTTAGGCCAAAAGAAACAATAAATTTTTCATATTAAATTTTGTTTAAAATTTCTTTAATTTCTTATCTATATACATATATATATATAGGTGAGTTTTATTTATATAGGTGCACATCCTCCGTTAACCTTCCAAAATAGAATTCTCATCCTCTGCTAATAATATCCCACGGACGTTTTATAATTGGAAATGATTATAAACTAAAATATATATTAATAACTCTTGGATATACTTTATTTATTACTTTTTGAAGGTGGCCGAGTGGAGGGATGTGTCAGGATTTCACGTAGTCCCAACGAAACGTGATCGACATCCTAAATCTGAAATTTTGAAGAACAAGACTTACATCGTTACTACCATTGTGGCAAGTATTCTACTTCTACATTTCGCGTTTAAAATTTAAAATTTCATTTTATTTCACTTAGAAAAATTACTTTTTGGTTAATTAGGAGGAACCGTATATTATGGAAAAGAGATTGGAAAATGGAAAACCTCCGGAGAAAATGAAAGATCGTTACGAAGGGTACTGCAGAGACCTTGCTGATCTCATCACTAAGAAATTAAATATAAGCTGTAAGTATAGATTCTTTTACATATATATATGTTTAGTAAATAAAACATAGTAATTTTCATTTTGTCTTTTAAACTATTGTTACGGCGAATACTTGAATTAATTTTTTATTAATTGTTAATTACATTGGATAAATTACAAACTTACCTTGATTTTTTTTATTAAAAATTAAGAAATTTCGATAAAATTAAAAAGATTCCGCAAAGTTTTCATTTTCTCGAAAGTTTTAGCGATAAGTAAATTTATTTTATAAACATGATTTATAACTTTAAATTGTAACTTCTTCGGGATAAAGACCTCGTAAACAGTTACGATAAAGTTTTCGTACTAAATTTCCTAACTACGAAGACATGTAATTGAACTTGCCAACCAATAATTTGTAACTTAGAAAAAAAAATGACATTAATTGATAATTAAAATAAAATATTAATTCGCCACTTTTGCTACTACAAATCATAATGTATCATTTCATATATTAAATAATATCGCGCAACTAATAATTCCCTAGTAGAATCTGAATCAATTCCGATATATAAATCGGACATTTAAAAAAAATAGGCGCAAAAATACCCCTTTACAAAGTATTAAAGTATCAATTTTCAACCTCAAACCATTAGAAGTGAACGAATTTCTACTAGGGTTATTTTTATGTACACCTAATATCGGAATATTATATAGGGTAACATATATTCATGAATTAACCTTTGTATAATAAAAAAAAAGCGAAGCGAAATAATATCGCAAACCCTAAAAATTTCGATTCTCCACGCGCGTTGTATCACCCATGTCTCGATGACAAAGTATACGAATTCGCAATAAACGTACGTCAAGGAGTCGGCCTATTTGCTCGACGTAAAGTTAAACTGGGAATAAGCCGCCTCATACGTTCTCTTTATTCTTTCTAGGGGACCTGCAGATTGTGAAGGATGGAAAATATGGCTCGGAAAATCCAACAGTCGCTGGGGGTTGGGATGGTATGGTTGGAGAACTGATCAGAAAGGTAACTCACTTAAAGTATAATGACGCGTGCGATATATAACTTTGTCTACGTATACAATCCAATATTCATATATATTAATAAGAATTCCTTTATATATATAGCATACATTTTTTCAAATATTATGCTTTTAAAATATTTTTCATTTTACAGTTAAGGGTACAAGACTGAGTAAAAATTGAAAAAACAAAAGTATTGAAAACATTTATTAATTTTTTTAATGAATTATATTATTATTTACTTTTATTTAAAAATTTTTTTTGTATAATATAGTCATTCAAGGAAAATTATAATTAAGGTAAAATAGTCCTAGTAACTGACTACTTAAGGAAAAATGAATTGTTATTACTCAAAATATGTAAAGTAAATTAAAGTTACTTGTAAACACCAATTTCGTTGTTTAATCATAAAATTAATTATTAATAAATTTATTATTATCATTAAATTAATTATACATTTGTCCCAGTGGCTAGAAAGACACGTTTCAGTAACTAGCCAGCGTTAAATTTGCGTTTAATAAAGGTTGGTCGAGTCCTTGTTAGATTATGTTGCGAAAAATTTACAGTTTCCTCATAGTATTTAATAACGACAGTTTATTATTTATGTTTATTTTAAATGTCTAATACTTTTTATTAGTTAAAATAAAAAAAATTAGCTATACAAGCAAATAAATCTTTGCATTCATTTTACGAAGGCTACAAAATGGATATATGGTACATATTTTTCATACATCAATATATGATTCTTATATCAAAATAGTTAATACATTAACACACCGGAACTTTTTTGATAGGCACCATTACTTAATAATCTTATTAAATAAACAATTACAGCAATATTTTTCCATTTTTCTTCGAGTACTACTATATACTTTAATATCACGAAGTTATTAATTATTAGTAAGTTATATCAAAAAGGAAAACTAATTTATTTAATGAAAGGTGAAATAAATATCTTAATTTTCATTAGCATTATTTAAAAAATTCGACCGCACTAAAACTCTGATTATTTAACGAATATTGCACTAAATTATTTTGTATGCTCAAATCTCTAAAATTTTATTATGCGATCAGTAACATCTTAATCCCTCTAAATAATAAAGACAAGATTGTTAAACTCAAATTTACATTTAAAAAAAAAATAAACTGGGACTTTTACCGTATGGTAATTTGAAAAAAAATTATTATATAAATACAATATCAAAAGACATAAATATATCGTTCTGTTAAACCAGTAAATATATCTTAATTTTATTTTCGCATTAAGAAAGACTACAATGACCTGAATATGAACTCCTTCGAATGATCTTCTGTACACGTTGTTCATAAAATTTTTTAGATATACCCATATCATCTCGACGCGAGGCGTTAACGAAATATTCGAAAACGTAAAACTAAATAAATACTTTCACAATGAATGATTAGCAACTGTGGGATAATGGAATTATTCAAAATAATAGGTAAGGAATTGCGGTTAGAAATTCAAACAAGAGAAATCCATCTATAATTTCTGACATTCTCCCTCGTAATAAGCTTAGCTACAGATTATTGGGAATCGTGAATTTATATATATATGCAGGTCGTAAAGGAAGAAAGCTTGTTGAATATTGCGCGGCATAATCTCACTTTATCTGAAATCTCGAAATTTGAAACACTAACAATTTTGGCCCCTCCTCCCTCTCTCCGAACTATTGCAGATTATATATGCCACCGTATAGATTTTGTTAATTATCGTCCGACGAGAGGCAATTAAACTTCCGATATACCTATATACATGTACACATAATAATTCATATATATATATATTTATATTTATATTTATATTTATATTTATATTTATTCACTATAACACGCGTGTTAACAGTTTTAAATCTCATTCGCGTAGGTACATGTATCAAATATATTTGTTCGTGTACGTTTAAATAATAATATTAATTATTTATTAGATATTTTTAATAGGATTTGTAAAAGATTATTTAACTTTTTATTCATTCAAATGGTTAATTAGCTTTCGTAAAACGGTATTATTTTTAAAGTTCGAATCTCATGTATATATATATATATATATATATATATATATATATTTTGACGTAATATCGATTGATTTCACAACACGTTTCAATTTTTCACTAAAACTAATTAACGAGATGACGTCCGTTACGTCGAGTTATCGAATATTAAGAAAAAAAAGACATATTTGTCCTTATACTTTAATTACAGGATTTTCGAGTGAAAATAATCGCAATTTCTATCTACGCTATTGCAAATACAAAACATTGAGGAAATTACGGCGTTGGGGTGGCAGCGGTGTACGTGCAAATCACCCCACCGAGTTTACAACGAAAATCGCGATTTTATCCACCATTAAATTTTGCCGGAGCATCTCGACCGAAAAGGAATCCGATAATAATTTGGAGCAATCAAGCTCGTAATGACGGTATTTGCGCGCGCAGCCTTTCCCCATTGAAAAAGAAAAAGGCCGCGAGGGAAGGGAGAAAAAGGAAAAAAAAGAGTGCGTTCGTGTGCCGGGGAAACTGCGAGAGGTCCAGTCGATTTTATTGATCGCCTCGAATGGTTGAAAAACTGTTTTATCCAAAAGCTTGGAACAATTTCGTTCGGGTTTTTCACGGTAGAGGTCTCGAGCTTGCAAGCTTTCAAAGGGCGAGGCGGTCGCACCATCTGTAAGGAATTTCATGTACTCGAAGGATCATTTTTCATTATTTTTCGTTTATCGTTCGTTGGGCCTGTATCACTTATTTTTTGTTTTGTTATCTACTGGTGATATACACGTGGTATACCGATAGTCTAGTATTAATTTAATTAATATCGATTTCCACGAAGTCTTTACCTGAAATCAACTGTTAAACAAATTCCAACGAAATATTATAAGTGTATAGAGTGGATACACGAACAAAACTAAATAAACCTTATTGAAGAGTAATAGGTTTAATACGTATAATATATATAATTAAGGGCTGACGTTGTCAAAAGTGAATATAGTATAATTAAATGAACAAATTGGGTTTTTAGGAAGCGGATATCGCGATCGCGCCAATGACGATTACATCGGAACGTGAAAGAGTAATTGACTTCAGTAAGCCTTTTATGTCTCTTGGCATTAGCATCATGATTAAGAAGCCTGTCAAGCAGAATCCGGGCGTCTTCAGCTTTCTTAATCCATTGAGTAAGGAGATCTGGGTCTGCGTCATTTTCTCATACATTGGCGTATCAATCGTACTTTTCATCGTCTCGAGGTACAACCTCCTTACACATTATCTATATGTTTTACATGTACTTTTTAATATTTTTCATTTGAATTATTTAAATAAATATTTTATTTCTTTATTATTGCTTCCTTTTTTTTCTTCCTTTCCTTTGCATTAATCTCAAATATTTCACGAGCATCGGATTTAATCTAATATTTTATGTCAAAGCCTAAAATAGCAATTTTCGTATAACATTTAAGAAATGGATTGAATTTTTCAAATATTTAAATAAGAATTATGAATAAGAATATAATTTTTTGGGTTGAAAATAATGCTCTTTTCTCGATTGGAAATTTTTCATCTAATTACGATTGAAAAATTTGTTTTTTTCTTTAAAAAATCAAAGCTGCAGTTGTAAAATTTTTTCTTCGTATTTTTTTTTATATTTTTAAATCATTATCTCGAACATGACTTTCGAATTATATACACGAAAAAATTGTTCGATTACAAATTGTTATTCATGTTAGCATTGGTGGATAACGTATCAAATCGCTATAAAAGATGGTAAAAATATAAATTTTAGCAAAAATAAGTATTTATACTCTCTAAAAATGAAATAGTGATACGTCAGTCACTGTCACGAAATTAGTGAATATTCACTATTAAAATAGTAAATTTTGACTAATTGAATTAGTAACTATTCACTACTTTGTGATAGTGACTGATTTATCACTATATTTTTAGTGATTATTCACTAATTCACATTTAGAAAGTATATATTAAATTTTACCATGTATAGTATAGCAATATTTTCTCACTCTGACAGTTCGGCCCATCTTTATCAAAGAGTCCAAAAATGTATTATAACAATCACTTCCCTCCACTCTAGAATTCCATACAATTCGAATTTGACAATCCAATTCACTACAACGTTTACTGTTTACATCATAAACATAAATCACTTTCACGTAAATAAAATCACACGAATGCACTGAGAGAAGAAAATTCACTTGAATATGAACAAAATATTCGATCGAACATACGGATAATAAAATTTATTTCGAATCTATTAAATATACCGTGGTAAATTTTCTCGAAACCTTGAAAAACCATATATTCAAGACAAATAAAACGCATTTCAAACAAATAAGACATATATATTTCAAACGGTAAAATTAAGTGGATTTTCTTTTCGAGTGTAATAACGTCGTGTGTAATATATGCATAGTGCATAACGTACTCTGAAACAAAAAAAAACTACGTCCAACTAGATTTTCACCTTACGAATGGCGTGTCTTGACGATCGGTACAAGTCGAGATCCAAGCCTAGTCTCACGGGATGGAACTATGCAGCATTCTCACGGGCCACAGAGCTCACCTCACGGTCAGCATACCAGCATGGCCAACGATTTCAGCATTCTGAATAGTCTGTGGTTCGCCCTCGGCGCCATTATGCAACAAGGCAGTGACATTTCACCACGGTGAGCATCTTTCATACATACATACATACATACATATAAACACGGAATTAGATATTTACTTTTTAATCCCTTCCTCGTATGGTAGTTTGTAATTATAAGTGCAATGGCGCACCTGCGTAATTTTATTATTATATTCAAAATGATGTACTGTTAAACGTGTATATATATATATATATATATATTTTTTCAAACTACCCGATCGATCGGTGTCCTATTAAATTTCACGTGTAATACAACTCCAATTATAATATACCTAAATCAAGCCGGGTTCGCAACGAGAAAAAGGGTTTGATAATGATAAAAGGATAAAGAAAGGAGGAGGGAAAATATATAGAAGAGATGATAACTAGAAGAAGCTAAGTCTCGGAACATCACGATCTTCTTAATTGAATCAAATCGAAGCTTTATGCCCATTATAAAATAGTGAAATCCCGAATCGATTTTACAGAGCCAGTTAAAATCCATTACTACGAGGCGAATCGAATGAGAAGAATGAAAGAAAAAAAGAACGTGAGATAGATTGAAAGAAAGAAAGAAAGGAGTAAAGGAGAAGGTTCGAATGTCGGTACATATATATATATATATATATATATCTATATATATATATACAGAGTATAAAATTTACTGTTATGGACCGTCTTCGTTTTCACGCTCGAGAGAAAGACGATAGCCTTTTGGACAATCCCGTAATACATTCGGCAGAAGAGAGAGAGAGAGAGAGAGGACGTAACCCGGTTAACGTTCGGCCGCTATTTAATAATGAAAATTTGCATAAAGCGCTACCTATACCGATGTGAGGCGGTAGAATGTAAGAAGAGAGAGGAACAGAGAGAGAGAGCGAAAATTTACAATTCATATCGTCGCCGAGAGAATATTTGAACCATTAATCAAGGTGGCTGCCCGAAATGTAAATTAATCGTGCAACGTATCCCGCGAAACGAAAGCGCAATGACTGCAGGAAGATCCTTTTTCTTATTCTTCTTCTTTTATTTAACTTTCGTTTAGTCGTGATATATACATATATCTTTCCCAGTGTTATCGAACTTGCCATTCGATTTACGAGAAGTGAGACGTCGCGTCGTTCGTATTATTATTATTATTATTATTATTATCAAAACGGAAGCATTAAGGAAAAAACGAATAATGTAAAATCAAAATGTATGGTCAATAAAAATTTTTTTTCGTAAAGTATAAACCAAACGTGCGTACAAACCTATCGACGTATTATAACTTAAACGTATAATAAACAATTATTGAAAAAAATGTTTAAATTTCGATATGTTTTAAAACCCGCACGTGAAAAATCAATAAAAATTGGCTAAATAAGGTACTTTGATCATATCTGCATTTTTAAATGTCAATTATAATTTGATATCGTGGATTTTGTGTAACTTTAAGAAAGAGACGAGTGTAAGTGTGTATATCGTTTAATTGTATGTCACGCAGATCTATCTCCGGACGGATCGTTGGTAGCGTTTGGTGGTTCTTCACGCTTATCCTGATATCCTCGTACACTGCTAATTTGGCGGCGTTCCTCACCGTCGAACGCATGGTCACACCCATCAACTCACCCGAAGATCTTGCCGCACAGACGGAAGTTCAATACGGCACCTTACAACATGGATCCACTTGGGATTTCTTCAGGGTAAACTTTTATTCGATATCGTTGTCAAACTAATTTTTTTTTTCGTACTATCAGAGGTTTAGATGATTATTTTCTTACAGAGCTTTTAACATTGATACAGAAATATTTAAGGCGATGAGATGAATATTATAGAATTTTTTACACAATGGAGAAATCTAACTAGAAATTTAATGTTTTTTAAAGCAACGAATGACCACGTGTCATGAAATTCTATATTAGAGTTTTATGTATAATCTTCAAATGTTAAATTTTACGAGGGTACGCGATGTTGTAGAATATTATTCATTTAATTGAAAACGAGAGGTATTGCTTTATTAATTGCGAATAAATCAATAACTTTTTTTACGGGTTTTCGTTAGTTCAATTTATTTTATTACGGTATGAAAATAAATACAAATGGGGTATGGCAAAGTTTAAATAATTGAATTTTATATAACGTAAATTAATTTGTGGTATACATAAGGTTTTCATACCTCGGAAACATAACTATAATAGTGTAAACATCTAAAATATTTTTATATTTAATAGTTTAAACATTTCTCTTCTTTATTTCGAAAAACCGTGAATTCAATTTAGTTGTATAAAAAATATGTAAGAAATAAAAGACACAATTTTGTTAAATGTTATTAAATATTATTTAAATATTGTTAAATTAATTTTGAATTAAATATTTTTACGTATATAATACATTATTTTAAAATAACATGTTAAAATCGAATATCGCATAGACTGATTCACGAATGTAGTTTCGATTTTATTATACTTATCTTATTTTTATGAAAGGATTATCGTGTAACCGACTTCTGTCAATTCGAACGACACTCTATTAATGCGATTTTAGTACACATATATGTATATACATAAGATTTTCTTCTTTCATTTTATTGAATATTTCAAATGAATTTGACAACTGTAATGCCGTAAGTAGTATAACCAGATTTTGATCAGACTTGAAAGTAGAATGTCGAGACACATAATGAAATTGTACAGCGTAAATGCAATTTAGTGTACGATATATTCGGAGAAAAATATTCTAGTAAAAATTAATATTTATTTGTGTAATTATTATAAATGTACAAAATATTAATTAAACATTTGTATAAAATAGTGTATTAAAAATGTCTGTATTATTACAGTAACGTAGTGATATAAACTTGGATTATCACAATTTTTACTAAATTTTACAGCAAATACTAACATGTATATAGTAATTTATATTAGAATTTTGAACAACAAATATAACTATAAAATATAGTTAATATTGCGATAATTCCAAGTACATCTCTACATTACCATAATATAGTAATATACTATTTCTTCAGTGAACTTTCTCCAAAAATAAACTTTATATTGAGAATTATATTATTCTTCTGATTTTTATAGTAAAATTTACCAGATTATTAGTATTATTAATAATAAACCTATAGTTAATTTTGCCTAAAAAAATACTAATTTTTATTATTTATTCAGTATTTTTCTCGATCATTCAATACCGTCGGTATTTTTGCAACAACTTTCTGTCTCTGTACAATTATGTAGTAAAACCACTTTTTTCGTAATTTATCTTTTAAGGGGATGTCGGACTATTGTCGAATCTATTTTTTAAACGTGGACAATATCAGGCCATTGTGCTTGTTTTTTAAACAATTTATGTAAATTTTTTCAAATTTTTAAATAAGAATTTCAATATTATTTTGGGGTTGGAAATTACCGACACATCCATTATTAACCTAATTATATAATATAAAAAATTACTATTTCTTAAAAAATTAAATCGTCAGATTCTTCCATAAGCTCAAAACTTTCTTGGTGAATTTTCTCAAAATTGAAAATCAATATTTCGAACAAAAATATTGGGTTTACGATAAGAGTAGTTCCCTGTAATTTCTGTTCGACACGTCGTTAATAAAGTTAAAAGCGTTCTTGTAAATAACGTGATAATTAAAAAATTATATACATACATTCCAATGATTCCTATGAAACTTTGGTGAAACGCGTGGTGTAATAAAAAACAACTTTGCAGAGATCGCAAATCGAGTTGTACAAACAAATGTGGAGATTCATGAACGAGAACAAGCAAGTCTTCGTTGACTCGTACGTCGAGGGTATTCAACGAGTGCGTACGAGCAAAGGCAAGTATGCACTCCTGATTGAGAGCCCGAAAAACGACTATATAAACGAAAGGGAACCCTGCGACACTATGAAGGTTGGCCGGAACCTCGATGCCAAGGGTTTTGGTATTGCTACTCCACTTGGATCCCCGCTCAGGTACATTTAATAAATATTCCTTTTTTTTCTGCCCAACGTTTAACCCAACGAAACAATCAAATTAATCATTTTTTTCATAACGATTGAAAACATTTCTTAATTTTTTAAGCAAACTATATTATATTATATTGACTTTTATTTAAAATTTTTGGGCAAATTTATTTATAACGTAACTATATTCATGTATACGAGACCCCGGATTTTCTTCCATAATGGATTTAGCGCAGGATATCTTCGTTGAATCACTTGATCGAATAGGTTGAAATTTTAACGGTAATATTAAGAATTTCAATAAAAGTCTAAATGTTTATTTAAACACATTTTTAGCTATTTTTTACACTATTTATCAATTGTTACCAGTCGTAAAACTTTCTGTAATTTCTATTTCACGGAGCTTCTTTAACTTTTGCTTCTAAATACCATTTTAATGCACTTAAATGGAAT
Source organism: Theocolax elegans (assembly GCA_026168455.1). Lineage (NCBI taxonomy): Eukaryota > Metazoa > Arthropoda > Insecta > Hymenoptera > Cerocephalidae > Theocolax > Theocolax elegans. Next base: position 1,424,434 of record JANSJX010000008.1, on the reverse strand, counting down.
ATAAATTATAAATGATGCAATTATAAAAAATAATTTGGAAAATTGTTGCAAACATGGAAAAATTATGTAAAACAGATAAATAATTTTTTTTATATAAATATTCAAAATGCTTCTAGTAACTCTGATTAATTCAAGTGGATTAAAATCATATTAAATAGTTAGTGTTAAATTTCAGCCTATTTAAGTTTATTGTGAAATAAAATCAGGGTAATAATTATTTTTTTTTTTTCAATTTTAACCCAGGCTTGTTCCCTTAAGTCGTTTGAAAAAACTACAAAAATCTTAAATTTTAAAGTTATTAGAAAAACATTGTTAATATGCGTATACAATTAAAGTTACAATTTAATCAAACCAAAATCTAATATTTTATCACGTATTTTTATTGAAATATTTAATAAATAACAATTCCATTTTTATGTTTTGCTATTTAACTGCCAAGATTATGTATTATAATAAAGTAGCGCAATCGTGTTTGGGATTATCTGATGAAAACGAAACGTTTCTTTACAAACGTTTCGAATTTTTACTGAGACTCTAGTCAAAAGGACTATGTAACAGCTTCATTATCGTGTGCATAATTAAAATGTAAAAATCTCATCTGCATCTTCACGGATCGTTACTTGGCTACTACTTTCAAGTTTTAACGAGTCGTTTCTTACAATTAGCATTTATATTTCTAGGTCGTTTAAGGACGCATTTCCCGACATTAGTGTTAAACGTTTATTTTACTGAACGTATCAAGTAAACATTTGGTATTTCTCGTTGTGAAATATTATTTAATTCACAACGGTAGTGGATTTTAGTGAATGTAAAATTTGTAATCAAATGTAACGAAGAATGCGTGTAGAGATGTATTGGTTTTTTTTATTTAAATAAATAGTACTATTTATGATTTATTAATCGTTTAGATTTTTTCTGTTTCTGATATGTGCAATATCTATACATGGATTTTTCATTTGTAAAATACGTAAAAACAACTAAATATTATAAAAGCGAAACACATATTCTTAAATAAAAAGACTCGTTACTTCCAAATCTAAAGTAAGATTTGAAACAATATTCACCAAAAATTGAATGAGATCGCCAAACGTACCTGAAATTCGAGTACACTAAATAATAATTAATTTTTGCACCATAACTTTCTAGTGATATTGAACTACCATCTTGATAATATTTGTTACTAAAATTTTCATCTACTCTGTTATGTTATTGTATTTTTCGAAAACGAGCAGATTTGGAAAATTATATTTAAAAATAAATTGATGCAGATTTGAAAACTTCGAGGTTTTATGCTTAAGAATATGTATTTCTTTTAAAAAATTTAGTTGGTTTTTCGTCTTATACAAATGAAAAATCAATTGACTGTAAAAATGTCTACTTACATGTTTAAGGACATACCGCACTCAAAAATGGTGATTTCTTAATATTTTTTTCATAAACAAACGAATGATTTTTTGAAAAAAACCTTGAAGTTTGTCCATCAAGTATGTTTTAAATAATATATTCAAAATTTTCGAGATTTCTACACCGATAATTTAATTAAGATGTTAGGTTTGAAAATTTATATACTTTTTACATAAAATTACTGACTATAAAAAAAATTGTTTGAAAAAAGAGGAGGTTCTCAATTCGACCAGTATTTTTTTAGTACCTAAACAAAATTTAAAAATATTTTTATATGATTTTTTTAATAATGCCTGTTTTATTTGTGTTAATAATAAAAAAAATATTGATAAAATAGTTTAAGAGGTTCCTTGGTAGAAATCTGGCCATAATTGTAACGTTTTTTTCCAAAAAATGACCAAGAGTCATAAAATATCGATCAAATGCCCAATTAATATTAAAAGTAGAGTTCTATGAAACCTTTAAATGTTAAAGTTTTACTATTACTGTAGATTTTGTAAGTTTACTTTAAATTTTCCACGGTAACCTTTACCTATAAACAACAGTATTTCCGTATAGTACGTATTTATATTGTTCTACCTTTTCCTTTCCCATAACTCATATAGATCGTGATTGTATAAAATTTTTTAGCTTTACGGGTGTTAATTGTTAATCTGACCGCTCCATAAAAATTAATGTTAAAACAGTCAACTTTGAACATATTTTATTTTAAAAAATGGCACGATATACACAACTTACGTTGAAATTTAAATTATTAATATAATTAGACGAATCACAAATTTTTGAGATAATTCGAAGATCTATAAAGTTATAATTCAAAAAATATATTTTTTCTTAAAAAATCAAATCATCCCCCCTTATTTTAGATGTAATTTTTGGATTAACAAGTATAGTTTGTATCCCAGTAAATGGTTAATTTGTCATTACAAGCATTACAGAATTTACGTTAATAATTAGTAATCTCGAGTGGGAAATAATAAATATTTTTCATATAATTCGTAAGAGCGAACTGAGAAAAAAAAATGATTTTACAGAGATAGCATCAACCTCGCAGTATTATCACTGAAAGAAAGTGGCGAGTTGGCCAAATTGATGAACAAGTGGTGGTACGAGAGAACGGAGTGCAGACACAGCGACAAACAAGACACGTCGAGGAACGAGTTGTCGTTGAGCAACGTCGCCGGAATTTTCTACATTCTTATCGGGGGTCTTCTACTTGCGCTTGCCGTCGCGCTCGTCGAATTTTGTTACAAGTCTCACACCGAGGCTACTAGGGCAAAGGTAAGCTTCTAAATGTGACATCTTTTTCTCTTATTAAATACTGATAATGGAAGCGAAAGTAATCATTTCATCCAAATTGGAATATTCATGTATATAACGATTGGAGAGCTTGAATGCAACAAAACTTTTTTTCTTTCTTACTTCACATTTTTAAAAGCATTAGAAAATAAACGTAAACGAGAGTTAATTCATTATCAGTATGAATTATTGTAAAACAGATTGGGAAATATTTTATTCTATGTCTATTTTATGTCACTTATTACATTGATACTTATCTTTAACTATCTGGAGAGAAAATATTATTTTTTTTATTTTAACCTATCAAGTTACCAACCGGACATTTGATGTCGATTCGTTTTTTTATTAACGATTTGAAATTTTTGTGAAATTTAATAAGATTAAAATGTTTTCTTATGTAAAGAGACTCGCTATTGAAATAATTCAAGATCAGATTTTTCATCCGAATATTCAATATATGGCCTCCCTAAGTTAACGAAAAAGTTCCATGGATTATCGAATTTTTATGTATTATATTATTATAGAGAATCATTTTGCATAAAAAGATATTAATGTATTTTAGGTCGAGAAAGTATTAAAAATGTGTCTTGATGTTTAAAGGGTTTACATACAATACCTTGAGAAATTCAAAAGTTGTACATTCAAAATGTTTTACCCACATAATAATTGTAAGGAATATTTAGAAAGAAAGTTGAATTGTAAATAATTCAATTATTAAAATACTATAAACTACTGTATTACATAACTTATAACTTCTTTTCATTGTGGAAAAGTTCTATGAAGTCATTTTTATTATCACACGATATACTGTAAAAATTATAATCAGTAAATAATTTGTATACTGTGGAGGATCTCTTATTTAGATAGAGTAATTTAAACGAATAATTTATTATACACATAATTTTTTTGCTAGCTAAATGCTTATGTATACTTAACTAAACATTTTAATGTGAAGTAGTGTACAAATAATCTATTTGATTTTTAAAATATTATCGATATCCTATTAAATAGTTTACCATTTTATAAAAGCTATTTATCATTTTATGTTCATTTGATGATGATTTTAATTTATTTATGATAAAAAAATTATTTTTCAGATGATTATGAAATTGACTGTTATCGTTATTATTGTAATAAGAAAAAGACATATTATATCACAACTATGGTAATTAAATTTATGTAAATATATATTTATACAAACTGCCAAAACGCAAAGAATTACTGAATTTTTAGTTAAAGTTAGCAGACTTCTTAGTAACAAATATGATAGAATAAGTTCAGTAACAAATTCATAAAAGTTCAGTAATTTTACAGGTTTTAGCAATTGTTATGTATAGACAAATGAATAAATTTAAAAAAAACCTGTATGTCAGGCCTTTAAGAATATTTTCAATAATATACCCAAATTTTGTCAGACTCTTAAAATTCGTATTTGACTACGATGTTTCAGTTGAAAGTTTATGTCTTTTTTGATTAATAATTACCAACCAAAAATTGTTAACTTATTTATTATTTAAAAAATGATTTTTTCTTAAAAAAATCAAAAAGTCATACCCTTCCTCATGTTTTAAACTATCCGTACGAATTGTTTCAGACTTTTAATTCAATATTTTCGATAAAATTTTTGTAAATTAAGTCCTACATCCCGTTAATGAAAGTTTGGTAATAAAATTTACTGACACTTCTAATATCGAATAGAGGGGAGAATAAAATATTTTTCACTGTATTTACAATAAGTAATAACATATCTACGAGAACCTTGATTACTCACAAGCTAACTGTAAAATAAGAAACTAATGTTCTAGATACCACTGTCGGACGCGATGAAGGCGAAGGCGCGCTTAACTATCGGAGGTGGTCGAGATTTCGACAATGGCCGGGTAAGTTTTGTCCAATATACATACATATATATCTATATATAAATAAAAATACATATACATACAATTTTTTTTTTTCATACCAAATTATCATCTCGCATATAATACATATACTCATATATAAATTCATGCATATATATATATACATGAATTACGCTTCACGACGCGAACAATTTCTTTTGTTTTCTAAAGTAGCTTTGAGGTACCATATATATATATATGGGGTATTCCACGTGAAGTGGTCCGATCAAAATTTTAAAATGCCCCAAATTTTGGGTACACATTGCAAATGTTTTTCAGAATACAGAAAAAAATTTTTAGGTACTGGAATTTATTAGTTCAAAAGTTATTCTAACCTCAAAAAGTGAACTTTTTCCAGTTTTTTTCAACACCAGCTGGGTTCATCGCTATTTAACTCAAAATCTATCAACTTTTACTATAGAACATTATATGTAACATTCGTTGCTAATTATGTCTAGAATTTATCCTTCTGGGTTAGAATTTCCAATCTCAAGGTTAATGACAAATAAACTACATGTCAACATTCAACTTAAAAAAAAACTAACTTCGCCACAATTGATTTTTTTATCCAAAAGTCCAAAAGAAAGCTTGGAGCAATACCTTTCAAATGATCTGTAGCATTTTTATGGCCTTCATTTCTGTAAAAAGTTATGATAATTTAAAGAAAGACGAAATTTTTTTAAAAATTCAAATGGGAAATACCATGTTAATTTTTGTGAATTTTTTGTCTTTCTTTAAATTATCATAACTTTTTACAGAAATAAAGGCCATAAAAATGCTACAGATCATTTGAAAGGTATTGCTCCAAGCTTTCTTTTGGACTTTTGGATAAAAAAATCAATTGTGGCGAAGTTAGATTTTTTTTCAAGTTGAATATTGACATGTAGTTTATCTAACATTTACCTTGAAATTAGAAATTCTAACCCAGAAGGATAAATTCTAGACATAATTGGCAACGAATGTTACATATAATGTTCTATAGTAAAAGTTGATAGATTTTGAGTTAAATAGCGATGAACCCAGCTGGTGTTGAAAAAAACTGGAAAAAGTTCACTTTTTGAGGTTAGAATAACTTTTGAACTAATAAATTCCAGTACCTAAAAATTTTTTTCTGTATTCTGAAAAACATTTGCAATGTGTACCCAAAATTTGGGGCATTTTAAAATTTTGATCGGACCACTTCACGTGGAATACCCCATATATATATATGTACATATAGATGCAAGTGTGTATATATATATATATATATATATACATATATTACCAATGTACGATGTTGAGCAAGCGACAACGGTATAAATAAAGTATATGCATATATATTTAATGGTTTTCAAAGGAAAAAGTAACGATTGACGTTGACGCTTGTAATTGACTATATAATGACACACTTGTAACTAAGTGTATAGATTTACATAAGCTTGGCATGTAGTTAGCTAAGTAAACATTGACGCTCTTTCTATATCTATATATCTACTTTTCTCTGTCGCTCTCGGTGTCTTCGACGTCAATGTATATATACGTGTGTATATGTACATACGCGAACGAGCTGACAGGCGATTCGCGCGGGTGGAGTGACGTCTCGAGGATAAGACAAACATTTATCGAGATGTATATTAACTATTTGTGTGTGTTCGAAGAATTCGGAATAACAAACGTGATTATTAGTCGAAATTGATGGATTCATTTTCCCTTAAATATCATCGACCACGCGGATATGAGATTTAATTCAATAGTATTAATGTATATCAATAATTTAAAAGAAAATAAATTCAGGTGTTAAAGATATTTAATGTGAATCTTGGTTTCGTCGCCATTAGTTATTTCAATTGTTGTATAAAAATACGTTCAATCGTTTGATCGGTAATGTAACGTAATGCAAGTGAAACGTTGTATTTTATATATTGAACTAACTAGTGTAGCAATACGATTTTAATTCCTCTTTGAGATATGGTTTTTTACTTTTTTACAATCGATCGATAAGATACAAATATAACAGTTTTCATAATTATACCAAATAAAATCGATGCCTCATTTGAATACTAACACGTACGATTAATCGTAAATCGAGAGCTTTTAATGACATATTTCCATCTGGCTGGATGTTGCGTCTTACTCTCCATAAATATGTAATCATAAACTGTTTTTTTTTCCTTTGCGACACTATACACGTATAGTACTATTCTTCAACATCATTCATCCTGCTTATCGCACATTACATTTTTCTTTTTTTTCATAATTTTTTTTTTCTTATAGCTATAATTTTCACGTATATCGAATCATTACGTTATTTTTTTTTCTTCGTTGACAATTCGCGATGTAAATTCGGACCATGCATTGTATCATCGATGTCGGCAATGCCCGCGATACAAAAGAGAACAAAAAAATTGGCTAATTGGTAGAGAGCTGTGCTATCGTTTTCGTTTTATTTTTTTGTTTCTTGTCTCTAGTGGTACGGACTGCAGAGTTAGACGGAGGATGCATGCGCCTTGCCCGGGACCATAAGTGAGTACTCGTCCTTATAATTTCAGTTCCGAAACCTCTGTGAATTCTTACGTTTATTTATTTTTTTAATTTTTCTTTTTTCGTTCATAGAATCACCCCCTTGTAAGCCTGCAACTACATGCTCGAAAATAATAAGTTCTTTTTCTACAATTGCATATGTATAGTCGGAGATTGCTTATAAGGGTTCTCTTCTTTTGCATTTGCAATATATCTTCCTTCTTCTTATTACCTCTTTTTTTTAGTTTACTACTTTGCGTTTTCTTTTTTTAAGATTTTTTCGCTCTGTACCGTACATACGAAAAGGTAATACCAAATTTTGTATACGCACTTACTCACGATGTCAAAAAAAAAAAAAAATTGTACGTAGTAAGTGCGTATACAAAATTTGGTATTACGCGTATTCCTTAATTTTTACTCATTGATAATTTTACGTATACTTATTATATATATTATTGTTTTACTCCATGAAAATTTTAATTATCCCGAAATGATCTATTTTATACGAAACATTTGAAAACACGTTGAACGAACGATGCATGAAGAAATGATGATTTTCAATTTAATTATCGTTTCAATTTTTTGCATGGTTTTATTATCCTCGGTTTTTTTATTATTTTAATTTTACTCGGTTGCACGAAATATTCAAAAATATTTTTAATAATCAAAGTTTACACTGACATTTAATCTGCGAAATTTGAAAATAATGAATACAGTACGGGTTATTGTATCGTACAAAATTAATATCAATTATTTAAAAAATTGCACCGTGACTCGCACGAGAAGTAACAAAATCAAGTTTCCGCGATGATGCTAAATTTATTGAGAATTTTCAATAAGAGGGAATTAGATTTTAAAATCGAGATTTTCTTAGCATTTTATCTTTTATACAACAACACGATTACAAGATACAAAAAAAATTGGCATTATTACAAAAATGACTTAAATAACTAAACAATTTATATGAATAAACAGTTCGAATTTAAAATTCCGACGTATATGTATATAACCTGAAAATATAAAAGACTTAATGAACGGCTTTATTTTTTGTTGGCTTCGCAACGTTCCTCCCTCGCGTCGTTCCGTTTACCAAGCAATCTACGTTTTTCCTTCCTCAATTTCGATCCTCGGTCCTGATGATATCTGCTAATTGGATTGCGAAAGTACGAGGTGCAGCATGGCTTTACCGCTAACACGCGCATAAAGCTCGTTTTCAGTTGTTTATGTGTGTACGCTTTGAGTCTGTCTTACTCTTCTGTTCTCTCTCTATTTTTTTTTTGGTTTACTACATTTACACTTACAATTTACATGGATAAACACGCAGACGTAAATCTTGATTGTGTGTGTTTCTTTTTTTTTTGTTATCTCTTAAATTTATGCACACACTTATATTTGGGTAAATCAGTTGTTGACAAGAAAGTATAAAGTAATTTAGATGTATAGATCAAATATTTAAATGAGAATTTTATTTCCTTTTTTTTACGAGCAGATTTGGTTGTAGCGTGTAACGAAATTTTCAATTTATCGGTAATGTTGATTTCCGATTGTTTAAAAGTTTTACAACTACAAAGCTATTTCGTTAAATTAGTATTATTTGTTATCAGTGTATTTGGAAAAAATGCAATTTATTTATCTAATTATTTGACGGTACCTCGATTTTTCTCATAGTTACTCAACACTGTGTTAAACAAAGTGTAAATAAAAATAACATTTAAAACATACGAACACCGCACACATTTCCGAGGACAGAACGATCACACGATGACACGTAAATATTTGTGTTACACGATGAAAATAATAGACCCATTGGACGAATTAAATGTGCGTGTAATAACCTTTCTTTACGTGAGTTACGTGAATATCGTAATAATTGTTGCAGTATTACGCACCAGCGAACGCGATTGGCAATGCCGAAGCCGACCAGGTGCACAGCAACACTCACACGCAGGTGTAATAAGCGGGTCGAGTAGTCTGGGAACGATCGCCGAAAGCAGTTGTTCACCGTCGATATCTTTACCAACGCCACCACCACCACCACCGAGGCGAGCACCACGTAGGAGCGTAACCTTTGCCGAATCACCACCTAAATCACCGAAACCTCGTCAACGAGGTCGCGGAACGGGAGTTTCCACTCTCGACGTAGCAGTACCATGGGCTCCAGCATCACCTGGCTACTGGGCCGCACACCAACACGACGACGAGGACGACGACGACGACAAACCGGAATACGTCACGTAGCATATGGACCCAATTACCGAAGGGGTTGAACCCATCGACGACGGTTCTTGAACCAATTTTATTTATTCTTTGGTTGGTACATGGCTTTTCGTTTCTGAGTCCGAACCTTCCGTTTGCGATATACTTGCTCGGTGGGTTTTTTCGTTTGAACTTTGGTACTCGTTGCTCGTCCACTCGGTTTTCATTTCGTTAACGGGCTCGCGGACCCGAATTCTCTTTTATCCAACTTCTTCTCTGTTTCAATATTCGACTAGATAAAATAATAGTTTATTCCTTGGAAATGGAGATCCACATTTTCGCGGAATTAAAAGAGTTGATGTACAACGTTTACAAGAAGACGAGATAATAACTAACTCGTAAACTTAAAATTATAAATCTACGGATGTGTAACGATTAATTGTTTGAATGCACGCTTTAAGCGAATGGGTCGAAGTATTTCGAAAGAACGTTTCAAAATCTTTCGTTTGATTTTACGATGAAATGTTGTAATAAAAATTACTATATTATTGAGTAATCGAGGAACAGACTGTTTATCAATTGCTCAACATTTTTCTTCGCGCATATTAAATTTTTTCAAAAAAAAACATTCATTTTTGTAATAATAATTGATTAAACAAATTTTTAATCGGTAATTTCAAGTGAAAATTGCATGAAATTAATTCCTAAATATCAAATATCAATAATCGATTTAAAAATATGAAAAAATTTGGGTATACTGTTTAAAGCGCGCGTAAGGATCTGGTGTAAAGGATAATGCCCACTCTCTAAGTGAGACATCTCCTTGAACAAGCCTGTGATAAATGTCGCATTTTAAAAATGTGCAACGTATACATTCGCTGTAACGTGGATTAACAACTTCGAGTGGGTTTATACAGGATTAACATTTTCACAACAAGTTCCGGGTATATATAAATTAATCCTTAAACTAAGCTTAAAAGGGCGTGCGATGTAAGTTCAACTTAAAAACATTACGCGTAACTTCGCAATTTTGATGGAAAAAAAAAGTTATAAATTATTAAAATTATCATTATCACAAGTTAAATGATAGATTGATAAAGTACTTTAACAGTTTTTCTAACTTTCTCACTATTTTCACAAACTTTCACGCATCGTGTATCTCAAAAATATTGCCTAGACACTTTAGGGACCTAATTGTAGACGTTAACATTTCCTTTAGTGCAACTTATTTTATCCATAATTAAGATAATTTTAAAAAACAAGAATTTCGTATCAATTCTGCTAAAATTCCGTCTGTACACCTTACAAAAAGAAATATCATTTCTTTATCAATACTTTTCTTTTCGATGTGTATTAGAAGGAAGCAAAAACGCTCGCTTCTATTCTTAATGTGACAATAAACGATTATTTAATGCATACGTGCATTTTGCAACAATTTCATTTATCCCCAAATGTAGAGATATCGATAACAAAGTAGAAGTTAGAATAAACGTTTCTCGCTCTACAAATATAAAAAAGAAAAATAATAATAACCAAAAGGACAAACAAAAACGAGCCATTGTACATAAAGTTTATATAAAAAAAAAATAAATAAAAAACAAAAATGACGAAAACTTCCGAGCAAGTATATAGCCGATATTTTTGATATATTAAAAACTTACAAATATATGGGTATGATATACCAACCGTCTAAAAATAGTATACACAGCGACGTGCAATATGATTTAAATATCATTTATTTATTTCGAGAGGTCAATCCTGTTCCTAAACGACATATTTAAACGTGATGTACAGGGATATAAGAATAAATATTTTTTGTATATTAATTAAAATACGAAACTAGGAAAGAAAAAAAGAAAGAAAGAAAGAAAAAAAAAAACAAAGAAATACCGATGGTTTACAGATATATCCGTTGATACGATAATGTAATATATATTTTTGAAATTCGAGTCTATACGTGAACGTACCGTAATGTAAAACTCAACTTTAAAACTGTATAAGATGTACGTTCGAACGGATACGATCGATCATTAATATTGTCAACTTTGTGATTAAAATAATGATAAATAAAAGAGAAATGTAATTTTAAACTGTTAACTGGAAAAATTAGTGTTACCGTTGATTGTACAATGTTCGCTGATTAAACAAAATAATAAAAAAAATACTAATAATTCACGATAAACGTATGGATGTACCACCGACACTCGTCACAAAGTATGAAGAGAATAATCGATTCTATCCCTAATTTAGCAACCTAAAGAAGTAGGGTACATATACGATGAAAATAGAATATGATTACGTTGTTGTTAAAAAATGAGAAAGGTATGCCAATCGAGATATATTTATGTATATTGCATATAAAAAATATATAGAAGGACTATTTAAAAACTAAATTAAACGTTTTAAATGAGCTGCACCATCCTGCAGTAACGGATAAAAACGTTTAGATGACACGACCAAGAGGTTATGGACACCAAAAAAATTAGTATTTTAGCGCGACGAAAAATTACTGCTTCAACTGACGATATTGATAAAAAAGTCCACAGTTCCTCCTTCGATTTGGCTGAAAGTTTTGCTTTTTTCACACCTTTTTGCTTTTTTCAAAATTGTTGCATTCGGCGTACTCTTTAACATCGACTTGGACATCGTGAAGGTTAGACGGGGTCTGACCGAATGTTTTGTTCTGTGGTTGTCAAGTCAATATTCAACTTTTTCTTTGGTTGCTAATGAAAAAGTTGAATATTGACTTGACAACCACAGAACAAAACATTTGGTCAGACCCCGTCTAACCTTCACGATGTCCAAGTCGATGTTAAAGAGTACGCCGGATGCAACAATTTTGAAAAAAGCAAAAGGGCTAATTGCATATATATATATATCAGTTTGACATATTATAAAATAAGGAGACTCAGAAGTGTTGAGAGCCCATTGTTATCAGCCAAAGTATAAGCAAAAACAAAATTTCATTCGATTGAAGAAAATGTTAAGTAGCATGTGTAATTCTTTGTTTTCATTTATTTAAACGATTTCTTAATTATTTTGCTAAATAAATTCATGACTACAGTGCGTTACGCTTATGAGATATAAACAAATTCGAAAAAAAAAACACTCATCCTGAAATTCGTTTCACAAATACAACGCAGCTGTTACTGATTAAACAAAAAATATATAAAATTGCAACGTATAAAAGCAACGTATGTATACGATACGTTAAATCAACGCGACACGATGATCAAATCGAAGAGCATTATCACCAAACGAATGATCGATTGTTACGAAATAAGTCGTTCAAGGCCGTGCCAATCGCATTGCTGAAATAATAACTACTCGATGCTATATACATACATATACATGAACCATTAAGTAATATAAGTCAGTGACGAAGATAAAACAAAAGAAAAGAAGAAGAAGAAGAAATAAAGTGAACCTCGTTTGTACATTGTAAATAGATAACGTGTAACAAAGTGACTGAAAAATCAAAGATAAGAAGAACTTGCGTAAATTCGACGGTCCTGGGGTGGGTGCATATATATATATATATATATCTGTGGGTTTGTGTGTGTGTGCGTGCGTGTGTGTACGCGCGCGTTGTAGTCGATCAGTGCAACCGCCCGATACGAGAGTGAAAAAGGAAAAGAAGAAAGAAACTTTGTTTTAAATGTTATTAATTGTGTGAATGTGTAAGAGTGGTGCGATATGACATTTTTTCATCAATTGTAAAATTACGTATATAGGAGTTTTATTAAGTCTCTGTGTGCGCAATGCAATAAATTGTACGATGCGAATCGCGTGCCAATTAATTTTCACCTCGTATATCTGTGTGTATATACTTATGTAAAGAGCGTTCAAAATGTAACGGAAGTTTTTGGGTTAAAATACATGTTGGAACATTCTTTACGTGTTTCGTTACTTTTTGGACACCCTGTGTATATACACATATATATACATTGTTTCGTATAGGAAATTATAAATTTTTGGTAACGACGAGTAATCATTTTTATTATTATTATTATTATTATTATTATTATTATTATTATTATTATTGTTAAACAAGTCTATACGTTATTACGAAAAAGGAAAATTGCGACGGAAAAAAGTAAAAAAAAAAAAATTTATTTCGGTTGATACATATATATATCGTTGGTTAAATTTTCTTTGGCATCGTCGAGCGAATCGTGTCGATTTATTTCTATCGCAGGAATTGACGACTAACGACGGCGTTCGTTTAAACAAAAAAAAGGAGACGAAAACCTCGTCGGTCTTTTTTTTCTTCTACAAACCGATCCGGACAAATCGTGGAAAAATTTTACTGTGGATAGTTATACATATATATATATATATTTATTGCTACGTATTGATATGTATAATTAAGGTTGCGACGATTAACATTATTATATAATTAATTAAAACATAGTATATTATCATCATTGTAAATCCTAATGTGAGCGCGAGCGTATATATGTAAGAAAGATTGAGAACAAGACGTAAGTGTATGTGTACGAGATAAAGTAATACTGATGTTTTTTAATCCTGTGCGTATATATAATAAGGAAAAAATAAAGGAATATGAAAATTGTACGTTACACTAATATTGTCCTAAAAAAAACGCTGATGCGCGAGATGTGCGAGTTATATTGATTTATCCGTGCAATTGATATACATATATAACGATAAAATTATACAATATGTATTACGTAAAAACGAAGTGTAAGGAAATTAATATGTGTGTGTTTGTTTTTTAAAAGAAAAGGGAATTTTGTAAATTGACGTTTTTTCGAGGAGTAAAGAAGTTTTTCCCCGTGTATCGAATGACATTTTTTTCTTTAGCTATATAAATAATTATTTATACAAATTTAAAAATTTATTTATCTGATATTATATTTTGGTATTAGGTTATATGCGATAATTGTGACTAACTTATTTTATTAATTTGTATTAATGTTCACGTGAACATAAATTATTTTTTTATATTTTTTTTTATACGCAGAATATTGTTATCTTTCCCGATTCTTTTTCAATTACTTAATTGTACGCACTACTGTCTTACATACCTGCCGACGCCTTCGTCATTTCTAATTTCTTTACTCCTTGATTACCGAATAAAACATATATATAATTTATCACGATTGATAAAGTATTATATATACATATATTTAATTAAATTTTCTTCTTTTATATTGTATTATACAGAAGGAAAGGGAGACGTTACTTAAAAGAACTAACAATCAATGTCCAAGACGCATCAAGATCGACATGAATATAGTTTTATCCTAAATGTTAAGTGTACTATTGCGTTTCATATATATATTTAAGGTATATGGGCGCATCGTAGTTAATATAAAAAAATAAAGGAAAGAAAAACTTTGCGAAAAACAATAGTAATATATGCGCCATGAAATTTTATACTTTCGTCATATACCTGGATATTAAAATTGTGATCGACGAGTAATGATATTGAATAAAATTTTGATTTACAATTATACTTGTTTGTACTTTTGTGAAGCTAACAAACACCTTTGTGATTAGTTTTAATATAAAATAATTAATAATTATAAATTAACAACATTGTGTATTCGAGATATATGAGAAATTGTTGTCATTAGAAAATGTATGTGTTCGTTATTCAAGAATTAAAGATAAATTTTACTATCCAGGATGAATGTGGAATCACACGGACGAGTGTGAAATTTAAAAAAAAAAGAAAGAAAACTATTGTTAACGTATGCGTGAGATTACTTATAAATAACATGGGCTCCTAGAAAAGGATAGCTGCATCTTTGACTGTACCTAGTTACTCCTACGTATTTTTCGAGTCTCTTTTCGAATATTTAGTCACAATATGAGATTGTCGTCTGAAATATGATTAAAAAAGAAATCCAGTTGATGTTAGACGATTCTTCGGTTACCAAGTAGATTCCATTAAAATCAAGATCTCACTATTCTAAATAGAATAGATCACGAGAATACATTTTACTGAGTGTATTATATGAAAGTTACCATTGATCGCTGCTTAAATTTAAATTATACGGATGAAAATACATCGAAAATCATGTTTACAATATTTTAAATTATATTAAAATTAATGAAATTTCAAAGAATTAGCGAATCTTCAAATGTAATGCCACATTTTCGTTTTTTAAGAAAACGAAATGTCACGATTAAAATTTATGGACAAACCAACATTTTTGCATTACACAAAATCTCCACATTTATGAACATCTTCATTTGTATACGCGATTATAAATTTAGGTACTCGTACTAATTGTCAATTGTTGCTAATTGTTAACTGTTAATCTACAAAGATAAGTTATTTTGACCATGATTTTTTAATTCTATTTGAAATGCAGAGCGAAAGCATTAATGAAAACACCATTTTCTTTTCGTGATCATGATCTAACTAATCTGCTGGTTTTTCCTTACGTACGTCTTTTTATTCGAATGATCATTTTTTGCGACGTTTTTTCTTGTTTATTTATCTTTCTATCTATCTTGAAATTGTTTTAAATTTTGTCGGAAAGCACGTCGTTCCATTAGCTGCTGGAAATTCATCACTAAAACGAGTCAAAAAAATGTAGTTTTAATTTCATGATGTAGCCCAATTTTTAGACATTTTCTACCATTATTGTCACTATTTTTTCGGACAAAAAGATTTAAAAAGAGACAAACGTTGAAAAATCCGTAGGGGATAGATACGTCCAGACAAAGGTACACATATCTAATCTTTTATGCACTGAAAAAAAGGATTCTTGGTCTCAGAGGAATTATTCTTAAATATGATTCAAAAGGAAACTTTGGGTGCTCTAAAATGATTTTTCTATAATCCAGACGAATATGCTCGATCTTGGGATATTCGTCTTTTTAATTATTTTTTCAAAAGTATACTTAAGAAAAATTCTTCTATAAGATCAATAGTCCATTGTTTTCTTATTCCAGTGTGGCCCTGTGTAATCATTTGTATAAAACCAATTTTTTCCCCGTTGATCCTTAATAAGAAGAATAACCGAAAAAAATAAAGAAAAAGAAAAATCTTATATAAAACAATTTGAAAGTAAGTAGCTTTCGAGTAAGACGCAAACGATATTATCGGTGTTAAATTCGCGAAAAGAAAAAAGAAACGAAAAGATAAAAAGAGAGGGTGTTCAACGTTTTATCCATAATAAACGACAATTCTTTAATAGAATTTGGCCCACCGCAGTTCGATGAAATAAAAAAAAGAAAATACGTGTGTGCGTGTGTGTTATATAACGTATACCCAAATTAACGTACACCACCGTGAACATCGCACCGACTTCGTTTTCACTGCCGATACATTATATATACATCGACGGCTCGAACGAAGAGTAGCACGTTTACATTTAAAAAAAAAAGCATTAAAACGTGCTAGTTTTCGTTAGAGCAGTCGATATATAGATATAGATGTTCTAGTTTTCAGCGAAGTTTTGTCGTGCCAAATATACGATATACTAAGCATTTCGCAAATAAGAATGAAAAAAAAAGAAATAAGCTTCCTTCGTTGTTATTACGTAAAGCGTCTTTTTACAAAGTTCGTACTTATACGTACACGTAAAGGCGAGAGAGAAAGGGAGAGAGAGAGAGAGAGAGAGAGAATCATGTATCACGCAACGCTTCGAGTGAGCGTTAATTTTTGTAACTTGTTGTTAATATCAAGACATTTTACTTACTTGAAAGAAAAGGAAAAAAAACTGTGTTATTTGTGATAGTACGGATAATATTAAAATACATCGTTCATTTTTTTCTTAAATACACAATATTTCATATTAATTATATAATGTCGATGTTTTGCAACGTACAGAAAAATTGTATTGTATACGCATATTTTTTTGCTACGTTCTAACGACAAGTACACACTGTAAAATTTATTAAATTATTTAAATATAAATATATATAAATATATCAATTCGTTGAGTAAAAATTTTCCAATACAACGTAGCGTTGTAATAAAATTAACAGCACATAAAATTTGTAACTGAATACAAAAATATGCAAGTTACATACTTGTACGATGTATGCATTAAACCACTAAAATTGAGAAGAAAATCCGTTGTTGTTTTTGTTTTTGTATCGGTAAGCGAAAGTACATCATTTTAAAAAAACACGCGTTTTTTTACCAACAAATACGACAGCGTAAAAAACGACTATTACGTATACGTATACCAAGAGCGTAAAACTAATGAGGAAACGAGAGGTTCTATTCGCGCAAAAGATAATTAAAAAAAAACCATTGTAACTATACATAACGCTGTTATATTTTCCTTTGTACACCATTGTCATTATTTTTCTATTACTTCTTATACGAGAGAAGATGTAAAAAAAGGAAAAAAAAACATGGAGTAGTGATTGAATGTTCCAGGCTATTCTTATAATACGAGTCAAATCTATCATATCGTCATACTTTCTTATTACGATTAAAGATACTTATATCGAGTTAAGTATATAAAGTAGGTAAAGGAAACGAGGTAAAATGAACGATAAATCAATAAATAAAACACAATAAACATTAATCGATGCGTACGTTTAAATTAAGATGTCCGAAAGAAAAAAGAGGAAGGCGAACGCGATATTTGATCCTGTTGCGACGGAGAGTCTTCTTGCAAAATAAGTACGAGGTAAAAAAAAAGAGAGAGAACAATCAAACGAGTCGGATAGAAACGTATATATATATATATATATATAAAATATTGTTTACGAGAAACGATGTTTCTTTTTCTATGTATTCAAAGTGTAACGAAGAGAACACGCACCTTTTTTGTCGCAAAAAAATATATAAGTATAGTGATAAAATAAAAGAAAAAGAATTTTAGATACGTTATTAAAAGGAATAATAAATTTGTTAAAAACGCTTCAACGACACACACGATGATTTTTAAACTAAAAGAAAAAAAAATCAAAAAAATTTTGCAAGACTCTAAAAGTATACATTTATTATATTCAAAGCGTATAGGAAAAAAATTGTATACATTTTATATGTATCGTGCAACAAGATTCGTTTCTACCAACGCGTAAAGAAAAAAAACATTTTGTCTACTAACGCTGCCAAAAGAGAAAGATCATACAGTCGACAACAATATGTATGTGAGACTGATCGTTGGCGTAAAACCACGTTATCGTATACAATTATACGGTATAATCGGTGTACGTTGTAACTCAAAGGATCGATCGAAAAATAGAGAAAAAAAATTTAAATGAAGAAAAAAAAAAGAAAAAGAAAACGTCTTCCATCCGACGAAGTTGAATTTGTATTTGTGATTGTCTCCGACGCTCTCATATATGTATGTACGAAACATATATGTATATATATGTACGACGATCTCATCCGTCGAGTGACGAAAAAGGAAAGTTGTAAGTCGAGAGATGAATTTGCAACAATATACAATCGTTTATTTGAATGTAAATAATAACTGACATACTATTCTAAAAGATGCTACATTTTCCTACTCCTTTATGCCTTAAATGTAATAAAGTATTTACAATCAGTGTAACTTTTTTATATACGTCGTTTTTCACACTATGATTTTTTTCAAACTCACTTTTGTTACATTATTCGTTTTTACAAATTCATTTTTATTATTATTACATATCATTTAATCGTAATGCTGCGTTTTCGGTTTAATTTTTTTTTCTTTTTTCTTTCATTTCGCCATAAAGTATACTGCAGTTATTATATAAGTTGGTACTGTATAATTGTTAAATAATCATTAATAATAAAAGAAATTTGAAAAAAAGTTTATGACTAAAATTTTATTTTTA
Source organism: Theocolax elegans (assembly GCA_026168455.1). Lineage (NCBI taxonomy): Eukaryota > Metazoa > Arthropoda > Insecta > Hymenoptera > Cerocephalidae > Theocolax > Theocolax elegans. The sequence continues at coordinate 1,405,370 of JANSJX010000008.1, read as the reverse complement.
AATTTTTCGATTTCACGAACCGTCTAAAAGTAAGTGTCTTTTATTTTTAACCCATTGGCGCCAAAGTGGACAAAAATTTTTTTCAATTTCGAAGTTGTTATTTAAATTGTAGCCTATGATAATATAGTTTTAGATACATTTTTTCACGTGCCGCCGATAGAATCGACCCTACTTAATTGAAAAAGAAAAAAAATGTTATAATTTTTCAAATACAAAAAAATTATCGCTGTTTTGCTATAAATAATATTTTCTGCAGTAAATGCATGTAAAAACCATTCAGATTATAAATATTTGTGCATAAAATAGTAATACTTTGACATGTATTTTTTATTTATTATTCTATAATATTACGTGTAAGATGTATCAATTATTACAAGTACCGATACTCTGTTAGACAAACTGCTTAACGAGCGGATGGCTAAAACCAGTCAAATAATTAATTGATTTATTATCACTTTATAATTAAAAAAAAATTGTTTACAATAAAAATATATGACAAACCGAAAAATGAAAAAAATTAGCTATTTTTTAGCCAGCTACTTTTTCATATATTTTAATTATGTTAGAATAAAAAATAAAAAAAAACAAAATCATAGTATACTGTTTAGTGCAGATGCACAATATAAATGATTGATATATATTTTTTTATAAAAAAAAACCATAATTTTACTATGCATTCTTTTACATTTGTAAAATTATAACAATTCTCCCGACGGTATTTGAAAAAAATGTTTCTAAAACTATATATAGAAAAAAAATCAGCATTATGATTTGATACAATTTATACATCAAATAACAACGTCGAAAATCGAAAACTACCTATTTTTTTTTTGTAAAAAACCTTTTGATTTTGTTTTAATAAACTAAATAAAAATACTTCGAAAATTGAATTGACATTGCGCGCCATGTTTCGATGATTCCATTAGCTGGATTGATATACGTATCATCTTGTCCCTGATTCATTTTTGAGTATCTCCATATTAACAGCATTGAAATCTTATACTCGTCGTTACGTGCAAGTGTAAAAATATTTATTGATCGACATGTCACTAGGGCGCAAAGAATATTGATAATCCGGTGTAAAATTTGACTACATCCAAGTAAAATATAATTATATATATCGTAACTAATATATAGTACGATTAAATTAAATTAAGTTAAACAAGCCTATAGGACCGTAAAGCAGTCAATATTTTAATTCCTAGCGGAATTCATAAATTCAGTTAAGCGAGGAAATGTAATTTTACGCGACTCTCCTAGGATTATTAACTGCAGTGTATACATACATATATATATATACGCCGAACATATGGATTCCACGACGTCCCTAAACTCGTAAAACATTATCTACGTTTAATCAATTAGTTTTCGTGCTTATATGATAACAGAAACATATGTGTTACGTGTATCAATATATATAGATTTGAAATTGTTTCGTGTTGCTGGCGATGTTCGACCAAATTGCCGAAGGCCCTAACGCGCGCGCGAAACTGTATTTTCGTTGTTTGAAAAAAAAAAATATTTTTCACTATTATTTAGCAACTAAGTATATTACTAAAACGGAAAATTAAAATCAATATTGTATATCTGCAAGAGATGAATATTATATTTATTACATGTATACTATATTTTTTGATTTTTCGTTATATTTATTTATAATTATATGTTACATTGGAACACACGGTTGTATTTAACATTATATATATAGTATACTGTAATAATATACATGCATATAGACGTTACTAATATTTATACAAATATCAATAAATAATCTCGCGGTACTTACTATATTTTTAGTACTATTTTTGGAAACGTATTTAATAAGCGTTTTATAGTAAAATTAAATATATATGGGGGGGGGGGCATTCCATGTTGAACCAGCAGATGAAACTTTAGAATTATTGATGTTCTGTTGAACTACTTCTTTTTAAACCTAGAATATGTAAAGACATTTCTAGCTGTTTTACTTACTAGGACCACAGCCTTTGGATCATGGATCTTAACCAAACTCTAGGATATGTTTTGTAACATATAAATATGAAGAATATCAAATTTTTAGAACTTAAAGCGTTAATTTACCTAAGTTATGGCTAACTAAAGCAAATTTTGTAAAAAGGTTACTTTTATAAAGAAAAGAAACTCAGTCTGATCAATTCGAAGCAAAGTTAGAAAAAATAGGAAATAGATGAAATTTCAACTAAAATTTAGTAGTAAAAAAGTAAGTAGTAAACAAAACATTTTTAGACAGAATTTCATCAATTTCTTATTTTCTTTATAACTCTGCTCCAAATTAACTTTATTTGATTTAGGCTTCTTTTTTCAAATTATATCTACTTAATCTCAGCTTTATTTTAAATTTTAGACTTTGATCTACCTCTATTTGTACCCGCGTTATAACCAATTAAAGTGGAAGTAATTTTTTTTTAATTTGCTTTAGTTAGCCATAACTTGGATAAATTAACGGATTAGAGTTTAAAAATCTGACTTTCCTCACATTTTTATATTACAAAACGTATCCTAGAGTTTGGTTGACATTCGTAATCCGAAGGCTGTTGCCTCTCTTAGTTAGATATCCCAAGAGTTATTAATAAATAAATAACACAAAGCTGTTTTGCATATATTTTCACGACCTTATAATTCAAAATATATACACCCTTCAAGAAAAATGCTAGATACCTGTTAGATTGGAAATTACATGCTGATTTCATTGAAATCTGGTTCTAATTCTAGGTCCAAAAAGGAGTTGTATAGCAGAATATCAATCACTTTTAAATTATCTGATTAATAGTATTATGAACTACTATATTTAAATATAGTATACCGCATACCCGATTTCTGATGAATATAACCAATTTCGTTAATATAAATAATAGCAATCAATATAACTTCGGATATAATAGTATATTTCACAACAAGTGCGGAAAACACGATTTTCCGCACGAGTGCTTATGCAGTCACACGAGTGCGGAAATCGTCCGCACGAGTTATGAACGATATTTTTTGTAATTATATGCGGAAAATTCGCATACATTGCTACTGTTATTACAATTATTAAAAAATGGAAATTAAGTAATACAGTAAGACAAATGTGGATAGTGAATGAGAGGTAAGGGTGGGAGAGGCGGGTCCAGGGCTGCAAGCCCTGGTTGGGGTGCAGGGGGCGAAGCCCCCGCCGGGGGTTGGGGGGCGGAGCCCCCCCCCCCCCCTTTTAAAAATAATTATAACTATCTATTAAAAAATTAAATTGCTACAACCTAAGATTTATTGTACTTTTCAAAATATTTCAAGTAATTACATAATACTTATGGATCATAAATAGATAACGTAACGAAAATCAAAATATACGTAACATCATCAGATCATAATATCAGAATATATAATAACAACACATATAATATATAATATATAAAACATTATTGCAAACAACATCTATCCACCTTGATAGTTACATTATTCGTATTAGTATCTCCAGCTTCTCCATTTGCTTTGAATTTTTTACTCGGCCCAGCTTCATTCTTACCATCAATTTCCTTCGTTATCGAAGTGTTTGTAAATATAAATACAATGAGTGTCTTATGAGACTATTACTACGTCATAATTACTTATACCTATACAAATTTCTTATTTAATACGATAATAATTCAGAAAATATTAATTTAATATTTTCCGCATGCAAGTACGGAAAATAGCATTTTCGACATTAAAAACAGTGCGGAAAACACGAATTTTCCGCATACTATTACAAAAAAATATTTGGATAACATGAAAATATTATTTGGAAATATCATGTTTATTAATAATTTTCCTTTGTAATAGTAACTTTTCACGATTTGCTAAAAAGATATAGATGTATATTTGACATGTGTATAGAATCCAAATCACGCGAGTTATTTTGAAAATGTGTAGATGTGTGTGTGTCTTTGCACTTATACTGCCATTTTTTTTAAACTCATATATGATCGATATTGTAAGCCTCAGACATGCAGTTTTCCTTTCGACATCCGAATTCGGGAAACAAAATATGTTTTTGGATATAAATAGATTTCCTTCTGTTTTATACCCAATTTTCAAAATTTCAAAAAATTATAATTTTTCAAAATGTTGAAAGTTGTAAATGATATTTCTTAACCAAACTAGATGTATTTTGTAGAGAAAAAAACCTTTGCTCATGACTCAGTTTTTTTAAATTATCTCCATTAATTTTCATTTTTTTCAATTTATTATAACTTTAAAACAATTGTCAGTCGAATATGCTGAACAAGCATGGTAATAGAACGTAATAGCGGATGCATGCTGTAAATTTTAGATAATATTCTATTGATTGGTTTATGATAAACAAAAATTAAATCGATTTTTTGATAAAAAAGATTAAAACCGAAAATTTTAAGTTATTTACAATGTTTTTAGGCACAAAAAACCTTTAATACATTTGTAATTTTTGTAAAAGGTAATCTTTATGAAACAACGATCCCTACTCTTTTTCAGCTTAAAAAATTTATAATTAGCGAAATTATTAAGAATTATATATTTGAATTATATTTTGGATGCTGATCATATATCTGAATCTAATTGGTCAAATGGGTTCCGTAAAATAATAGGGAGCTCTATTATGTAAAAATTTCGGAATATTTCATAAAGTGGTTCTTGAGAAAGAAATTGTAATATAAAAGAGTATCTTTTTTTGAAGAATTTTTATTTCGTTGTAAAGTATACGCTTTTCAATAGTATAGCTTGATTAAATGCTGAATTTTTTGATACATTAATCTTGGAAAGTACATTAATCTGTATACATAAAAAAAAATAGACCTTGAAAACAGATGATTAGCACTCCCCTACTTTTTAAAATTGTGTTAAAATATGATATACAAATATATAATATTTAAAATGTGAATTTAAATTTAAATCATTCAAATTCTTAACATTTTCTTTTAATCCATATTTTACCATTAACAGTTTAAAAATTTTTGATTAATTTATTACGATTAATTAAATTTAATATTAGAACAATGTATTACATATTATAGAAGCTAAACCTTAATTTTGATGAGATATACGTGCCAATGAATTGGCAGCGGTTCTTTTGTTGTATGTATAACGACAGAATGTACATAATATACCGTCACACACCCAGTTGTTGATCAGTTAAGGCAAATCTGTACGTATATAAAATAATTTTATGTTAATAAAGGCCAATAATTGTATATAATTTGACGGATATAGAAAGTATAAGTATTAAACTTCCTTTTAGCGATCTTAGAAAAATAAAACAACTGTTATTTTTAAAGTAAGTAGTAATATAAGCAAAAAAAAACGGGAAGTACCAATTTCGGTAAATTTTCGATACGTATACCAATTCGTAGTTAATTCTACTAACCAATTATTGATTGTTTAACCTTTCAATTGTTATGATTATATTTATGTAAATTTTATTTTATTTTATTAAAATATTATACTGATCAGACATTGGTTCATGATCAACAATGAGGTACTTTACGGTAATTAATAAATAATGGAATATTTATGAAAGTAAAAATCGAGATGCTAGTTAGCTGTATATTATGGCTTACGCGCCTCTTGATGTGATGAGAAATTGGGTATGTCAACCATCTCTGTTGAGAATTTTACTTCTACATGTACATTATTAATTAGCCAATATTACAAAATATACTGTAATTATTTTTACACGCTATATACCATTACAACCTATATAACATATATATATATATGATAACATTAAAATTTTCGTACAGAAATTTAATACAAGAAAAGCAGCTCGAATCGATTCGACACAAATGAAGTGGAAGACAGATTGGAGTCATTAGAAACCCCGAGTTACGCAAACATGTGTGCAGAAAAAAAAGAAAGATAGAACGCGAGAGAAAAAAAAAAGAATGAACGAGTCAGATAGAGATGAGAGATGAAATCGAAGATTGATTCACCGAGGGTCGCAATTTAATATCCGTGAGACCGAGGGCTGGTTGATTTAGAGTCGTCCAGGTATATTTATATACATATAGGTATATACCAACACACATACAGAAGATCGTAATGCAAACACATATGTGTCGTTTCAGCCTGTTTGTTAATTAATTAAGCGATCGTCCGTCAAATCGTCTCACTCTCTCTCTCTCTCTCTCTCTCTCTCTCTCCACGTGTAACGCGTCCAATTTCACTGATCACTTTTCGGGACAGTTTACGTCATCAGATATACATATACATATATTAAAATAACAGTTACACACCGATATTCACATATATCTGTAATCTACGATCCGTCCGTTATTAAACAAATACGATCAATTGGTTTTTTTTACTTTCCAAATTGTCACCTGCAGTACGTCGAAGCATATATATTAATACATATTTGTTAACGCGAATATAAGTTGTATATAGATGATAATCGATGAACACGAGATTATGAAATAATCGTATATAGGACAGGTTGGAATCGTTGTACGTTTGAGCTTTCGCGAACGCAGTCGGAGAATTTGTCGGTCAAGTTGACCGGAAAGAGAACGAAGGATGATTAATTAAAGTGATCATCCAGGTGATCATCCGGTCTTTTCGTTTTGACCCCTCTTGTATTACACGTCTATCGGAACGACGAGACGAAGCCGCTCAGAATTTCAATGGTTATCTGCAGGGTAATTATTCTCTCTGTTCTCATGTTAATTAGCACGGATCGATATATATATATATGTGTGTGTGTATATGTATACATGTATATAGAGGGTTATATATGTGTCGCCGTCGCAGATGAGATTATATCACACACAGGACCGGTGGGATTAATATGTGCATTTCTATTATTTCGACATTTGTCGATGCGCGCATTCCCGCGACGATGTAATCGACCTTTGCATTCGATTGTAAGGTGAAAGATCCAGTACTTGGACAGATTTTGAGGAGATTTGTGGATTGCCAATATTTTTCGATTCACTAGGCGCAAAATCTGCAAACTGTAACTATTGATCGGGCGTGTAAATTACTTATGATTGAACCTGTACCAAATCTACACTGAACTATCTTGATGAAATTTTGCTCACACTCACACACATATATATATATAAAACAATGAAAAATATTAGACACATATTTTCTTACATAAGTAAAAACACATTTATAAGGATGAAAACCATTTCTAGACGATGTAATATTAGGGGTAACAAATAACATAATTTTGTTCTTAAATTTTAGGTTTTTAACCCCTATTACATCATTTTTGCCCTATATTTACCCCTATTATTCCACATTGCTTTTTAGAAAGACTTGGCGATAGTTTTCAAAGGTAAAACTTTATATGTATATCATTTTCTGCTCCCGACAAATCCATTTATCCTCAAAAAAAAATAGGAAAAATAATAAAGAATTTATTTGCTAGTTGCTACTTTTATATGACATCGTCTGTAGAGGTGATTTTCACCCTTAAAAACGAGTTTGGGCAGATATAGAAAATACGCGTGTCTAATATTTTTCATTGTGTTATCTATATGTGCAAAATTTTATTAACTCTTTTAAATTTTCAAGTTTATAACTTTTAACGGGATGTAAACCCCAAAAAATGATTTACAAGAAGGAATTCAATATATCGTAAGAGAAGACTGTGACAGCTCCATTAGTTAGGGCGTCGGGCTCTTAATCTGGAGGTCCCAGGTTCGGTTCCCGGCCACGGCCGATTGATACAACCACCACTGAAGAATATATTTTTTGTTTACCAGCAATGGCCCTTAATATGGCGCGTAACGGAGCGTCAACCGGGGTAATACATGGCTAACCTATAGTTAAGCTCGCCTTACTCTTACCTTTTCGAAACCTAATATAAATATTTTGAGCTTTCATTTAAAAATAAGCAGGGGCTTTGAATGTTACGATACAGGCAAGCCATGACACCAAGAAATCAGCTGAAGGAGCTGAGGTTATTTCATTTTGTGATTTTCAAAAAGTGTCTTAATATATGTTTCCGACATGTATAATTAAAAATTTTAATAGTTTTAATGCAGACTTGTAAAAGAAAGAAAAACAGTTATATAACCAACTTATAAAATCTAATATACACGTATATTTATACATTAAACACAATGTATTTTAAATCGGTATATATTTACATATTTTTATTTTTTCATAATATTTCATTTGACGATGACAGTTTCGCTGAATAGAGATCTAATTGTGTCTGACTAGTTTTTCAAAGTTTTTTTAAAAAGATTTTTTATTAAAATATACAGTGTAAAAAAATCAGGGGAAAAATTATTATTTAAAGACACACAATTTTATATATATATATATATATATATATATATATATATATATATATATATATATATATATATATATATATATATGTTAAAAATATTACTTTTTTGACCAAAACAACCATCCAGACATAAGAATATTATATTTACTGTTACTTATATATTATATATTATTTTTATGCATTTTTTTGAAGCTATGATAGAACTTTTTAAATATGAGTGTATTAGAAACATGGACGAGAAGGCTATTTTTATGCGGGAGTTTGTACAATTATTTTCAGTTGTAAAGACTGGGATGGATTTAAATAATTAAGAGAAGCTAATTGTAAAAATTAAAGTTGGTAAAATTATTTAATAAAATAAAAAAATTTTAAATTTTAAAAAATAAATTAGAGATGAAGTACCAATGTAAATTTATTATTTAAGTGAATAAATGTCTATTAAGAGAATGTCGGACTCGAAAAATGGTAATTTTTAATATTTTTTATAAACTAAAAACACCATGCCCTTAGGCATGTTTAAAATAGTATACTCAAATTTTTTCAGATTTTTAATTTTGTAATTTTATTCTGATTTTTGCGTTGAAAATTCATGCCTTTTTAGATCAATAATTACCCACCAAAAAATGTTTATTCAATTATTATTAACAAATTAATTTTTTTTTTTTTAAATAAAAACTCTATGCCCTTGTTTTTGTTTTAAACTACCCATATGAATTTTTTCAGATTTTTAGTTCAATATTTCCAACATAGTTCTTATGTTGAGAGGTGTAGATCCCTGTAACTTGGGGTTATTTTTGTTTCTACACAATTACATTTATAGTAAACATTTAAAAATAAATTAATATACTTATATTTATTTAATAACTAATAACTGTATTAATTTTAAATAAAAGATTATTTTTACCAAATAAGGATCATGCTACAATCTCCGTACGATCCAAAGAGGGCCCTCGTCCGATGCCATTGTAGGGCCGTATCGTATTTCTGATCGGGAAGCAACCTTAAAATAATAAAAAAAATTATCGCAAAAGACGTTCAGTAACGATGTTGTGTATTCTTTAAAAATATTCTGTGAATTTTTTCAAATCTTTTAATTGATAAATCAAGGAGATTTTTGGGCAGCCGTGAATCATTGTTTTATAGACTGTACATTATCGACCAAATTGTTTATTTATGTAAAATTAATATTATATTAATTATTTCGTAAAAACCTGTCTGTCACGCTTGTGATTTTTTCCGATTTTTCTTATAATTAGATTTTAGAATTTCTGGAATTTTCTAAATAGGTCTCTGCAATTCCCTTAAGAAGGTGGCATACCCGGTAGGTTACCGACTGAGCAAAAAAGATAATTATTCTATTTATTTAAAAAAATACGCAATTTTATGCAAAACCCGAATACAGAAGCACTAGATAATTAAATAATAAGTCATTCTACAAAGTTCCAGGTTAATACAACAAAGACACACTAAAAAATTTCTGCACCGAAAATGTACAATTATCCGTGATTTTTCGGTGCTGAAATTTTTTAAACCCAATACTTGAATACTATGTTGTAAAGTATTTTTTTTAAGACACAGAAAAATTTCAATCGTTTTTGTAAAGTCGCATCTTAAACGTAACCTCAAAATTTTTTCTTGTTAATTATAACGAATTCAATACTTGAATTAATATTATCGAAAGGGAAGTTGATATTGCTGTTAATGAGTTAACACAATGTATGTAATTGGCTAGTTCATCAACATTCGATACCAACATCCCTTCCATTAAACAAACTGAGACGATAAACAATTTACTAATTATTTATACTAGGTAATGTTGATTCAATTAACATTCAATTATTAGACAACTAATTATTATTATTATTTGATTATTATTAAATATTAATTATTATTATTATTTTAGTACATCTTGAAATTTTATATCGCAAACAATCAAAATAAATATATTATTATTCACAGTTACAGTTACAATGAATTAGCAGCTATTTACTGGTGTCTAACTATCGGCCAATTTTCATTTTGTCCAACCACTGGTGTACTATACCTTAAGAAAAAAATGATGAATGTACATTCTATTTTTTTAGATGACACTCGTACATTGAACCAATCAAAGCTATGTAGGCTTTTGTATTCTTTGCGTAAAATGTGACCTCGGAAATTTATATATGGAATTTATTTTTCTTTTATAAAAATAGCGAGAGAAAAAGTGTATAACAAATGTAAGCGTTGAAAATGTAAGTTTGGAATTATGATCGATCCGCGGGTTTTATAATAGGTCAAAAAATTATACCACGCGGGCAATACACAAACGTTTCACAAAAAATAAACTTCGCGCTTATGTATATATATACGAAAATATACCTATTTTCCTCTCAAATTATATATATACAATATAAAGACGAATGAATTATACGAAAATTTTACCATAGAAAATGTGCGTATATAAAAGAAAAGCATATAAAATTCGTTGAAAATCGTCATAAAAATTAGCCTTGTTAACGTACTTTTTCCCCCCTCGTATAATTAATAAAAACGCACGATCGTAAATCTCCCGTGTACATATAGGTATATACACATACGTATATACAGTGAGTTGTGTAAAAATTTCAAAATGTAAACTGCGTTAATGGCGGAATAAAACTCAATTAAAAATCGTCTGATTTATCGAAAACGCAGGAATAACCCGAATAATGCGAGAGCCGAAAAAAAAAGTGGAAAACTGTACATAAGCGGTATATATACGAGAAGGAAGAGAGACAATGCGAGATGGAGAGAGAGAGAGAGAGAGAGAGATGCGAGTGTAGGTATTCTAAATATAGAGAGAGTTGCCAGGTTGCAGAAGGCAGCCACCGCCCCTTTGAGCACTGGGACAGGAGTCTCTCTCTTTCTCTCGGGTGCTTTCTGCGGCGACGGCGGCAAGGTCGCGTCATCGATCGACCGCCCGAGTGGGGATTCGCCGCGTGTGTCGTGACGCAGTCGACACCGGCGTGACGTCATCGGTTGACCCGAGCAAGCTATGGCGCCACCGTTTGGTACGCCCGGCCAACTACCCCGGATTTCAGGTGATGCGTCTGTGTGTATACTCTGGTGCTCCAGTGCTCCCGTGCGTTTCTCTCCATCCCCTCCCCCCCCCTCTTACCCGTTCGTGTATACACATATAACCATTCGCTTGCTCTCTCTCTCTTCCTCTCTCGCGGAATCGCGACCTTTTATACGCATTTATTATTTCATCTTGAGATTTTTGATGCAGTCGCAATTATCGAACGAATGTCTCCCGTTATTTTATATTTTTAATCATAAATCATCTTTTCACCCTATAATCATCTGAAAAGTATGTTTTATTGACCTCTACTAAGGGAGTACAATTGCATTTTATTCTCCGTATAAATACTCACTTTTTCACTTCGAACCCTTATTTTACCAACAAATTCAACAAAATTAAATATAAAAATATTGTTATTACAAAAAGTGACTTTTAAATGCTGAGAGTGCGTAAAATGTTATATGCATTTGGGGAGTAAGAAAAGCGATTATTCCCTTGGATGAATCACTGCGAAAAGTTGAAGCTCGAAAAGAGCAACTTACATCCCGGGAATAAATGCCTATTTTACTCCCTGAGTGACATAAATATTTGCGGGCATTCAAATTATTCCCAGATTTCGTATAAAATTATCTTGTTTACAGATTCATCCGAAAAAGGTTGAAGTATATTTTTTTCGGAAGGCTGTATACTTTGTAAAAAAATACAAAAGGGAAAAAAGGGTACAACTTATTGACAAACATTTTCGATTTTTTTTAATATTTTTTTTGTACTCATTGTAGAGTACATTAGTATATAGTTTAGATTTGTCTCTCACAATGCGTCAAAAATGTTTCAAATTGCATTTTAATACTTAAATATATATATATATATAGATCAATACAAACTACTATTATCACGGATAAAAATAACTAGAGATACATGTATAGATCGATTCTAAAATACTGATATAAAATTTATATATAATATAAATCTCTAACCGCTGTTTTATCTCTATATTATATAATGCATCTTCGTGTTTTATAATACGAATCCATATAGAAGTATATATAACTTATTATTTTTTCCAATACACCCGTATAGTGGAGATTAAAACAATATTTTTCTGGGTATAAAATATCCATTCTTGAACAAGCATGGGTAAACAAAACAGGCTCGTTATAAGCTATAAAATAACTATACTTTAACCTCAAAAATTGGCGAATTTTCTATGTATACCAGGAACAAATTCGACTTGATAAAACACACTATATATATGTATATATTTTAATAAATATCAATTTGCAAATTGTTTTTACGCTTTCAGTTTCTATTTTGTTCAAAAAACATGTATACGTAGATTCGACTGTGTAAAAACGAGTGAAATACAATACATGTAAAGTGCATTTTTTTCACAAAATTCGAGAATATCCTTGTAGTATCAATTTTGTAAAATATACATTTTGATTTGATGAAACTTTTATTATACATATACGATATACATATATAACCATTCGAGTAAATCGTAGAATTTAAAGAATCGGAAAAAAATATTGGATTTTCATTAAATTATTAATAACAAATTCAGATATTTCAGAGCATTTCAAATTATAAAAATTGTATACTGTGTTTACACTCGCTACATATATAAACACACGACGATGTACACAAAATTTAACAGATCATTTGACGCATATGGATAATCCGATTAAAGGTACAAAATCTTTTATTGTCAGTGTATTTTCATATGTGCGTTCTCAATTGTAATTTTGTTTTTTGTGTCTAATAAATAGCCTGAAGAGGTTGGCAGACCATGCCATCGAAACGTTGCTTATAATAAAAAAATCTGTCTTTTTAAGATTTCTTTTTCCTTTGCCTCCATCAGATCGCATATATTACGATATATACAATATTAATACAATTATGCATACTTGAATTTCTTCCTCTTCTTTGTACAGTAATAAAGTTACATTGATAAATTATATATACACGCATTACATTATATCGAATTAAAAAAGAACAACAATATATCGTTTATATATACATTGGCAAGGTAAAATCTGATATCCCAATCGAATGAACGCAGCATCGGACCTCTGACTCATTCTCAAATTACGTGTATATACATATATATATATATATATATATATATATGTATATAAGCATATCCACGACATACACAGATGCACACATACGTATGTGCTGGACCAAGTGGAAAAATCGATCTGAGAACTTGCAAGAGGTTCTATAAATAATTTTCACCGTCGCTCCTGATGACGTACGTTCATTATAGAGCGGCAGGTGTGCACAACGGAGAGAGACGACTCTTCTCGGCTCCTCTCTCGAGGTCAATTCATTCGTCGAATACTGGGTTCATTATTTTCGGAATTCGAGCAATGCCCTCCCACGGCCGAAGCGTAATTTTAGGCGCAAATTTAACCGACCTCACTGCGATCAAGAGAAATTATTAGAATGTAATTTAACCCCTCGAATGACGTTATACCCATATTTTCTTCTCTCTAATACCTTAAAAATTGTGATTTCCGCGGGAATTTAGGAGGTACCTATACATATATGTAGACGCGCGGACCTTCCTATAATTTTCAAATTAATTAATCGTATGTATATATATATATATATATATATATATATATATATATATATATATATACTATTATTTCTTCCGTTATTTCTTAGTTAATCGACAAAAATTAGGTAGTAATTTAGGAACGATAATTGTATAGATATGTTCATTGGTCAAAGGTTGTACAGTTTATTTTGCGTGATATTAAATTATCTTTGACATTTAATACAAAATTATACATACTACATTAAGATTCATTAATAACATTTTATACTTTAATGATGCTATCATTATCGAATAGTGGGTCACGTTTATGTTAACGTTTGTATATAATCATATTCGCTTGTTATCAATAAATTCGGCGCGTATACTATTTTCTCACAAATAAATTCGCCCCGGTACACACCCGCACACACCCCCCCCCCCCCCACTCCCACATACACACACACACACACATGTATATATATTCGCGAGCATCCGCATTAATAACTCGAGTGAATATGATATTTTTGTTGAATGCGTTTCGGAAGGTACATTATATTCTATTCAAAATATGCATATTCTATTGACAAATACGTTCTAATTAATTGTAGAGTCAATTTTCTTTAATATTCTTGATTTCTCTAAAAGTTTTTCTTATGCTTTTTTTTATAGACATTTCAGTCTCGGAAAAAGGTTTATTTCGATATTTCTTTATTTTTTAACAAAAGAATTAATTTTTTAATATATTCCAATAATATCGGACCTTTAGGTATGTTTTAAACAATATACCTAAATTTTTCGAGATTTTGTAAATTGATCATTCAAAATACGATATTGGGTTAAAAATGTTTGTGGTTTTTATTATATAATTAATTACCGACTGAAAAATTGTTATGTTTTAAACTGGACGGATGAATTTTGTTCAGATTTTCAATTCAATATTTTCGATAAAACTTTTGGATTGAATGGTGTAGATTTCTGTAATTTTGGTCCGACATTCCCTTATATTCTGTATAAAAGTATAAGTGTTAGTTACATAAAAATCCGGTCTTGCGGCTGTTTTTTAATCTAATTGCTTTTCAGTGTGAATCTGAAAACGACTGTAAGACGAACATCCTGTACAGAAAAGTGAAAACTTTCTTACTGTACTATAAGCCCATGCGGAAAAAAGAGTCCGGATAAGGATTGTATATACAGAAGTCTGTACACAGGCTATATATATAAAAATTATTTTACCTAGCCTGTATGCAGCCTATGCGTATATATATATAAATTTTTTTTAAAAACAGGACTTTTTTTCAATTTAAAATAATTTTTTTTTTAAATTTGTATTAGGCTGTATACAGACTGTATACAGATTTACACATAGTAATATACAGATTTTGCTACACAATCTTTATCGAGCCTGGACTTTTTTCCACGTGAGGCAAAGGACGGGACTGCGAGAATGTGCGTCAATAGAATTATTTGTAGTAGTTTTAGGTTAAAATTCTCTAAATGCACACAATAGTGTTGTGTTATACTGCGGCTTGAGTCTTCAATCAACGGATCAGCGAGATTCCGTCGTTGGTTTGTCGTAAACAACCCCGCTGGTAACTGAGCAACGTTAACTGGGCAGTTCAGTTCTACTCTCACTGGTCAGGCACCTACCAAAAAGACCTGTAAAAGTGTATAATATGGTTACGAAGATTGAAAATCAAGAATAAAAGATGTTATAGATGTTATAGTTAATTATCCAAATATTATTGTCAATTAGCAAATCATGCATCATCGTGTACTTTTGAAAATAATATTCAATTATAAAAACAAAAGAAAATTTGGGAAAATGAACTAATTTGTAATTTCTAATTTGAAAATACGATATAGCATTCGTCGTGAATCATAGTACATGATGTCTGCTGTTAAAATTTTTAATTCTAAATTATTACGATTAGTTGATTTATAATTTTGGATTTAGAATATAGTGGACTTTCATAGTTTATCAAAAGTGACGCATGTCGTAAGATGACGAAAAATTATATGACAACTGCTCAATCACTGCTAAATGTACTGGCCAGTTGTGTCTTTTTTTGGGCATCCGCTGTCGAAGCATTACTGATCATTTCTAACGGAAAATCGGGTCTCGGAAAGCCTTAATGATTTATTTAAAAAGCTACGCAATTTTATGCAAAACCCGAATACAGAACTGCACTAGATCATTCAATAATAAGTAATTCTACAAAGTTCCAGGTCGAATTAACAAAAACACCCTAAAAAATTTCTGCACCGAAAAATCACCGACATTTTTTAAGGTGTCTTTGTCGAATCGATCTGGAACTTTGTAGAATGACTTATTATTGAATGATCTAGTGCAGTTCTGTATTCAGGTTTGGCATAAAATTGCGTATTTTTTTAAATAAATGTAATAATTATGTTATTTTACTCGGTCATCGGTAGCCCACCGGTCATGCCACCCTTTTAATATATTTTTTACGTTTATACAGTGAATTTAATAATTTTTGAATTGATTGTTAATTTTGCAGTTTTTATCATTGTTTGATTTATATTTCAATTAATAATACTACACAATTTATTTAATATTTATTTTATTTAACGGGATGTCGGATCCAAATTACAGGGATCTACACCTTTCAACATAAGAATTATCTTGGAAATACCGAATTAAAAATCTGAAAAAATTCATAAGGTTAGTTTAAAACAAAAGCGAGGGCATGACGTTTTGATTTTTCTAAGAATAAATAAATTTGTTAATAATAATTGAATAAACAATTTTCGGTCGGTAATTATTGGTCTAGAAAGGCATGAATTTTCAACACAAAAATCAAAATTAAATTACACATTCAAAAATCTGAAAAAATTTGAGTATACTGTTTAAAAGATACCTAAGGGCATGGCGTTCAAGATTTATTCTAAAATGTATTCTTTTGTTTATAAAAAAGTATGAAAAATAACCATTTTCAGAGTCCAACATCCCCTTAATAATATTTCCGTTAATTATACTAATATTGTATCTTTTAAATTAATAAATCGTTAAAACTTTAGGTCTAATTATTTGTATACTGTTAATTTCGTGTAAATATCACATGATACTTGACTTTCGTGTTATAGAATAGTTCATAAACATTGATATACGAGAAATATATGACGTTGACTTTGTAATGCACCTGGGGTGCAAAGTTGATTTTTCACCGAGGGGTGATCGACGTTATTACAAAACTGTAATTTAATTTATACCTACTATCGAGATTATTATTAATTTAACGTCGAGCGTCTACAGTATACCAAGTGTTTATTTCACCAAGGACTCGAGTTTATTGCAAAATTATTCCGCGAACAAACAAGGAATAATAAATTAAAATTCTGATTAAATAAAAATAAACTTTGCGAGTATACGAGCGCTTTTATATATAGATATATAGATATATATTCAAACACGTAGGTATCTATCCACGTTCGGATCGAAACTCTTTGAGAAAACGTTCAAAGAAAATTACATCTCGCGTCACAGCCTCGTATTTTCGTGCTCGCGTCGGTCGAAAACTCGATAATTTCCTCCTTACGGTATATACGTATATATAGATATATACAAGTGCGCGTATAGACCGCATCGACGTATTTCTCTGTGTGTGTGTTTTTTTTAATGCTCTATACCACGACACCCAGTTCCCCGCGGAACAAAACAGCCGCACGGCATAATAAAAGGGAGCAATCTATCCTTTAATGGGATCGCGAAATCGAAAAGCACCGAAGAGATGCGGCTGGCGTTTCGGAATAATCAAACCTCTGTGTGTGTGTGTGTATATATATACCTATACCTATAGGATCGGCATCACCATGCAACCTTTAAAATGAGCATCGAGTTTGGCCCAAATAGAGGCGTGTGCTGCGCTTTTCCATCTATATATAAAGGTCTTGCATGCGCGATATCCTCCTCACGAACGCGTCTTTACTCCCTTCCCCTCCTTTCCTTCCTATTTCCACTACCCCGACACTTACATCCGTTTTGCGCGCTGATCTTGTACGGCACCTTCCCCCCTCGTCGGTTCTCCTACTTTCTGGCGTATATACGTGGTCCGCAAGTGAATCGTTCCTCGATCGTGGATCTTCGGAATCGGAGTTTCTCGGAATTCCTCTGGAATTTGAGTGCGGAACGATGTGGGCTCTTTCCTTACTTCCTTCCTTCCTTTTTTTTTCACCTATACCCGACTCTATACGTGCAACCGCTCTACAGATTTTTAAGGAGGTGCGAGAATTTGGATTTGATAAACAAGCTTCTTCCACATACCTATATATATATATATATATCCATATATCCATATATTTTGTATATTTTCATCGCGTTCTGTATATATATATACGCGCAACTTCTTCTTCCTACTTTTTTTTTGACGTTAATACGCGCGGTTTTACAAAATTTGGAATTCAGTGAGAAATGTTAACGTTGTTGCGATCGATCGCTCATTGAAATGTACTCCCTGTAACTCTTAATAACGGATCTTCCCCACCGTAAGAAATACGATACACTCGGAATTCTCGTAAAATGAACATTATTACTATTTAATAAAAAGTAATAAATCGACATACCTATATACATATATAGCCGTTCAAATATTTAAAATTAATGTACAACTTAAATTCCATTTCGAGATATAATGTATAATATATATCTCAAATTTGATATATTAAATCGCAAATTTTCTGGCTGATTTGAATCAATGTCAATCCTCAAACTGGATTACATATACCGAGATAACCATCGAGCGCGCTCGATGAAAAATAGGATAAAAAGTTATGAAAAAAGGGGGGGGGGGTGGGAGGGGGATGGTGGGTCTAGAAATTCACCGTTTCCGTTTTTCCGTGTCCTTACTTCGACCGCACGTTCGACCCATTTACTTGTGCAACCTTTCTCCTCATGCCTTCCTGACATTCTGCGTAGGATAGAATTTTTCGTTGGCACGGCCGTGGTACGTTAGGTGCATCGATATTCGCTAAAACGTGACTTTTTTACGAGGCCCTTTCCAGACCGACCCACCTCTCTTTTTTTCGTCCTTCCTTCCTTCCTTCCTTCCTTCCTTCCTTTCTCCACCCAGCTTCAATTCGACATCGGAAGTTGCCCAATTTCTTTTCTCTTCCTTTTCATTCGATTTCTTCATTTATATTGGAAATGTATTTTGATTTTATTTAAACGTCGCGCAATATACATATATATATATTTCCGACCTTATTTTGATTATTTGATATTTCGTTTGCGATATTCGCCGCGATATAGGATAATCAGGGATTCCACTCGGGGGTATATGGACCTATACCGCGTGCGTGTTTTTGAGATCAAGCGTTTTATTAAGATGTTAATAAAATTATACTTTGAGAAATAATGCAACGTAGTTGGCATCTGCGGTTATAAATATTCAAATTCTCATTTGACCACGGGAATCGACACCAAGTGCGTGCCAGGATGAAAGTAAAAGATGTGTCGGAAGTCAAATAAAGATGGAAGGACGAAGGTAATCCAAACGCATTCGAACGATCAACATTTCGAGGGAAACCTTCTTCCTTATTTCTCGTATATCCAGTTTACCAGTTCGATCACCCTCTTACAAACATATATATATATATAAATATATATGTGTGTGTACGTGTAAATCCTTCCCTGAGAGTTATATTTTTTTGTCGGTCTCTATTTGTTTTCTCTGGGTATTTGATCGCAATTTAGGCGACGGCGTCTTTCGTATTTCGTCGTTTTTCCCCCAACCTCGCGTATACTTAAGACTTGGAAGTTACAAAGTGTGGATGAGAAGCCGCAACGAGGTGGCGCACAGTAAGGACGAGGGGATAGAGGGAATGTTTTGGAGAAGTAGGTGGTGCACGGGAGATAGGAAGTTGGCTGCCACGTTATTTATGAAACGAGATAGATCCGGGAGTGGAAAGAGTGAGAGAGATAACCTCTGGTATCGGTAATTTTCCTACTCTTTACCTCTGAATAATGTACAAGTGTATATACACACCATCTTCTCATTCTCGGTGATATATTTATTATTCATCGAAAATCAAAATTATTGCATTTTTCTTTTTCTTTCGACGATCCAACGTCGAAATTGCCAACGACGGATAATGATAACCGAATCGTCAGCGATTGTATAACGCACGTGTATGACCCAAATTGAAATATATGCATAGATATGAAGAGAGAGAGAGAGAGAGAGAGAGAAAGGGGGAGAGATATCCTCGTATCACAGATAGAAAGAGGGTGGTATATAGTTTCACAACCGGTCGTTTACTAAACAATTAATCGGTTTTTCCCGAGGCCCACGCCGGGCAACGACAGTGCGAGAGGTACCCCGGGTCGTTTTGCGGTTTCCCTGGATCGCCTCGTAAACGCGAGGCAGCCCCGGCTCAACTTCACTGACGGGTATAAATTATACCGGTGGCCTATTTGCATCCCTCTACGTTTTCCTGATCTCCCTTGGCTCAACCTCCTCCACCTCCTTCTCTTCTCGCACCCACCCACACACACACACACACACACCCTCGTCACCCTTCGTTTTCTCTATCGGGAATATAACGTTCTGAAATATTTTGGATATATATATGCATCGAGTTGATATTTAGTTTGTACGTGGTGTACACGCGCTTCCCTTGAATTTCAATGATTCACTCCCATATTTTCTTGGGGAATCAGCTGCTCACTCGAATACAGTGATAAGGAAAAGTTTCTCTCTTTTTTTTTAAATCCTCTGGATCATCTTTTCCATCCGCTTTGCGTTGTGATCAACGTTTTCTCGATTCGCGAAGAATTGGTTTTGATTTTCTTTGACGCACCTCCAGTATTAATTACGTTGTTATTTGCATGGTAATCGGAACTAATAAATCATGATTACACAATACTATGGTAACGGTTTTGATAAAGAGAAAGTTCGCGACGTATCTACCCTTGCCGGATCTCTGAAACGTTGCGCGTGATGAAGTAGGATGATACGGTATAGAAAATGTCAAGTGAGATGTATACATGTACATTTCGGATGAAATTCATTGGATTATAATTCAGTTCTGGTATAGCAACGTTTGATCGTGCTGGTCAAAATTATACATCACCGCGGACACGCGTAATTTGGAATTTGTACACACACACAATTAGTAAACGATAACAATGTTGTATCGATCAATCCGTGATTGATCAGGCGTTGGATGGGGCAATATCTTAAATATACAACTCAAATTAACCAAGTGCAATGTAGATTTAGCAAAGTTGTGTGAAGTTTCGAGAACTGTTATAAGAGAATCGGGAACTGAAACTGACAACTACGAAGATTCTCCGAAATAGGGACGTAACTATATAATGACGTAGATTTCAACCAAGAACATGTCAACCGAAATATCATTGAGTAACTGTAAGTGATACTTCCGAACGATCCTCGGTATTATCTTTTTTTACTTTGACGTACAACTGTATAACTATAATGATTCAATTTGATAATATTTATTGTTTTACATACGTATGTATATATATATTTGATAATATAGATATCGCAAAAATGGAAATTGAATTATGTTTCCTTTTTTTTCGATACTTTTTTTCTGTATTCCAAGACTCTTGGCCTAAAATATTATCGCCGTGAAAAAAAAAAATTCTTCGAGGATGGAAAATGCATTTCCGTCGAGTTTCGCGTGTTTGTATTCCACTCGTACCCCAGAGGTTTTAGACGACTTTGTTGTTGTCCATCCCTCCCTCTGGACTTCACTGTCACGTTTGTACAACAACGGTAGCACGGTTCCATCAGGTTTTCGGGTCGCGTTGTACAACAACTGCTTGGCCTTTTGAAACATTTTAATTCCGGTCATATTGGGATTATTTATCTGTTTACTTAAATTTCAAACACTAAATGCATTCAGTATTCGCGTGTTATCTCAAATTGTAAAAAAAAGGAACGTACAGTGAGAATAATGTTATGCTATGTATTGTTACAGCAAGGTTGTGATGTACTTGGATTATTCTAATTTTGACTATATTTTTATACCAAATATTCGTATTTTTGTAGTACAATGGAAAAAAATAGTTAAACAAATTATACACTACATTTACCTAGCAAAACTTTTCTGAATTAATTCAAATAATATTTACTTTGGTGATCTAGTCAAATTGTATTAAACTTACTTGAGTAAAAATTCTTAACTTTATATTTACAGTAATGTTCACCCAAGTTTTTGGTGAAAGTAAATGAACGTATTATAAAATCAAATAAATTTGACTAAACAAGCCTATAATTTGTTTGAAATAAACCGTGTAATATTTATTCAATCACATTTTAGACATAAATCTTTCGTAGATTTCACCAAACTGTCCAGTTATTTTAACTCAATTATACTTATTCTCCCACTATAGGTTTTAGCATAAAAATAGTGAAAACAGTAAAAACAGTAACAACAGTAAAAAAATAGTGAAAATTTGGGTAATCCAAGGACATCGCAAACTTGCTACGACAGTGTATTGATTATAATTAAACAATTGTTCTAATTGCACATAAAGACAATTAAAAACATGTACACGTATAATTTGTTTTCTTACAACAGTACAGAAGCAAATATGGACATCGTTATTCAGTGCTTAATCAGAAATACACATAGGAATCTAAAGGGAGGTCACATAAAGAGAGAGAGAAAAGAGGCACATGAAACAGTCTACCAAAGTATAAGTATTTATTCATGTCGTTGAATAATTCGTACGACAATTATGCGAACTCCAACTGGATGCTGTCCGGTAGAAGAAAAAAAGAAACGTCAGCGACTGTATACGCAACTACGTGTGTGGGTGTGGAGAAGCGGATTGAATTTTTCAGGTGCATATGTAGACGAGAGAGAGAGAGAGAGAGAGAGAGAGAGAGAGAGAGAGAGAGAGAGAGAGAGAGAGAGAGAGAGAGAGGATAACTGTCGAAAAGCGAAAAGATCTGTGAGGAAAAGAAGGAAAGTGGAGTAAAGATAGCGGGGACTATAAGGAAAAAGAGTTGGGATCAAATGAGGATGTAAAAGATAGGGAAATAAAAAAAGTGAAGTCGAAATGTTTAAATATTACGAGACAATTTTAATTTGATTCGGTATAAGGTGTTTCGGGATGTAAATAAAGCCTGATATATATATGTACGAATCAATGAATTTCGAAGAGTCGGAAAATAATTGGACAAGATACTCGGCAGGATCGCAGGCAAGAACGGTGAAGTGATGGAAAGTAATCGAGAATAAAGGCAAAAGACAAAAGACGTTGATTCTTTTGATGCGCGCTCTCGTAGCGAATTGTTTCGGGTTACATATATATGTGTATAGACGAGAGCGAGGGAGAGCGTAGCAAGTTGAACGATTCGATGTATATACGGGTGTGCTGCAGAAAAGAAAAAAAAACGAGAGATTTGACAAGTGAAAGAGAGATAGATAAAGAGAGAGAGAGGAAAGGAAAAGAAGATATAGTCATTTTCAGGTAGAAGAAGACTGCACTGCACCAAAGTGCATTCTAAGCCTAGCGCATCTGCGACCACTCGCAGTTGCCGAGTTGCCCACTCTCTCGACATTTATTATTCAGATGACGCGAGAGGCTATAAAGGGAAAGAGAAAGATAGAGAGAGAGAGAGAGAGAGGAAGGGTAGGGCGCAGTTACTTTCTCTCGCTTCTGCGGGCTCACCTGTTTTACCTCCTGAAAATAAAACACCGGGCACTACAACACTTTGTCGCATAGGTAGAGAGTGGATTCTCCACGTCTCTCTCTCTCTCTCGGTTGTCCTTGTTGGGTGAGAAAACACCAAAGCCAAATACCAAATGGTACGAAAAAAAATGTTATGGTCAAAGGATGCAAAGAGGATAGACTTCGTCGTTGTTGTTTTCCTTCATCCTTTTCTTTTTTTCTTGGTTCTGACTAATCCATATAGAGGTATGTGTTTAATCGCAACGAATGCAAAATGGATTTTATTAAAATATTCGTTGTTGACGTTGTGTACGCGTCAGGTAATGCACATCGAAAATAGATCTATCGCAAATAAATGTTCAAACGCAAATTACTTGATCGTCTTGCAGTGATCGTATAATCGTAGTGAACAAATTAGGGCAGAGATTATTTTTAGACCGATTTTTTAAGAATTTCAGGCAAATATTACGTGTAAAGGTTAGGAAGTATATATACTTATTATATACTATATATATATATATATATATATATATATATGGGGTATTCCACGTGAAGTGGTCCGATCAAAATTTTAAAATGCACCAAATTTTGAGAACACTTTGCAAATGTTTTTCAGAATACAGAAAAAAATTTTTAGGTACTGGAATCTATTTGCTCAAAAGTTATTCTAACCTCAAAAAGTGAATTTTTCCATATTTTTTTCAACACCAGCTGGGTTTACCGCTATACAACTCAAAATCTATCAACTTTTACTATAGAACATTATATGTAACATTCGTTGCTAATTATATCTAGAATTTATTCTTCTGGGTTAGAATTTCTAATCTCAAGGTCAATGTTACATAAACTACATGTCAATATTCAACTTGAAAAAAGTGTAACTTCGCCACCTTTGATTTTTTCATCCAAAAGTCTAAAAGAAAGCTTGGAGCAATACCTTTCAAATGGTCTGTAGCATTTTTATGGCCTCCAATTCTGTAAAAAGTTATAATAATTTAAAGAAAGACAAAAAATTCACAAAAATTAACATGGTAATTCCCATTTAAATTTTTAAAGAAATTTCGTGCAGCAGGACGTGAGCCGCGGTGGCTCATGGGTAGAGCTCCCGACTCTCACACCGAGGGTCGTGGGTTCGATCCCAGACGTGTACCTCTGAAAATTTTTTCATGTGCATTTTTCGAACACCGCGACTCAGTGGCTCGGCGTGTCACTATAATGTGACGCCAGTTCAGGTGCGCGTGCGTTTCGTGCACTTGACACTTGTCAGTGCATGAGAGGCACGGGCACCTGAACGTTAGGGACGCGAAGATGTAAAGAGGATCGCGGTGGTTCCATCGGGAGGACAGGAAACTGTAATTATTAGACTAATTACAGTGACCGATGATATCTTCCGATGGACACAAGGACCACTGTTTCAACTACATGTGCTTTGTTTACAGACACACCGTTCACCTCCGTCGCTGATTAGCCCTGGCAGCATAAATAGAGCGACGTTAAATAACATAAAAAAAAAAAAAAAAAAAAAAAAAAAAAAGCAGCAGGACGCCCCGTGTAAAACATGCAAAGATTTATATCGACTTAAGGTAAGATAAACTTAAAACAATGTCTTTTGTTTGAAAACAACATCTTTTAACGCATAAAATTTTGGTTAATAAACAAAATTAAAAAAAAAAATTTAATTTGAGACTGGTATCTCCGATTATATCCTTCGG
This sequence comes from Theocolax elegans, assembly GCA_026168455.1. Lineage (NCBI taxonomy): Eukaryota > Metazoa > Arthropoda > Insecta > Hymenoptera > Cerocephalidae > Theocolax > Theocolax elegans. The sequence goes on along the minus strand of JANSJX010000008.1, from coordinate 1,380,152 downwards.
AGTCTCTCGCTCTATACAAATAACTGAGCTATTTTATTGCATATGTCAATCACATAAACGAAGGTTAAAGTTTAATAAGCACGTTTCCATTATTTTTAACGCAAAATTTTAAATATTACACTCTAAAATTTAAATTCAAGTGTCAAAATTGATGTTGTAGAACGTGTCTATTGACAGCTTCGCACTTTTAAAGTGTGCAAATTACACTTTTCAATCAACAACTCTACACTTCAAGGTTCAGAGCGATGTATGACGTAAACAATAAATAACTTGCGCAAGTATTGGTAGTACGACATACACTACGAAGTAAGAAATCGTTAGGTTCGAAGCTTCGATATATAAATATTCCATTTATTTACTCAAATATTACAGGTTGTAAAACACGATTTTTAATCTTACCTATATATAGAACATTATTTTAAGCTTATCTAAACTTCATACAAATGCTTAATTAATATTATTTCCAAGCTTATGGAAGTTGATATACCAACTTTCGCCAAACGTAAACTTTATCTTAAGTTGATATAAAGCATTAGAAGATAAGACTTTAGACCTCTTTTAAACCTCAACCGTAACGTTGGATCGTATACGTAGTGTATGCATGTGCGTGACATAACCCATGCGCGGATTAATTTTATCATCATATATATTATTAAAACCGCTCGAGATTTTACCTTATTCGATAACTCTTACGATCATTGTAACTAATAATTATTATAAGTACAAAAATTTATTTCACCTAAATCTATATAAGCTATAGATAATAATTATTAAGTATACATACATGCGCCTGAATATACAAATCTAATAAATTCATTAGAGCGCATTAAAACTACATAAACGTTCCATCCAAATAGCGAACTACATCTATAGAAATAAAAAAAAAAACCTATAGGGACCGATGATCGTCGAATGCAGGCATATATATATACACGTAAGATCGTTCCTTTCGAGACAGGGCGCGTACAATGAAAAATTATGGTACAGACCCTCAAGAAAAATATGATCGCTCGCGGTATCCATATATATACATATATACATACGTATATATACACCAGTCGATAATGCACATTCTTGGCGGAGAGGCGACTTCGAAACCCACCGAGTCATCGTACGAGAACGAACGAAACACAAAAAAACTGAAAAAGAGAATAGAGAATGTATATAGATGCGCGCCATATATACGCGCTTTTGCGTATATACATACATATAGGGTACGGAGTGAGGTTATAGAAGGGACTTCGTTTTACTTGGAGCACCTATTTCTACGGAGTCGAAAGCCACTCACTCGTGAAGAGAGGAGGGAAAAATTCGACGCGGAGTGCGCGATTTCCTCTATCTTTCATACCCGGGCTACTTTTCTCGCGGCAATTTTATTGAAAATTCCACGCCAGACAGCGAGGGGTGGGGGGAGAGGGGGGGGGTGGACGGGGGAGGAGGATGAGGAGGACAGAGGGAGGTTATTAAATAATAATTCTCAAGCTTCTCTCGCTTAATGCACCATGAAATCACATCGGGAATAATTAGTTGGAAATGTGAATGTTGTGTTTATTGGATTTTCGTTAATATTGTTTTGTATCGTAAATACGTATATATATATATATATATATATATATATATATATATATATATATATATATATATATATATATATATATATAACTGGGTGGGGCACGACAGAATCCAACGGACGCAGATCGTGCTCTATTTTCTTTAAATAAGCACATTTTAGTTGGAATATACCGATTATTCTTTATAATTATTTCAACGATAACGGCGGTATACGGGTACATTTTACGATACACAATGATATACGTATACGACGGTATATTTTCAATTTATTTAATTATTTATTTACTTATTTATTTATGTGTTTGTTTCTTTGATTATTTATTTATTTATTTACACGTATATTTTATTTATTTGTTTTGTTTATTTATTTATATTTAGATATTTATTTCATTTATTTATTTATCCAGTATAAAATTACAGTAAGTCAAAATTCTATAATCCAACGATCGCAATTCCTACAGACGCAGATATAATTGAAATGTTAATTGTCAATGGCAAGTAAAATAACTTCATACAAGAGTTCATAAAACTTAATTGCGTCAATAAAAAAAATTATCAACGTAACGTTAATAAATTGAAACGTTAACATTTAAAAAAATTGAATTTTCATATATATCGTACACGTAGAAAAAATTGATAAAAATGTCACGTTTCTATATTAAAATCAACAATTATAATTTAGATACTCCGAGATTGGTATCCTGTACATCGCGATATATATCAAAATTCATATTATATATAATATATACATATACAAAAGGAGAATACACCTTTTATCGTGCATTATTTCGTTTGTACGATACAGACAGAAGAAGAAGAAGAAGAAAAGGCAATATCTTTGAATAAAACGCGAGGAAAAATTATTATTATTCATATTCTTGTTGCATAATGTCTCCTATTGCATCATTGGTTTTATTATAAAAGCTTCTGAAATATTTAATATCCCGGTATATATACACGCGCATAGCGTTGTTAATTTATCTTTTTGGTATACTCGACTCTACGTACACTTTTCTCGATTTACGGTATATTTCTCTCTTCCATTTGTTTAATGACTATAAATGCGCGGGTTCATTCGAATGGATTAAACTTGTAAATTATTCACCTATTAACAGCTGTAACGGATCAAAACAAAAGGAAAATATAGTAATTATATTCTATATACATCCATATCTTTTTCGTAGTTTTTAGGTGAAAAATATATTTGCGCAACACTAATATCGAAATTGAAGCACTCTTTTCTATATATATGTGGGGTATTCCACGTGAAGTGGTCCGATCAAAATTTTAAAATGCACCAAATTTTGGGTACACTTTGCAAATGTTTTTCAGAATACAGAACAAAATTTTTAGGTACTGGAATCTATTTGCTCAAAAGTTATTCTAACCTCAAAAAGTGAATTTTTCCATATTTTTTTCAACACCAGCTGGGTTTACCGCTATATAACTCAAAATCTATCAACTTTTACTATACAACATTATATGTAACATTCGTTGCTAATTATATCTAGAATTTATTCTTCTGGGTTAGAATTTCTAATCTCAAGGTCAATGTTACATAAACTACATGTCAATATTCAACTTGAAAAAAGTGTAACTTCGCCACCTTTGATTTTTTCATCCAAAAGTCTAAAAGAAAGCTTGGAGCAATACCTTTCAAATGGTCTGTAGCATTTTTATGGCCTCCAATTCTGTAAAAATTTATGACAATTTAAAGAAACAAGAAATTTTTTTAAAAATTTAAATGGGAATTACCATGTTAATTTTTGTGAATTTTTTGTCTTTCTTTAAATTATTATAACTTTTTACAGAATTGGAGGCCATAAAAATGCTACAGACCATTTGAAAGGTATTGCTCCAAGCTTTCTTTTAGACTTTTGGATGAAAAAATCAAAGGTGGCGAAGTTACACTTTTTTCAAGTTGAATATTGACATGTAGTTTATGTAACATTGACCTTGAGATTAGAAATTCTAACCCAGAAGAATAAATTCTAGATATAATTAGCAACGAATGTTACATATAATGTTCTATAGTAAAAGTTGATAGATTTTGAGTTGTATAGCGGTAAACCCAGCTGGTGTTGAAAAAAATATGGAAAAATTCACTTTTTGAGGTTAGAATAACTTTTGAGCAAATAGATTCCAGTACCTAAAAATTTTTTTCTGTATTCTGAAAAACATTTGCAAAGTGTTCTCAAAATTTGGTGCATTTTAAAATTTTGATCGGACCACTTCACGTGGAATACCACATGTATATAGGTACATGTAGACGTAATGTGGAAGAAGAATTTGATTTTTCGCAACGAAAAAGGTTTTGAAGAATACTTCGTTGTGACGAGGATATATACATATATACATATATATATATATATATGGATGTGCGTGTATTTTCTTCTCTTGGTTCGCTCTTATACATGTATATTGGATCAACGAGAGTGAGTCGAGTCAGCCGAAGTCATCTCCGGTATTTTCTGCGCGATCGTGTCTTCGAAGTGAGTCCTAGTTTATTTAATAACGGAAATCAGAGTGGCAGCCCGGCCGGCGCCTCCTAGAGAGAGAGAGAAAGAGGACTTACTTTTCGATAATGATATTCTCGTTCGATGAATGGCGCGGAATCAATCTCCTAAGCAAACCTTTTCTCTATTTCTTTACCTCCTTACTTCCCCTGTTTTTTTTTTACCTCCTCGTCTACTATTTTGGACGAATTTATATTTACAATTATTACATTTATCACGTACTTTCGTACAGTACATTATACACTGAGAAATAAGTTTTAGTAAATATTACAATAGTTTCTGGTAATTAAATTAGAGACTGTCAAAATTCAAAAAATGATTGTACTCTATAGTAACAGTTATTAAAAGTCTATAGGCATTTTTATTAACATTTTTGTTATATTTATCATTAGTTACGTAAATGTTTACTGTAGAGTATAGTCATTTATTACATTTTGACAGTCTTTAATTTCATTACCAGACCTTATTTAGAGAAAAAAAATAAAATCTACAATTTTTAGAAAATCATTTTTGGTAGGTTTTTAAAACTTGAAGATCGCTATTACTTGATCAATTATAATCGGATTTTCATGAAATTTGTTATGGATACTCAGAGCAGCATATTGTATGTCATAGATTAACTCAATGGTAAAAAATAAATTACTTTATATAAATATTTAATTACAAATCATTCGCGATCGGTAATTACGTTTGATTATTTTCAACGTTAAAAAGTATCTGGAGAAGTTTGGATTTGATAAAACTTCCAGCGATAGATTTGTTCCTTAGTACTTACAAGTTTTCTACAAAGTTTAAATTCATTTCATTAAAAAATAGCAAAGATAGAGCTATTTAACTAAAACCGTGCAATGCACGACAGCTCGCGATGCACACTGACTTCTGTTTAGCGTTTCTATTTTCAATCATTTAAGCTATATGCAATATTTATTTTACATCTAAATGAGCATTATTTAGCAATATGCGTCACTCTTATTCAATTTAAAAAATAAATATATACTGCTTTAATAATCTTAGATATATAAAGATTTATGTTTGTTGTTTAAAAAACGTTTTGATATGTTTTCACGAAAATCAAAAGAATTTAATATTTGTAATTTGTTCATGTTTATTTATCACCAAGATATTATTAACTTATTATTAACGATAATAATATTCTAGTTTAAGAAAACTCTAGTAAAATTATACAGAAGAAAATAATACTATATTAATATAAAAACCGGAGATAGAATTGCAGAACAGAAATCAATGTGCGTCGCGAGCGAAATGGTACACCGCACGGTTTTAGTTAAATCGCTCTATTTCTGCTATTTTTTAATGAAATGAATTTGAACTTTTTAGATAACTTCTTTAAGTACTGAGAAACTAATCTCTCGCTGGAAGTTTTATCAAATCCAAACTTCCCCAGACACTTTTTAATGTCGAAAATAATCAAACGTAATTACCGATCGCGAATGATTTGTAATTAAAAATTTATATAAAGTAATTTATTTTTTACCATTGAGTTAATCCACGAGATACATTATGCTGTTCTGAGTATCCATACCAAATTTTATGAAAATTCGGAAAATTCAAAAAAGTTTCGTTTTTCTATTGTCTATTGCTGGTAATTTTTAAAATTTATTTTAGCAACTTTCATATTTCGGTAAGGAGGACGTCACTTTTCCACGATTTCAGCGCTAAGCCTCTTCTCGCATGGACACCCTCATATATAATACTACAACTTTTTTCTCAGTGTGTAGTAACATAAAAAATTTTTTGTTATTTTTTTATTTTTTATTATTTTATTATATTAATTTTATGTTGTTATCCACACATTTCCCTCCTTCCTTTTTTTAGCTTCTCATCTACAATTTTAGATATAATTATTTATAATTATTACATTTATCATGTATTTTCATAGTACCGCAAATAAATATTTCTTATTATCGTACATATAGGGGAGGACGGGGCTAAGTTGCTCGTTTTGATTTTATGAATTTTCAGAAAATAAGTTCAACATCTTAACTACTTACCTGATTTTTACCGAATGTAAGAATTTAAAAATAAAAAATCTATACCTAAGTTGACATAAAATCGTTTTGGGCAACTTAGCCCCGAGGCTGGGGCTAATTTGCTCAATTTTTGGAGTTAAGTTACCCTATCTTTTAATATGCCGTTTCTAAACTTATAAAAATTTTACCTAGCTTTTCAAATTTACATAGTTTAAAGTATTTTAACTTACAACGACTTAATAATTCATTTAATAAATAAATAAATTAACAAATTAACTCTTTTTTAATTTAAAATTGCTCTAAATAACATTTTATTTATACTTCTATAATATGTTCATTTAAGCTTGCATTAGGCTTTAATTTTCTTTTCGGTCGATCTTCAAAAATATTTTCTTTTACAACGCCTAAAATTGGACTTTTCGGTAAATTATCAGTTTTTGAAAGATAACTGTCCTTTGAAAAGTTCTTGCAGATATCTTACGTCGTTCTTAACTAGATCTACTCAAAAGTATGCGTAATCCGTGTTCGAAAATTTACGGTCTGGAAAAGGTTCTCTATCGATACCACACTTACCTACCTTACCAACAGAATTTAAAAACGAACATTGGTATTGAAAGACGGTCTTTATAACATACTAAATACATGTATGTAAGAGCTACTGTTCAATTTAGTTTGAATCTAACGTAAAATTTACTTAAATTCGTGTATTTCCAATAGGGCAAACTAGCCCCATGGTTTTGAGCAACTTAGCCCCAAATGGTACAAATAACTTTAAATACATATAACTCTGTTAATAATTGACTGTCAGAGACCAGACGCACGTCAAAATGTTCGTCTGAAAGTATAGAATTTAACTGTCTATCGCCGCGAATCGCAATATTCTTCTTTCGCTCGGGAAATGTATTTCTGCACGAGTAAAAAGATCCCAATGCAAAGTGCAAAAGCAGTTTTTTGGAATACTAACTTCTCGAGTGCTTTGAATTTCACATAAATGTATCTCGAGACAAAGATTTGTAAATGAAAAAGTAACTTTTTTCCCGGGAAAAATTTTAAAAAAATGCATTCTGCGTGAAAATATTTCAAAAGGTTAAATTAGCCCCGTGGTCAACTTAGCCCCGTCATTCCCTACATATATATCGATAGCTCGTATATACTTATTTTTTTAATTCCGCAACTCAAAAGGATATACGCAACAAAGGATTTAATGAAATCTACGATTTCAAAAGCAAACGTTGTTTATTTGCCTGTAGCAAAGAAGATATTAATGTCCTGTTTGTATTTCCTCCCTCCCACCCCTCTCTCCGCCGTTGCAAACGAATAATAATAAACTTATTATTAGATTTTTTTTAATAAAATTCTTAATTCTCTTTAATCAAAAATTTACCGAAACTCTTATATACACTCGTATTGTAATAAATGTATTACATGTATAAAATTTTTTTTTTTTTGAAATATCGTAACGTAATTACACATATAAAGCGTTTGTAAGCATTATGGTTGTTTCATTAGCATATTACGTATGACTGTATACATGAAAAAATGCGTTATTATCAAAAGAATATTTTTCTGATGTAAAAAGGAACTAGAAGAAAAGAGAGAGAGAAAGAGAATCTATATATATATATATATATATAACGCACCTTGTATATTCCCTTGGTTCATAAAAGTTTTACTCACTTCCTATAGCAACATGTATATATATATATATATATATATATATATATATATATATATATATATATTTGTCGAACCTTACGCGGTATTTTTTCGAGCGAAACACTCTCGTTTACTTTGTATTTAAAACTAATTAGATATTAATTAAATAATTTAACTGGAGGCAGCGAACATCTATGCTGAAGAATCCAAAAAAAAATTGACAGATATAAATATAGTTATTGGTGCACTTCGGGAGTACAAAAAAGCGATTATTCCCTTGGATGAATTACTGCCAAAAGCTGAAGCTCGAAAACAGCAACTTTCATTCCGGGAATAAATGCTTATTTTACTCCCTAACTGCATATAAAATTTGTCACCCTCTGATCATTTAAAAAGTCACTTTTATTACTTTTATTTTTAAATTTTGTTGAATTATCTATAAGATATCATTTAATTTAACATAAAAAATATAATTTTGTATTTACAGGTAGGGGCTAAAATAAGTGTTTAAAGCAAAAGAGTGAGTCTACGGAAAATAAAATGCAATTTTACTCCCTTCGTACAAGTCAATAATGTTTCACAGCTCGTAACCGTGAAAAAAGAAATCATCGTGGAAAAAGCTTAGATACGAGTCGTGCGTAAACATGTATATATATATGTATGTATGTGTGTGTTTGTGTGTGCACGTATAAACGTGCGATATAACAAAACGATCTCGGGACTCGGATAGGAGAGTTGCCGCAAAGTTTCTCGTAAGGTATTACCATTCTCGTCCCGCAAATTAATTACTTTGTATGAAAATTCCTCGTTGCATTTGGTCGTTCAGGACAATTACGTCACGCAAATGTAGTAGAAAATGAGGGAATTAGTAGGAAAGGCCTCGTAATTCGTTCGTTTCTCTCCATCCTCTTCATCCCACCATCGGGTTGATTCGCTAAGTTTATCAGCCGGACGCCCTGTGAATTCAACGCCGTTTTCCTATTTAATCGTCCAATGGTATATAATCCTCGATCTAGGGACGATAATATCGTACATTTTCCTCTACAATGTTCTTCCTATATAGGTATAAAACACTTGGATATTTTTTTTTTTCGATCAAGTCGAATATTAATTATTGTACCGTAAGGTACCCAATTATTGATCATGAACCAATTTCTGATCAGTATATTATTTCAATAAAATAATAAGATTTGCATAAATTAAAATGTTGCTACACACAATTTAAAGGTTAAAAAATCAATAATTGGTTAGTAAACTTAACTAGGAATTGGCATACGTACCGAAAATTTACTGATCAGAAATTGGTACTTCCCGCCTTTTTTTCTTAGATTCTTGCTTACTTTAAAAATAGCTGTTATTTTATTTTTCTGAGATGGCTAAAAGGAAGTTTAATACTTGTACTTTCTGTATCCGTAAAAATATATACGATTATTAGTTATTTTAACATTAAATTATTCTATAAACGTACGGATTTCCCTTAATTGATCAACAATTTAACTAGTTTTAAAAAAAGACACAGGTTAGAGCCCATATTAATTTTGTTTTTTACTAATTTAAAAAAAAAAGTCATTATATCCATTCCGGGCAAGATGGTCCGGGCAAGACGGTCATATGGCAATTATTCATTCATGAAGATTTCTATTGTTTAATTTGTTATGAGAAATATGTAGAGCCTCCCACTGAAGATTGGATTCAATGCAATCAGTGTAAAAAGTGGGCTCATGAAAATTGTTCACCATACAAAGGATATGGTAGTTATTTTTGCGAAGAATGCGACGATTAATGTACTATTTATAAAAAAAAAATTTCTTTTCTTTACTGTTAATGTTTCTATAAAAGTAATTTATATATTAATCTATTTTTGTTAGTAAATGATGTTTAAAAATATAAATATGTTCAAAATTCCTTATTTAACCAATTTTTATTGATTTTTCCTGAGGGTGTCCGTTTTGCCCGGACATTTTTGAGGGCCTCGAAATTTCACAATTTCTTCAACAATTTTTTATTATATGCTTAAGTTATAATATATCGATATACTTGCACGTACTTCTTTGTTCTGATTCCTACTTCACGAAAAAATTTTTATTGATCGTATATTTTGGTTTTAGTCCATTTTTTATTCGTTTTTCCTTAAGGGGTCCGTCTTGCCCGGGCTTCCCCTACATAATAGTGTTACAATCCAGAAAATCTTGATGAAATGGCGAAAAACTGAACTTTTGGAACGACGAAATACCTCGTTTTTAAATGAAATTTTGAAATAAGACGTTATGATCGCGGGAACCGTTGATATATATATATTCACCTATTTATATACAAATCGGTGTCGAACAAGTATTCGTAATATAAACACAGGTGACTAATCATAATTAATCCTATTACTTTCAATATCTTAGAAGAGGGATATAAGTTTTAATTGTTATATATATCATCCTCTTTTTTTTATTAAGCATTTTACAAACTTATAAAAGGGTTGCCCTGCAGTTTATTTCTGCTTTACATTAGTCGAGATAATTTGTCTCGTATCACGTTATCTTTACACTTGCAAATTACATGTTTTTAAAAATTCGAGGATAAGTTTACAAGTTTTTACATTAGGTTCGAAGATAATCATTTCTATACATAGAGGCTGTGATCGCAATTTCTTTAGTTTACTTAAGTAATTTGAATTTAGATTCGTCGTGTAAACAACATTGCCACAACAGATGATTAATGTTTTCATTTTCAAGATTACATGGACACAGTGGAGAATTTATAACTTTTATATTTGCGAGTGATTCGACCATATGATAATGATTAGATCTGAGTCGGTTTAAATCATTCTTTACGGTACGTCCGAAAATAAGGTTGAAATTGGTGAACCCATTAGTGTACACTTTTTATCTGTATAAATTTTATTATTAAATAAAATACGAACATTCTCAAAAGTAATATAATAATAAAAATTGTTCGTTTACCCTACAGAAGTTGGCGTACTTTGCGAGCGAAAACGTTGTTTATAACGTAAAAACGCTGGGTATCTCCTATATTTAAATTAAAAACCTACCTGGCTCTCAAGAAATTGATAAATTTAATCATTTTAATTTTGGCAATCAACAACAGAGTTGAAATATAATTATTATCATCATTGACATTGAACGTTCGCAAAATAATTTTTAAATATTCTACAATTTCGTATGATGAGGATATATTAATACTTTATTGATCAAATAATTGTTCTATTATTATTTTCAATGCAATTATTAACAAATATACATAATGCATTGCGCATTGCAGTCAATTTACACAGTTATTACGAAGATTACAAAGCTATTTGATTTTCGGTATTAACGAGCGAATGTGCAAAAGGAATATTAATCTTCCAAATTAATTTATATCTCATTTCATTTAATTTGATTAGTAAAATTTAATTGAATCGTAAAATAAACTACGATCTATACGTTTAATTACTAATTGAAAAAAGTAATGTTATAATTAATATCATCCTCGGAGAAATCAAACCATTTTGAGGTTACAAATTGAAATCAGTATAAAATTATTATTATTATTATATGGCCATGTTTTTTTTTATTAAACGGTTTTTGGCCGAAACAAAAAAAAAGTTTCATAAATGTTTCTGTTTCCACTGTAGGACAATGTCGTATAAGCGACGTTCTGGTTAAAAGAAAAAAAAACACACTAAAAGTGGAAATATATACCGAAAATATAGGTAGCATAGGTATCGCGCGTACGCGAAGCACAAGTCTGTTGAAGTGAGATACGCGGTGGTTTCGGAGGACGCATAGCAGTGATGCCATCCCTGCAGTATAGTGTAACTTGGAAACAATGATCAATGTAAGCATCGAATGTAATATCGACGTCGGGGTATATATCGCGAAGTCTGGGGTAACTTGGACTGCTCATCGTTCATTAACGATTGAACCTCGAAGAGCTATAATCCATGTGTTGGAGTACAAAAGTTTGTAACGGACGCGTACAAGTGTGGTCGTCTCTCTCACTCGCGAGCGCGCGTGCCCTCACTTCCACGATAATTGCCAATCAACTGTAATTAATTCAATAAGCTAAGTTACACGACTCGCCCGATTTCAACTGCATTATGGACGATCTTCCCGTATACCTTAGGTATAGCGCCGAGCCTCACTCGATATATATGTGTGTGTGGGGGGAGGTGGCTGGGAGGGGGACCCTTGGAATCCTCTTACCTCGACGTGGTAACGCGTTCAACCACTCGCGCTCTATGGGCCACCCTATACTTCTACACGCTATGTGTTTCTTGTGTGTGCATTGTGATCACTCCCTCGAAACTTCTGGATTTTAAGTACTTTGGTTTCCCGTGTACACCAAAGGGGGAAGGATTTATTCGTCGTCGACGCGATGTGATATGCTCCAATTACAAGGATCTATATATATAAACATTTGTTTACACACTATTCTCAGTCAAATTATTTTTAATACCTAAACATTATTTTTCTCTCTATTTTCTGAAAGACATTTCCAGCCTGTTCTCAAAATTTGGTGCGATATTAAATTTTCATCATACCACTTATCGTGAAAAAGCCCATATATATATATATATATATATATATATATATACCTTGACAAAATCGAAGTGTGTAAACAAATGTTTTGTGGCAGTTTTTGAAAGTTTTTGCAAAATTTTTTACGCAACGCTTTAATGGGACGTGCCAAAATCAACTATTATCCTTATTCTATTTTTACATTATCGATCGAGCTAAACAAAGAATTAATTGTAATCTATAAAATATTATACAGTATTTTAAAAAGCAGAAGACGCGCATTTGTTTAAAAACAATTGACCTCTCTGCAAAATTAGAGACTAAAATTCAATCGCGTTTCCAAAAACCATTCCTTACCAAAAATATGAAGCGAGTTTATGTATATAAAATTGATATTTTTTGGTAAGAGATATTTCTTGGAAATGCGATTCAATTTTAGTCTCAAATTGCACGGTAATAGTCGATTGTTTGTAAATAAAGGCGCATCTAAACCCCTATCTTGCAAATGCTATCATCTTCTCTCCTATATAAAAAAGTGATGACCGGATGTTGTGAGCCAAGTAAAAAGATTCTGTGATTGTTTCACGTTTTGCGCATGCGTCAAAGTACGGAAGGTTAGGTTTGATCGGTTGGACGATATAAGCGCAGGGAAAAATCACGTGTAAATTCATATGACAATTATCACGATAAGAATACATATATTTATAAAAATTATAGTTATAAAAATAAGTCGTAATTAAATAATTAATTAATAATTACTTTTTTATTAAGCAATATGTGTAATAATTTTTTTTCCTTAATTTATAATTATTTTGACTTTAGAGAGGTACGTAAGAGTGCGCGTACCGCGCCTAGTTATCTCTAGTATTCCTCGTTTAACTCGGTTGATAACGTAGGGAGGATTAAACTTGAATTTGGCAGCCCCTTACATTAATACACAAATGCACATTTTTGTGCACATATTTGAAGGTACACCTATTGGAAAACTATAGAAGGTTTTTAATGGTATTCTCTCTTTTTTTAGAATATCTCACTTATTATAATAAAAAAATTTAAGATAATTATTAATTTCTTATTTTTTTTCTGTTAGAGTTTGCAAAGATACAGGATTTAGTAAATCTGCTCATATGAAATTGCATGATTTTTTAAGGATCAAGTTTACGAAGAAAGGTTATACAATGAAAAATACGTGAAATCACCTAAAGAAGTTATATACTTTCTAAATTCTGAATAGTGATTTGTTCTCTCTTCAATAGAATTACTAGTACAATCACTCGTTTTAGATTCATTACGTTAAAAATTAACTCGTAAAAAAGTCAATTTTGTAACTCGTAAACAAAGAATTAAATGACTCGAAGTAAAAGAGAATGTTCTCTTTTTATATTATGACTCTTCAAAGAATGAAATCTTCTAATAAATAACTTTTGCCCACTTGCATCAATTACATGACTTTTAAAAGATGGTTAACATTCTATCTAAAATTACTAGACTGCGGATTTTTATGAAATATAATTTTCTCATACTGCACAAAATAAAAAATTTGAATGTTATATTTTTTAATATAAATGAATAGGAATATTAATTAAATTAATTAGATGGATAATGTAAAAAATAATTATATTTGATTTTTGTTTCTTCCTTTGTGCAATATGAAAATATTTATTTTGCATAAAAATCCACAGTTTAAAAATTACTTACAGTATATTAAACTTTATGCAAACTTTTGGTGACATCTAATTTACAATTATAGGTTAGGTCACTTATTATTGTACTTTTATAGAACTAATTAATGTATTTGACAAATCTTAATACACAGAAATTTACGAATTTTAATTACGAACTGACTGGCTTATTAGTTTATTGATATTAATAACGGAATAATGCAATAAATATTAATAAAATTCCGGCATTATTCGAGCGGCATATAACATATGAGGACGATTCGAAGTAAAATAAGGGAAAATTGTTGATGGTTGCAGGTTCGAATCCCGACGTCCGATATATTCCATATATATCCATGTATTCTATTTAATTTTACAAGAAAATATATATATGTACTTAATAAATTAAAATATCAAAAATTCATAAATAATATTGAACAAAAAAATAAAGAAATGTGGCTAGGCAAGGTTTTACAAAATAAATTATCCCTTATACGGATTCTTCGACTGTTTCAAGAGTGAATAAATCACTCTTACGAAAAGTGATTTTTCACTCGAAGTCGACTGCTGCACTTTTGACTAGTTCAAACAGTGAAATTTCACTCTTCAGAATTTAGAGAGATATATTCTTTAGATGATTTTACGCACTTATTCTTCTTTAACTTATCTTTGTGAACTTGATACTTTTCGAGAGAACAAAAAATCATGAAGTTTCACGTGTGCAAAAAAAAGTAATCGTTCAACATTAAACTATGAGTCAGTTTAAATAAAAAAAGTGACAATTTTTTTCTCGAAGGTTGGAAGGAACTTCCGCGCGTTGCAATTTTCGAGCGAGACACAAAAGACGCGTACGCCGAAGAGAGCGGGGATGCATCCACCCCGTCGTATTACCTGCATTCTTGACTGTACCTTTTGTTATTGGGATACAAGGAACGAAGGCGGCATTATGACGAAGGTAAATATTGGGAGACGCATGAACGCCGAACCTTGAATCTAAAATGATTCGTCTCGTGCACGTATGGGAGTGTCGTTTTAATTTTAATGTGTTTACACTACATATATAGACAATTATTTATATATATCATGTAACAACAACATATTTCTCGAATGTTTGCGTCATACGTAATATTTTATTGCAATTTTGAAAAATCTAACTTCAAGTGTAGAGAACACACCCATTACTCGCGATATTGCAATTTTGTAAAAAAAAAAAAAGAAAGAGGAGTCCTGTGCACACGAAGAATATCTCATAAACGTAGGTGAGTATATCGTCCTTAAACAAAAAAGAAGAAGCTACCGGAAAAAATAGTACATACTCATTCATTCGGAATTCGGACGGTTATGCGCCGTTAATATCGTCGTCATTGTTGTTATCGAACCGGGCGATGACGTCGGCGACGGACCGTTCGTTAATTACACAACGAGCCCAGAGAACGACGAAAGGAAGGGCGCGTCGATAAATCATCCAGCACTGTTGGCCTGATGCTGCATACATACGCGAGTGTGGGGGTGGGGGCTGGAGGGTCTGTGGCTGGATGTATGTGGATTTTGCGAGTTCAACGCTCTAATTTCGGACCGTGTAAAGTTCGAGAGGATGATGTTCGCTCGGTCGAGAGGAAAAGAGATGACCGAAATCCACATTGAAGCGCTTCTGAGTTATGAACCGAGATCTGCGTTTAAATAGACAAAGGAACGCGATACGATACCTCGAGATAGACGTTTATAAATCTCTTGACGTACGTTTTCGTAATAATCGTTTTTTTTTATTTATTTATATTATATTCGGTGTTTGTTTTCTTACGATGTAAGGAAATAGTAATTTCTTACTTCATATGGAGTTCTCGTTAAATATATGTGACCCGAGAAGAAATCTGGTTATTTAATGAATTTTCTATACAAGTTGATCCGTTTGATGTAAGAAATTATTTTTCCTCAGTGTATAGTTGCTCAAAAAGAAAATGTGAGTGTTACCCCCTTTTAATGATGAATATATTGTCAATTTGTACCTACAATTTGTTTATTCAAAATTTGAAACCAAACGATATGTTCATTCAATATATTATATTCATTCAATAATTTTGATAATATCGATCCATCTAATTTTTCCTTGTGTATTAAATTTTCTTTGCCAAATTTATAAGTATTCAGTCACTCGACGCTTCAAACATAATTCGCGAATCGACACAGCCGTCGAATCCCTATATATATGTATTATATACACACAATAAGTTTGGACATCTGTTGCCAATCCACGAGAGCGCCAATAAACCCAAATTATTCGAATAGATTCGAAGGTAAATGTAAAAAAATTAAAGTTACACCGGTCGATTTGAATAAGTGGGCGAAACTCCATTTTAACATATATATTATATCTCCCTTTCCCGCGGCAACCAAGAAAATCCCATTCTCTCGGGGTAGAAAAAAAAAGTTTGCTCATTATTATCCAGAATCTAGCTAGCCATATGGTTGTAGAAGCGAACGCTAAGCGTCCAACCTAATCATTTTCCCATTTCGCGCGAAATTACCCAAGACCGCGCAAAAAGGTTCCCTACGTTATTAAGGGCACTTTAATCTTGGCTATATAAAAAGTACGTCAAGATGAATGAAAAAAAAGAAGAAGAAGAAAAGGAAGGGGGGAGGGGGCAGGAAAAAGATAAAGATAGAAGTGAAAAGCTTTCTACAAGGTAAGTTTAAGTGTATGTAATAACGCGAAATGCAAAGAGAAGCGCCTATGTGTATATGTATATGTATATGTAGGTCTAGGAAACTTGATTCTCGCGACGCTCTCTCTCTCTCTCTCTCTCTCTCTCTCTCAAATCCGATTTCAGACACCGGGTGGATGGTGAAATTTCTCGGGAGTCACGTATGGTGCGTGTATATATATATGCGTGTCTACGTCCGCATGTGTTTCAGGGGTGAGAGCGCTGCACCTGCGGTGTATAAAACCGTTCCTCTTGAATTAGAGTATACGGAGACGAAGCGCAGCGCGAAATGCGTTAACTGGGATAAGTCTCATTAAGCCGATTTTCCAGTTTGCTTCCTAGATTCGCGACGGAAGTAAAATGTTTGAATATCGCGCTACTCTAACATTCGAATGTTTATATGTATATACACTACCGTCCATTAATATTTGCACCTAATATAAAAATAAGGTAAAATTGAAAGTTTTGTTTCTACCGAAAAAATTGACGTACAAAAAACAGTCAGGTACCATTTTAAAGCTTATTGTAATAGCTTTCAAGCTCTTTAGGTTAATGGCATTAATGCTAATATTTTAAACATTTAAATCTGCAATAAACAAATTATAAAAAATCATTTTTAGACTACTGTATATAATTTGATGCCGGTCTTTAAAAAATGAAGCTATAAAAAATTTTATAAGCAATAAGCTTTAAAATGGTACCCGACTGGTTTTTGTACGTCAATTTTTACAGTAGAAACAAAACTTTAAAGTTTACCTTATTTTTGTATCAGGTGGCCAAATATTAATGGACGGTAGTGTATATATATATGTGTGTATGTGTGTGTGTGTGTGTGTGTGTGTGTGTGTGTGTACACATGTACAATATATATAATCGAGGGGTTGCCGGACTCAAGAAAAATGGGCATTCCTTATATTTTTTATAAACAAATAATTATTATAAATTAATTTTTGTTAAAATCCTTTACGACAGGCTCTTGTGTATGCTTTAAGGAGGTGGCATACCCGGTGGGTATGGACTTACCGCGGAGTAAAAAAAGATAATCATTATATTTATTTAAAAAAATACGCAATTTATGCAAAATTCTAATACAGAAGCACTAAATCATTCAATTATAAGTCATTCTACAAAGTTTCAAGTCAATACAACAAAGACACCCTAAAAAATTTCTGCACCGATAATGTACGATTATCCGTGATTTTTCTGTACAGAAATTCTTTAGGGTGACTGTGGTATTGAATTAAAATTTTGTATAAATGGCATATCATATTATTATCTAGTGCAGTTCTGTGTTCGGGTTTTCCATAAAATTGCAAATTTTTAACATAAATGTAATAATTATCTTTTTTTACTCGGTCGATAACCCATCGGGTATACCATCCCCTTAAACAACGTACCTAAATTATTCCAGATTTGTACATCGATAATTAGCGTGTAACGTTTAGATTAACGGGGTGTCATAGTCAATATTTATCCTCCCTAACTTATCGGCAATCGCGATTATCAGTAATAAATTTGTAAATAAAAGAGTAGTGACAAAATAAGAGAAGAGGCGCCTTCGTTTGTCAATAATCTAATTATGTGCTGAATTTGAAATTGAAATATTATTGCGTTTTTGAGAAAAGTCTTACCAAAAATGTGAATCTAACCTCAACGAGGTGAAAATATTTGATATTTGTTGGTAAGACTTTTCTCGAAAATGCAATAATATTTTAATCTAAAATTCAGCACACAGCTAGATTGTCCATAAACGAAGGCACCTCTTCTCTTATTTTTTTACATATCGTTATACTTTTTTATTAATTAATCATCAAAAATTGAGTACGGAACCCCCTTAAAGTAACTTTTGATAATCAATACTACCGGCCAAACATTTTTTTATTCAATTATTATTACAAAAATGATTTTTATTCAAAGAATTTGAAATGTCAAGCCTACCCTTATATGTTTTAAACTATGCGTATAAATTTTGCTCAAATTTTTTATTTAACATTTTACATATAATTATTGGGTTGAAAAGTGTAGATCGTAGGTGTGAGTTTGACATAACTAATTGTTACCGACCGATCAAACATTGTTAATTATTACATTTATTTAACAATCCGTATAGTATTTAATGCAAAACCCAAATACAGAACTGCGCTATTTAATTGAATAAACTTCATTACGCGAAGTTGCATGTCTCCAAATAAAATCATCTATACAAAAGCTTCCACGAAAATTACCTATTTTCGGTGCAAATATTTTCGAAGGTGTAGATGAAATGTACATTTGGAACTTGTAGAGCGATAAATTATTGAATAATCGAGTGCTTCAATATGTACCTCTCAGAAGTATCATATTCCATTTAACAAGTCGCAAATATTTACTAGAATATGTCTGAAATAAACGGAAAGTAGACGAAAAATATACCCATTTTTATCTTCCCGAAGAGAACGTTTTTTCTTACACTTTTCAATCATTAATTAGAGTAAAACATTAATTTTATCCTGTTTTAAGGTATTCTTTAGCTAGTAAACATAGTTAACTTTCAATTGAGTTATCCCCTATTAAAGACCTATTAAAAATGGTTACGTTAGTCTTGATAAATATGCTACAAACATGGCACAAATCAATTGTAAATTACAAGAAAATTTTAAAAAGACATTTGAATACCCAAGAATTTTTTTTATCATACTTGCTAGCAATCTTTACTATCTATAGTGAGAAAATATTCGTAAAGTACAGTATCGAAATGTTTTAAATAAATATTGTAATGTCAGTACGGCAAAAATTCCAAAACAAAACCACATGCTCGACGTTTACTCCTCGTTTAGAAAAAATTCTTATTCGTCCAGTGTGATTAAAATTTCGATATGATTTTTAATTTTCATAATAAAATGTTGGACGAAAATTCTACTATTTTACCACAGCATTTTATCTCACATGTTTGGTTAACTTTCATCCAATTTTTCTCTCCGTAATATATTATACTACACCTTACAAAAATCTGTACCTGATAAAATATCAAAAAATCATATTTTTTTGAGACAATCGTGCAACAGAAACGCTATTGATCGAAATAATCTCCAATATAATATCTGGTGGAATAGTGCACCTATAACAAATAATTTTCAAATTGGCATTCAACTAACCCATAATCAAATGCACCCACGACAAAAAGTAAACTGCACAAAATATGGCTCGATTAAATAATCGGAGAGGTTTCCACGTTATATAGGTATATAGACGATTAAAATATCATTTGGCCTCGGTATATCTTGAACGGGGGGAAAAAAGCGAAGAGAGAGAGAGAGAGAGAGAGGCGCCTAAAACGTAATCGCGATAAAAGTAATTTGGCAAACCGGATCTGTAAAACAGTTGCTCGTTGTTAGAGAGAAGTAAAATGCGAGAGAAATAAAGGGAGAAGGAGGGAGGGTAGGGAGGTAGTAAGCGAGACACCATTTGCTGCCACAATCGCGGTCCAATCACACGTGCCCCGATGAAGGTGGCGAACACGCCACATCGCTATTTATCGTAAGCGATAAGGCCTGACACACTCCTTTTCTCTCCTTCCTTCTCGACTTCTTGCCACGCGACCCTCATTTGAAACAATCTCGAGATAACTTGTATTATAGCCTTGTTATTAGTTTACCCGAACCCGACGAAACTACGACCGTCCAAATACCACCCGAACGAAATAATACGGAATTTCCGTGACGAGCTTCTTCACCCTTACGATCCCAATTGATCAACCTCTTAATTCCGTCTCTTCTCGACCAAATTTACATGTGTAGCGAACCATCCTACTACTCGTTATAATTGAGCTAGTAGAGGCAAATGGGTGGGGGAACATTTAGGCATTCGAAGCCGAATATATTTGCGAGTACTTTAGAAAGGAGTAGACGCTCGCCGAGCGTCTAGCTCAGATTGCCGCCTACTTACTGGACAAAAGCCCAATCGGGGTAAGCTTTTTATAATTGCGTGCTGTTATACTTTATTGACTAAGCGATTTAAGTATTAATTATTATTTGTATATTTAGCGCTACATAAGACCTCAATATAGAGGGAGAAATAAATAAGCGAAGACAGAACCTGACGACTTTATTCCCTGTATCACCATCGACCCCTCTCCTATCCATTAGAGAGAAGATACATAGTTATATTACACATGCAACTAATCGGAAGTGCGTTGCGCTCTACTAAATCCGATTAACAGTTTCGCGCGATCTATGTATATGTATACATATATCGTTAACGGAGGTGACTAATTGTAGAATACCTATCTTATCAACCGAGCTGAATGAATAATTGAATTACAATAAGGGGGTGACAACATTAACTTTGATTCTAACTACCTTATCAACCGAGCTAAATAAATAATTGAATTATTATTAAGGGGGTGCCATAGTTAACTTTTATTTTACCTACCTTATCAACAGAGCCAAACAAACCATTCAAATAAAAATGTGGAGGAATCAGAATCAACCTTTATCATTCCTACCTTATTAAACGAGTTAAGGGGTTGGCATACCCGGTGGGTTACCGACCGAACAAAAAAGATAATTATCACGTTTATTGTAAAAAATACGATATTTTATGCAAAACCCGAATATGGAAGCACTAGATAATCAAATAATATGTTAATCTACAAAGTCCCAGGTGAATCCAACAATGATACCCTAAAATATTTCTGCACCAGTTCTGTATTTGGGTTTTAAATAAATGCAATAATTATATTTTTTTACTTAGTCGGTAACCATGTTATGTAATGTATGCTATGTATGTTACCCCCTTAAATAAAGGATAAAAGTAGACTGTAGGTGTCACAACCAATGATTACCGACCGAGAAAATAAGTACATTTTTGAATTTATTGAACGTATTATGCAAAATCCAAACAAATTTTTTTGAAGGTGTAATTTACATATTGATTTGTAAACTTTGTATATAAAGGCATATTATATCATTATCTAGTGCAGTTCTGCATTTGGATAATAAAATTACATAATGTCTTCAATATATACATAAATGTTTTTTTTATTTCGCTCGGTCGGCAATACACCGGGTATGCCGATCCCCTTGACTATAATTCAATTCTTCGTTCACCTATGTTGATAAAGTAGGCAGTATGTAAGTTAATTTTGACAGCCCCTTAATTACAATTGAATTCGATATATTTAGCTCGGTCGATAATGTAGGGATGATAAAAATAGGCATCTGTGGCCGTTAACGCGAAACCGAAACGCACGCGCAGAGCTATATGAGTAATAAAATAGAAGGTTGAAAGCGTATCTTAGAACAACGTTAGTTCCTCGTTGCACATATACGATGGAAGCACATTTACCTTTATGCTCTTACCACAATATTCTCGAGACTTTCCAGGCACACGGGAACTGCATTATCAAGCATTACGTGTATATTACCTACATACTGTAATTTGACAATATTACGAAAACATCGATAATTTTTACTGCACCTAATACGCGTGAATTTTTTTTTCTATTATACACACCATCAGCACCCTTGTCTATATCTTTATTTTTTATTCGAACGAGGCAATAATTTATCTACATTAATTCAATTTTTTTACTTAATTAATCTTTGGATATATGTGTGTCTTATCTCGGTTAACGCGTGTAGGGGTTAGCTTGTTAAAACTTCTGGTTAGTGGAAAACTTTTTAATGTTTCCCAAGAAGTTTAATGTGTCGATGTGTTTGTGTGCGTATATAAGAGCACTTTTAACCTTTAATAAGATTAAATACTTAACTATAATTTCATAAATGCGTACGCATGATGTTATAAAAAAAAAGATGTGCGCGAGCGTAAATATTTTTATTAAAACATTTGTCGGTATATATAAGCTGATTAAAAAAAAGCGCTGTTAATTAAAATTTATATTTAAGTGTTAATTCACTTTTAAATAAATTTTATCGTTATATACTGGGGTCGTGAATAGTTACTTCTTTTCTTTTTTTTAATTAAGCGATGTATGCTTTAGTGGTTTCAGATTTTAATTATTGTATCGTACCTAATTTCTGCAGATCATACCTATAATAAAGTAAATAATAAATATAAAATTTCTAAATTATAATATAGATTTTTGAGTTAATTTATATTACTTTGCAAGGTTGTTCAAATGTTTTAATATCGATAATTGTTTTTTGTTTATTATTTATATTGAATAACGATCAATTAATAATAATTGGATACTAATAAGGAATTAGGTACTATAGGTTTTGTTGCTTGTATAAAATTTTGTAGATACCCTTTGTGTATCCGTTTTTCTTCTATTCAAATTGAGATCATTATTTCATAGTTTTTTGTATTGTTTTACAAAGTATATAGATAAATTTTGATTAACGGGATGTCAAGCCCAAATTGCAGGAATCTGCGTGTTTCAACCCAAAAATTCAATTGAAAATATTAAATTAACAATCTTAAAACACAAGGAAGGGCCTATAAAGTTTTGATTATTTTAAGAAAAAATTATCTTAAATAATAATTGAGTATATAATTTTTGGTCGGTAATTTTTAGTCAAAAAAGACGTAATTTTTCAACCTAAACATCGTAATTTAATTATGGATCTAAAAATCTGGAAAAATTTGGGTATATTATTTAAAACATGCCTAAGGGCTTGACGTTCACGGTTTTTAATAAATTTCATTCATTTTTTTATAAAATAAATGTAAAAAATTACCATTTTCTGAGTTTGACATCCCCTTAAATTTCTATAATTCAATGTTTCAATCGTACTTTTTGATATTTTGTGTAAAATTTGCATCCGCGATAGATTGCCTTTGACTTATAATTTATAAAAATAATATATACGTTATATCAAGAGTGATTTTTACCGAAATTAAAAAAAAAAAAGAAGAAATTCGCGGACAATACGCGTTTGAAAAAACGTTTGAAAACCGCATCATCTAATTGCGCGTATAGCGTTCGAAAGTGTAATAAACGAAGGTAAAATAATGGCCATTAAACTCCATAAAATTACGAGGACTAATTGAGAGTGAATTTGTCCACATAAAGAAAGGACAAAAGAAGTAAAACGTAAAATAGTCGAATAAAAAGTACCAGAGATGAAAATTACGAGTATAAGGAAAAGTAAAAAAGATAAAAACACACACGAAAGAATCTCCAATGAAATTAAATTTAGTGGGCGGGAGAAAGGGTGATAGGGGAGAAAAAAAGGATCGAGAGAGATAGAAATGGAAAAAGATGGACAGTTAATAAAAAGAAAAACCTGTATATATACCTGGACACTTTTATACGCGTTATATATACATGGATGATCAAGCGAGAATATTTTTCTTTCCTTTGTCCGGTACATAGAGTACATATACATATACATATATACCTTTCCAGTATTTTTGGATTTCGCGTTTCTAGTTTTATATATATATACATACATATATACATAAACACACACATATACCGCGTATTCGTGATTCGCGTGCTACTCGAGGTTACAAATTAGCCTGAAAATGTTTCGCATGTCGTGGGAGTTGCATTTTTTACTTTACGACGCGACCGTATGAAAAATGTGAAAAAATTTTTATACCCACGGATTTACCAATGATAAAGCAAAACTTATGTACTATACCGGTAGCTTTCGCTTTATAATCCTACAGTTGCAGTACGTGTACAACCATTCGTGAAAATATATAATATTACATAACGAATTTAAATGCGAAGCTGAGTGGATAGAACACAACGATTGTACCTCTGATCAGTTCTTTTTTTATCAAAATTGACATGAAATTAAAAACAACAAAACAAAAAGATCCGGAAAATATAGAAGCAATTTTATTTTACCCGTCGATTTTACTACGGTGATCTCGACTCTGATAATATCACGGTCATCGCATTGAGGGTTTTATAAATTTGTGTTTAAACTGCAACGTTATTATCGGTACGTACGTGTATGTATTTATATGCCAGTCCCTTGAGAAATTAGAAAAAAGATAATGCAATACAAAATATATATGTTTATTTTTTATTGTTACAAAGCATTATTCTGAAAATTTAGTTTTCTAATGCAATTTGAAAATCGAGCTCAAAAGTACACAGCTGTACAACCGCGATTGCTGATAAGTCAAGGAATTATATATATATATGGGGTATTCCACGTGAAGTGGTCCGATCAAAATTTTAAAATGCACCAAATTTTGGGTACACATTGCAAATGTTTTTCAGAATACAGAAAAAAAATTTTAGGTACTGGAATCTATTTGCTTAAAAGTTATTCTAACCTCAAAAAGTGAACTTTTTCCAAGTTTTTTTCAACACCAGCTGGGTTCACCGCTATGTAACTCAAAATCTATCAACTTTTACTATACAACATTATATGTAACATTCGTTGCTAATTATGTCTAGAATTTATTCTTCTGGGTTAGAATTTCTAATCTCAAGGTTAATGACAAATAAACTGCATGTCAACATTCAACTTGAAAAAAGTGTAAGTGCGCCACAATTGATTTTTTTATCCAAAAGTCTAAAAAAAAGCTTGGAGCAACACCTTTCAAATGGTTTGTAGCATTTTTATGGCCTTCAATTCTGTAAAAAGTTATGATAATTTAAAGAAAGACAAAAAATTCACAAAAATTAACATGGTATTCCCAT
Organism: Theocolax elegans; assembly: GCA_026168455.1. Lineage (NCBI taxonomy): Eukaryota > Metazoa > Arthropoda > Insecta > Hymenoptera > Cerocephalidae > Theocolax > Theocolax elegans. Next base: position 1,354,932 of record JANSJX010000008.1, on the reverse strand, counting down.
TTAAATTTTTTAAAAAATTTCGTGTTTCTTTAAATTATCATAACTTTTTACAGTATTGAAGGCCATAAAAATGCTACAGACCATTTAAAAGGTATTGCTCCAAGCTTTTTTTTAGACTTTTGGATAAAAAAATCAATTGTGGCGCACTTACACTTTTTTTAAGTTGAATGTTGACATGTAGTTTATTTGTCATTAACCTTGAGATTAGAAATTTTAACCCAGAAGGATAAATTCTAGACATAATCAGCAACGAATGTTACATATAATGTTGTATAGTAAAAGTTGATAGATTTTGAGTTACATAGCGGTGAACCCAGCTGGTGTTGAAAAAAACTTGGAAAAATCCACTTTTTGAGGTTAGAATAACTTTTGAGCAAATAGATTCCAGTACCTAAAATTTTTTTTCTGTATTCTGAAAAACATTTGCAATGTGTACCCAAAATTTGGTGCATTTTAAAATTTTGATCGGACCACTTCACGTGGAATACCCCATATATATATATATATATATATGGGTATACAAATACCAATTAGATATACGGAGTATAATATAATCCAAAATAATCGAAAGGTATACATTTATAGTTCGGTACGTGCCGATATATATATATTGCTAAATAGTTTTCTGACCGATAGCCGTACATGTGTAAGCCTACCCCGAAGGAAATAGGAATGAGACGAGTTAAGGCGAAAGAGATTGGCCTATCGCCAGGCCTGTTGAACTACACGGGCACAAGGCACAACCCCGAGGGGGATATACCCAAAAGAGAAAGAAACGAGTCGAGTTAAACGAACGAGCAGGGGAAAAATAAACGAAGGATAGAATAGCAAAAAGGGAGACATGTATAGTTGGTCAGGTGGTGAGAACCGACAGGTGCATATATATATAGGTGTTTCGGCTTATATTCCGACTCTGACTTTGTCGTATCTATACGCGAGCCTGTTGCGTCCGTATGAACGGAAAACGACCAACTACTAATTGTCTCGTCGTTCTGTCAATGATATCTGACTATTCACTTTGTATCTCGTCATTATTCCGACTATCGACAATTTTCAATTTCTATGTTGTACAGCTTTGAAAATATCTATCGAGATTATGTAAATGCGTGTACGATAATTTTTTTTATTTTTTCGAAAGTAGATATGTATATACATTTAAAGGGATAAGCCGGAGTTTAAATTGAAAAAAGACCATTCAATTTAAATTTTGTTTGTCAATTTATATGTCACATTACTATTTTAATTAATTATGCGAGACTTCTTTCTCATTTTTTTTCATAATGGATATCTTCATCGAATTACTTCATCGAGTAGGTTGGAATTTTAACAGTAACTATTCAACACCATTCTAATCCACTTTAATTAAATAGACTGTTCAATTTTATTGTTTTTATTTAATATACCAAGTGGTTCAATGAAGATATCCTGCGGTAAGTCCACTATGAAAGAGAATCAGAGTACGGAGTCTCATAATTAATTAAAATAGTTACGTAACAAATAAATTGTCCAAAAAACTCAAAATAAACTGGCATAGTAATACAATATATTTAAAAAATTAATATATGTTTATAATCCTTATAAAAAAAATTATTGGTAACTGAATAATCTTTTTTTCAATTTGAACCGAGTCTTATCTCCTTAACTGGTACGATTTTAATAACTTTACGTACTAAAAATGGCATATAATAAGTCTAGTATTACACATTTAACAATTGTCTGCAGGGGTACCAATTTCAAAAGCGTCGTATTTTAATACGGCAATTTTTAATTTCGTAATTCTAATAATGTCTGATTAACTTTCAGCAATCTCAAGAATAGTTGTTTACATACCAAATTTCGTCTAAATCCATTAAAAATTGTTAAAATTATTCAAATATATCTGCATAAATATGACTTTTTTTGTACACATATAAATACAATCAATGCGTAAATAATCAACATCGTGAAATATAATCAATCACGTTCAATAATAGAATGTACAAGCCTATATATAGGTATATACACGGCATTCTCCGAAAACGATGTCTTCCCAAAAATAACTGGCGGAACTTCACGTAGTAGAATCATTCCTCCTCGAAGAAAAATTCGTAAAAAAGAAGGAGGAACGATAGTCGAAAAGTTCGCGCAACCACCTCTGCGTACAACGCAACGTCTCCTTTTCAAGCCTGTTGCTCGCAGTTACCCAATGGTGTAGTAGTTCCTTCTTTAGCTATAGGTTAGCCTTATACTACCGGAATTCGAAAAGCGTTTTTCGTATACCACGATTTTCTCTTCCTTCGTCTTTTTTTCTCTTTTCCTTTACGCGGTATATATATATATATATATATATATATATGGGTATACAAATACCAATTAGATATACGGAGTATAATATAATCCAAAATAATCGAAAGGTATACATTTATAGTTCGGTACGTGCCGATATATATATTGCTAAATAGTTTTCTGACCGATAGCCGTACATGTGTAAGCCTACCCCGAAGGAAATAGGAATGAGACGAGTTAAGGCGAAAGAGATTGGCCTATCGCCAGGCCTGTTGAACTACACGGGCACAAGGCACAACCCCGAGGGGGATATACCCAAAAGAGAAAGAAACGAGTCGAGTTAAACGAACGAGCAGGGGAAAAATAAACGAAGGATAGAATAGCAAAAAGGGAGACATGTATAGTTGGTCAGGTGGTGAGAACCGACAGGTGCATATATATAGGTGTTTCGGCTTATATTCCGACTCTGACTTTGTCGTATCTATACGCGAGCCTGTTGCGTCCGTATGAACGGAAAACGACCAACTACTAATTGTCTCGTCGTTCTGTCAATGATATCTGACTATTCACTTTGTATCTCGTCATTATTCCGACTATCGACAATTTTCAATTTCTATGTTGTACAGCTTTGAAAATATCTATCGAGATTATGTAAATGCGTGTACGATAATTTTTTTTATTTTTTCGAAAGTAGATATGTATATACATTTAAAGGGATAAGCCGGAGTTTAAATTGAAAAAAGACCATTCAATTTAAATTTTGTTTGTCAATTTATATGTCACATTACTATTTTAATTAATTATGCGAGACTTCTTTCTCATTTTTTTTCATAATGGATATCTTCATCGAATTACTTCATCGAGTAGGTTGGAATTTTAACAGTAACTATTCAACACCATTCTAATCCACTTTAATTAAATAGACTGTTCAATTTTATTGTTTTTATTTAATATACCAAGTGGTTCAATGAAGATATCCTGCGGTAAGTCCACTATGAAAGAGAATCAGAGTACGGAGTCTCATAATTAATTAAAATAGTTACGTAACAAATAAATTGTCCAAAAAACTCAAAATAAACTGGCATAGTAATACAATATATTTAAAAAATTAATATATGTTTATAATCCTTATAAAAAAAATTATTGGTAACTGAATAATCTTTTTTTCAATTTGAACCGAGTCTTATCTCCTTAACTGGTACGATTTTAATAACTTTACGTACTAAAAATGGCATATAATAAGTCTAGTATTACACATTTAACAATTGTCTGCAGGGGTACCAATTTCAAAAGCGTCGTATTTTTAATACGGCAATTTTTAATTTCGTAATTCTAATAATGTCTGATTAACTTTCAGCAATCTCAAGAATAGTTGTTTACATACCAAATTTCGTCTAAATCCATTAAAAATTGTTAAAATTATTCAAATATATCTGCATAAATATGACTTTTTTTGTACACATATAAATACAATCAATGCGTAAATAATCAACATCGTGAAATATAATCAATCACGTTCAATAATAGAATGTACAAGCCTATATATAGGTATATACACGGCATTCTCCGAAAACGATGTCTTCCCAAAAATAACTGGCGGAACTTCACGTAGTAGAATCATTCCTCCTCGAAGAAAAATTCGTAAAAAAGAAGGAGGAACGATAGTCGAAAAGTTCGCGCAACCACCTCTGCGTACAACGCAACGTCTCCTTTTCAAGCCTGTTGCTCGCAGTTACCCAATGGTGTAGTAGTTCCTTCTTTAGCTATAGGTTAGCCTTATACTACCGGAATTCGAAAAGCGTTTTTCGTATACCACGATTTTCTCTTCCTTCGTCTTTTTTTCTCTTTTCCTTTACGCGGTATATATATATATATATATATATATATATACGTTTCTTCCACCTACTTGAGTTTAACGCATCACCGGCCCGAACGGAAATATATCGACTGACAAGAAAATGTCCCTATGCCCACAATACCTGCACCAAAAGAGAATCACGAAGAAAAACGCCTACAGGATTTATCTTTCGCCACAGTAGGTTCTCTTTCCTTTTCTATCCCTATTTATCTTCTGCGTGGCTTATATTAGTTTTTACTATTATTATTTCAAAAAAATATGTGCATACGTTTTATTTATTTTGAATTGTTACGCGTCGTCATAGTTTTTCGTTACTTCGCGAAATACTGAAGGAGGTGTCATACTTAATTAAAAATTTAAATTTCGCGCCATAAAATAGCAGAGGAAAAAACAAGTAATTTACGTATAACAATTTAATAAAAACAAATTTACGCAAAACTAGGAGTTAATTGCCCTCCGTTATGTAATTACCTATCATTTTACAAAATTGGCGCGAAATTTGAATTTTTAATTGAGTATGACACCCCCTTAAGGGGATGTCGAACCCAAATTACAGGAATCTACGCCGTTTCAACCCAAAAAATCAATTGAAAATATTGAATTAAAAATCTGAACGAAATTCATGGATAGCTAGAACATAAGGGTGGGCCTGAAGTATTGATTTTAAAAGAATGTAATTTTTGTCAATATAATAATTGAATAAACATTATTTATGGTTGGTAATTTTTAGTCACAAAAAAACGTAATATTTCAACCCAAACTTCCTAATTAATTTATTGATTTCAAAATCTGTAATAATTTGAACATATTACTTAAAACATGCCTATTAAGGGTTTTTTCACAATCTCATTCTCTTTATAAATAAATACAACAAATAACTATTTGCTAACTCCGACATCCCGTTAATCTTATGATATAAAGGATATAAATTAATTTCGAAGGAAATAATGATGCTCATACAATTAACTACCCACTTTTTTAACAGTGTAACAATGACAAGTTTAACGCGCGACTTTCAAATTTGCCGTATAATTTATAATAAAAATCTAAAATTTCAACTTATTCGTAACGATATTGTCTTCGATCCAACATTTCATTATGCGAGCAAAGACGAATAGATTAAATTCAATATCGCGAGAGATCCAACATTCTTATACGAGTTAAACACATCGAATACGGGAGTTCAGGATTCACCGATACCAACTTATTTTGATACGCGCGGCATTTTGTACGAATCGATTTTTATATAAGATTCTATCGTTTTCAAGCTCTTATAAAGTATAAATATCTTTAGCTCAGGCTATATCCGTCATAAAGTGGAACGTTAAGATGTATTACACTTCTATCTATAAATAATGTTCATGTATAAAATTTGAATATTATTTGATAGTTGTACATTTTGTATTAAAAATAATGCACGTCAAGTATGTTCCTTGGTGGATATACAGTCGGATCGTGCATAAACCGGTAAGTTAAATAGTTTTGTTATTTATCAGCATATCGAATATTTTTCGAGTATTTCTACGAATTTGCGCGTGAATTGTTTTTCCTACAGAATCATATATATATATAATTGGTTATAAGAAATTTAAAGATTCATTGTAAAATTTAAGGTATTTTTAATAATCGTATAGATACAAAATGCTAATTTTTTTGCGACGTTGAAATCATATAGCTTTCAAATTTTTTATTAATTTTGTGACAAATAAACTGTAAATTTATTCAAAATTTTTAGGTTAGTTAAAATCCGCTGACGATTCGTTGGCACGTACCTCCTCATAATTAATATCTACAATATATTATTCTGAATATATAAAATTTATTTATTACTAACATAATTATCGAACGTTTTTTAAATTGTTTGTTTTCCATTAATTTCATTCGGATGACTGTTACAAATAAAACAAATGCTCTGATAACATGAGTGAACATGGCAAAAAACACATGCAGTTTTAAAAAATGCAGAAGTCATTTAATTTCGACGTCCATATTGTTTTGAGACCGATTAATACATTTTCCAACATGTTTCTTAAAAGTTTTAATAAACCTACAGATGTTATTCTATGCTTTCCGATAAAATACAAATTTTTTAGAAAGTCACATTTAATATTATAACTTCGTTCTCAAGAATCACTTGGTGAAATATTTTGAAATTTAATATTTACAAATATATATATAGCTACTATTATGTTCAATTGCTATAATTTTTTACAATTCATTTACAGATTAGATTTAGAGATATACGAGCATTCAAAAATTACATCCAATAATATAGAATGCTATATAAATTTACTAATTGTAATTGTTTTGACCTGGAAAAAATAGGATCGTTGTTACCATTCCTATTGCGCGCAGTGACGAGATATATTTTTTATGGCAGGTTACACCTCGTTATATTAAACGATCAGAAAGTACCTTTCTAAATAAATAGGTTCAAACTTGATGTCTTTTAAAATTTATTTTCAATTTTTATTTAAAAAGTGATGAAAAAATGTTCAAATCGATTTGGAAATATATGCTGAAGGATTTTTGGGGTCGCTGACAACGAATTTGCTGTCAGTATTTCCAGATTCAAAATGGCGACTATCTAATTTTGATTATTTTAGAGTACCCTAGTAGAAATTGAGCATTTTTAAGGTTAGACAAAATTTGTAATTTGATCATATTAGGATCATATTTTGATCATTTCTTGCTAATTCGTCACTTTCTGGCTTAAAAATCGTTTTAATTATGCTCAAAATTCTACTAGGGTAGTTAAAATCGAAAAAAAGCTGTTCAATATTAACAATTAATTTTTTTTATAACAATTGAAAACATTTCTTAAGTTTTTAAACAAATTATATTATTATTAACTTTTATTTAAATTTTTTTAGCCAATTTATGTGTCACATAACTATTTTAATTAATTATGAAACTCGACGTACTCTGATTTTTTTCCATACTGGATTTACTGCAGGATACACCTCGTGAACCACTTGATCGAATAGGCTGAAATTTTAACAGTAACTTTAAAGTATGATTTTAATCCACTTAAGGGAAACAGAATTTTAATAAAAGTCTAATGTTTATTTAAAAAAATTATTTAGCTACTTTTTACAGATTTTGGTAAAAATAATATTTTTATTACAATAAAATTTAACACATTCTGTTGTGCTCAAGTGGATTAAAATCATATTTATAAGTCACTGTTAAAATTTCAGCCTCTTCGATGAAGTGGATCCTGAGATATCCTGCGGTATGAGACTCTGCATAATTAATTAAAATAGTTATGTAACATATAAATAGGCCAAAAAAATTTTAATAAAAATTAATACTTATTTAATTTGTTTAGAAAATAAAAAATGTTTTCAAATGTTATAAAAAATTATTAATTGTAAATCAAACGAACTTACCTTAAGTGAAGTTCGATTATAATTATACGAAAGCTTCGCTCGAAGAGATTATATGTATACATGTAGTATTCCTTCAATTCGCCGCCAGGTGATACAACGGTCTATTCAGAGTTAAGAGAAAAAGTGGGGGGACTCCCATAGTCACCACACACTCTCTCCTACTCTGTTACTTCATATTTTTGAGTAATAATATATAAAAAATTGTTAAAAAATATATGGGAGGGCAGTTGGGAGGGATATAATCTCTTCGAGCGAAGCTTTCGTATAATTATAATCGAACTTCACTTAAGGTAAGTTCGTTTGATTTACAATTATACTACAAGCTTCGCTCTCGAGATTATATGTATACATGTAGTTATTTAGAGATATTTTAACAATTTTAATAAATAAATAAGTAAATAAATATTAAACATATTTAACTTTATTATAAGAAAATTTTACATACATTAGGTGAAACCATATACTTTCAACTAATAGACTACAGGAAAACATTAACCATTTAATTTCTTTTTAATAAACTTAATACAAACTGATTGTTAGAATCCAAAAATGGTCTATTATAATACTTCTGAAAACACCTAGATTTTTCAGACCACCCTGCCGTTTTTTTAATAATATCTAAGTCTACACCCTTAAGATATGCCTTTGAGGTAGAAGCATGTCTTGTCGAATGCCCAGAGAATAAACTCACATCTACACCAGACTCCTGTAGAACTTTTTTAATCCACTTACTAACGGTCTGAGAACCTATTGATCTAAAAGGTTTATTTAACGACAATAGCAGGAAAGGTTGATCAACACGTTTTGTTTTAGTTCGATTAATATACTCAATTATATAACTATAAAGACATAATTCTGGCCTTTCTATGCACTTTGGCAGACTTATAATCGGTTGATTAAATCCTGGACGGGAAGTTTTCACGATATCAGTTATAATTATTTCTATCTTATCATTTAAAATATAAATATTTTCCAATCTAAGTTTTGCAATAGATTGCCCTCTCTGAGCTGAACATAGCGCCAATAACATTGTAATTTTGTAAGATAATTGTTTAATGCTTAAACTTTCTTTTGGAGCTTGATTTTCTAAATAATCTAAAACTACATCTACATTCCACAAAGCAGCATATTTTGTTTTTGTAGGCCTATATCTAAAACAGCCTTTTAAACATCTTTTAATTAGTTGACTTTCCCCAATTTTGTTAGATGTAATAAAAGAAATAGCAGATCTATCTGTGTTCAAAGTCCCATAAGAATCTCCCTTCTGAAAACCTCTTGTCAAAAAACGAATAACATCCTCTTCACTAGGATTTAAGTAATCTACCATTTCCACTGAACAAAAACTAGTCCACTTCTTAAGGCTAGATTCATATTGTTTCAATGTTGCCTTACTCAATGACGCTAGCAATAAGTTCATTGATTCTATAGGAACTCGTCTTCTTATAAACGATTCCCTGATACAATCGCTGCAATTAATTGTAAGTGTGCTGCTCTGGGGTGTTGAACCTGTCCAAATGAAGAAAATAATAAACTATTATCAGGTCCAAAAAATAATAAATTACTAACAACTAAACTAGTGAATAATGGATACCAGGGCTGATTCTTCCATTTAGGAACTACTAAAATACCCCTAGCTCTGTCTTGTTTAATTTTTTCCAGCGTTTTTAATATTAAGATAAATGGTGGAAAGGCATAAAAGAAAATATCATTCCACGAGACTGTAAATGCATCTATTTGCAAAGCATTCGGATCAGGTAACCATGAAAAATAATCTGAACATTTTTTGTTTAACGAAGATGCAAATAAGTCAACATCAGGAATGCCAAAAGTCTTTATAATTATATTAAAAACTTCTGGAGATAGATTCCACTCTGAGTCTACACTTAACATTCTTGACAATCTATCCGCTTCTATATTCTCTTTAGAAGGAATGTATGATGCCTTCAAAATAATACTTCTTTTTTCAGCCCATTGCCAAATTTGTCTAGCTAACCTGTTAAACCTATCATATTTCACTCCACCCATTTTATTTATATATGCTATGGCTGTTGTATTATCTACCCTAAGAAGTACACTACAATCGATTAAATTTTTACCTAAATATTCCAAAGCTAATTTAATTGAAAATAATTCTTTATAATTTATGTGCCAGTCTTGTTGTTCTGCCTCCCACGCGCCAAATACATTATTTTTACTGTCTGTTGCACCCCAACCAGAATCTGACGCATCGGTATAGATAACTATTTTAAAATCTTTAAGTTTAAAATTTTTTGATGAATTTGGAATGTTTTTAATCCACCACCTTATATCAGATTTTATTTTTTCCGAAATAACCATCTTCGATTTATAATTCCCAAAAGATTTTTCTAACGCTCTAATTTTCTCACTTTCCATAATCTTTGTATATAACCACCCATACTCTACAGCTGTACAAGCTGATACTAACTTTCCTATTAATTGTGCCAAATTTAATATTTTACAGGTATTAATATTTAAAAATGTATTTAAAAGTTTAATAAGATTAGTTTTCTTTTTATCAGTTAATGTCAGTGTACTATCTATTGAATTAATACTAAATCCAAGATATTTACAAATTGTTTTTGGATTTGAATCTGATTTATTTTTATTAATTATGAAACCTAAGTTTTCTAACAAATTAACAGTACTCATATTATTTGATAAACAATCATCTTTCGTTGATGCTATGCATAAAATATCGTCAAGATATATAACTGATAAAAAACCTTGTGATCTTAAATATTTCATGACCGGTTTAAGAATCTTAGTAAAAACATAGGGACTAGTATTAAGGCCAAAAGGAAGGCATACAAATTTATATAAATTATCTTTGAATTTAAACTTTAGATATTTAGTGTAATTTTTATGAACAGCTACAGAAAAATAAGCATCCTGAAGATCTATAGAAACCATAAAATCTCCCTGTGATAAAAGTTTAGTCACTGTTCTAAGATCTTCTAATTTAAAATGACTCGTTTTAATAAATTTATTTAATTTCTTTAAATTAATAATAAACCTATACGAGCCATCAGCTTTAGGGATAACAAAGTAAGAAGACAAAAATTGATTTTTTTCTTTTCTACATTTAACTATTGCGCCTTTTTTTAATAAAGATTCAATTGCACTTTCAATAATTTGTTCATTATAATTCTTAATCGGTCTACTTTCATAAAATCTTTGTACAGGTCTTTTAATAAAAGGTAATCTATATCCTTCAATAACACTTAAAACAAATTTATCCTTTGTTATCTCTTGCCACGCACTATAAAAATGTTTTAATCGACCACCTATTTTATTACCTACGTTTAATTCGTGTTTCTCTGATTCCTTTTTTGATTTTGACTTTGCTGCTGATACTGATTGTTTTGACGATGATCCCTCTGATATTTTTTGAAATATAGCCTTGGTTTGCCCTGTCCTTCTGTAGATGTATTGCCCATTCTGTTGTGAGAATTTTTTGTCCCCAACGGGCGCTTGAAGTTTCCCGAATTTTTATTTACAGGTGGCTTTCTGTCAGGTGTTACATCTTTAAGTAATCTATCAGCATCCTTAATTTCTTTAATTTTTGTTGGAAGGTCACTACCAAAAAGAAGAGAATCAGACTTTGATTTTTTTAAAACGTCCTGAAAAGCTTTTGAAAAACGTGGCACTATAAATGCCTTTCGAGCGTCAATTAATTGATGTTGAACATCTGCCATTAATTTTGCTGTATCTGCCAATTTTTCTAAAAACGCTTCTTGGTCAATGCCTTCTTCATCATTATTAATCATTGTAATTGCGGATCCTAACGCCGTTAAAGCCATGCTTACTGCTCTTTGTGTTTCATATCGATACTTATCCCGTCTCACAGCTTTATCATTTAATTTACCAATAAGTTGTTCATTTAATAGAGGTGCTTTAAGTTTACTTGGAACCTCGTATTTTTCTAATAATTGTTCACGGTCCTCCTTATTTATACCATTGAGCGAGTAATAATTCCAATGATTGATGAGATTAGAATGTATATCAACTCTCTTAGCTTTAGAAATGCTTGGATCCTCGCCTATTGCCAATCGAAGTGAATCACTTAATGGTTTCTCAGAAAGAGCCTCATTCTCCTTATCTATAGAAAGATCCTCTTTTTTCAAATCATCATGAACAACTTGGGTATCTAGTCGTAAAAAGAAAAGAAAAAATTTTCTATCATGTCGATAAATAGATGTATCTATTTATACACTTATATACAAAGGTGGAAATAACAAAGAGTTGTGTATATCTTACCGAAAAGTAAGCGTACACGAAGAAAGGTGTGTTTATCTTACCGAGAAGCAAGCGTACACAAAACAAAACAAAGCAAAATTATATTTCAAATATTAAATTTAACGTACAAATTGAAAATGTTTCTCTCTCACCGCATGGTAAGCGAAAATTTATATTATTAGCTTTGTCTATTATATTAAAAAATTAATATATACTATATATAATACATAACTAAAAAAGATATTTTCAAGAAAACAGCGTATTCGTATAGTATACGCGAAATCAACATCTCTTTGTCATACGAAAGCATGACGATATGTCCTGTTGCGTTACAGGCGCTCGAGACTTTTTTTTTTTTTTTTTTTTTTTACCTGTCTGTTTCTCTGGAACCGCTTCAAAATCATCATCCGAATCTTCAGTCGACATTGACATTTCCGAATCAGATGGATCATCTCCCTTTAATTGTTTTAATTGTTCTTCAAGTTCAATCTTCTTCTTTAATAAAGAATCGTACTCCTCATCAGCCTTTCTTTTCGGCATTGCCATTCTAATTGTTCACCCGGCGACAACGGAAGAAAGAATGAAGTAACAGAGTAGGAGAGAGTGTGTGGTGACTATGGGAGTCCCCCCACTTTTTCTCTTAACTCTGAATAGACCGTTGTATCACCTGGCGGCGAATTGAAGGAATACTACATGTATACATATAATCTCGAGAGCGAAGCTTGTAGTATAATTGTTAATATTAAATAGCTTTTTTTAAAATTTAATACTGGCTGCCCGCGTAAAAATGTAAAACTTAAAAAATGTATGCATTTTGCAGTATGAAATAAAACCTATTATAAAAATCCATCATACGCAAGGAGGTTAAAGATTATAATTTTTCTCAAAATTCGAACACGTGATTTTTCTCTTTTTTTCAACTTCAAGGAATTTAGAGAGATTATTTAAGCTTCGCATTTGAGTTCTCGCAATTCTATAAATTTTTAGCCAATATGTTTCTCGGAACTGGGCCAGTAGTCGCTAACCTTCAAATGTATTACGATACATTTCTATACAAGATATATATATATATATATATAGATACCATTATATTCATTAACCTATAACATTTGTAAAATAAAGGTATATATTCAATGGTATAAAATCCTATATTTCAGATTCTCATTTAAATTTCGAGGTGTATATATAATTTGTGCACAGGGATATAAAAAAACGTATTATAGAATCAAAGTCGACTCACGGCGTGCAGTGAGACGTTGCGCGAGGTATATATGAAAGTGTCATGGCCTCCTTCGAGTAAAATGGCATTGTTGGAAATAACCTCTCCTATTTTCCGGATCGTTCAATCTCACCGCGGGACTCTGCACCATGACATTAACTCGCTACCGTGTTTTTTCTCCTCTCTCTCTCTCTCTCTCTCTCTCTCTTTTTCGTATCTTCCTCCTATTCAGAGTTTCCCTTATTCTCCGTAATTTCTTAAAGTTTCTTGCGCGCGATGAGGATGTTTTCGCTATTTTTCTTTCCGACTACTCGGAATTTCTTTTATTTTTCTGGATATTATTATTGCAACTGTGTATATACACAGAAGTTTTTATAAATATTTATCCGTCCGACTTGTTTCATCTTTTTCGTATTATTTTTTCCTTACCGTTTCGCTGTAATTTTGAAAATTGGTTGTTCACCTTTATACTAATACGAAGATGATGATGATGAGATACGTCCTATTAATTATCTCTAAATGCGCGTGTGTCTTTAAATGTTTAAAAACGGTTGTAACCCGCTTGAAAGAACAAGGAATACATTTTAAGACGAAGAAAATTATAACGATAAAAGGAAAATGTATATTCTTATCGGTATTGTTACGTTTTCGAAATTCCTAGTTCGGCTACGTATAATATTAATTTTTAATTACAGTCTTAACGTAAATAATGGCGAGCATTCGTGCATAAATATGTGGAATGCTCCTTGTTTCCCCCTTTTTTTTCGTATTGCTAAAGAAAACCCATACTGTTAGTTGCATTCGCGTGACTCTTAAAATGTAGAACTCTGACTTGTAGTTTTTTAGAATGCCTGTAATTACACCTCCTAAAAACGTTCTAATTAAAATTCTATTCAGCACCGGTGTAATTTAAATAAATATTCCCATATAATAAATTATTACTTTGGTTAATTTCGTATACGATGTATATATCTATATCGTTTCACTATTTTTTATTAATTCCAGAATATATAATTATTATACGGACGTTATATAATAACCCTCGAACATGATGATTTTTGATGAAATTTAGTATTTCTATATGTAAAAAAATTAAGTGTTTAAAACCACGTATTTTAATGTTTGAACATGTATATATTGAGTATATAGTAAGAAAAATAATTTTGATATTTTTAATTTTGATATATGATATATTTACTTTGTCTATAGAATTATAATATAAAGTATTCTCGCCAACATGGTAAATACTACTTTTTTTACGAATACTGATAAATTATTCTCTTCTAATGATTTGCTGAACATAAAGAAATTAATATAAAATTATTAAAATATTTTAAAAATAGGTATGAAACAACAGCCGGCTCAAAAAATTATAATCTTATATGATTATTGTCATGCAAATAGAGGCCTATGTGACTATTCGTATATTTCGAGAAATACAAAAAAATCTGTTTTAATATAATAAACGTAATATATACATAAAACGCAACATTGATAGATCTCTTTTTGTATAACTTGATATCGAAAAATTTTGAAAATTAAATTATCGGTATTGCGAGCAGACGAAATATAATTTATTATTCACAAATTGATACTTATCTATATTTTCCTCACAATGCCTTTTTCCATGACACTACAAGTTTTATACTTTACAGAACGGATATAAGGTGTATATGTGTAAAAATTTATTTATTTATTTATTCGAATAATTAATTTATTTAAATAATCGTTTAAAAAATTTTATACTTTCGCGGTTACGTAAAATTTGTATTATATATTTCATTTTAAACAGAAAAGGCTGTTTAATTTTATATAGTTCATGCGTATATTAAGATGTAGGCAATATTTTATAGGAGACTGATAAACATTATGCGAAATATATTGCGATAATAAATAAAATCAGTTATTAAAATAATTAATATATATGTAAATAAAGATTATCTTTATATATATTTCGGAAACTGGTTACTGGTAAACGATACAAATAATGTTACTCTTTGCACTCAAAGTATTTTTATACATATTCTTTACATAACATTTAGAACAAGATTTCAAAATAAGAAAAAAATCCATTTTTTTGTATCAATTCGACCGTCTTCGAAACTTTATTATTTATACAATTCAATATTATGTTAATCAACTTATTACTCAAACGTATACCTTTTGTTTTCATCATTTTCGTTCGTTATTAATTTAGAGTGCGATATTTTTCTTGTTTAGTTTTTTTTTAAATACCTTCTTTTCCTTTTCTCGCATTTCGCTTCCTTCGTTGACAACTCTCTATATCTCGGGGTTGCAGAGGTTCAAAAGCATAGAAGCGAGAGGTAAGCTATCATAAGTCATAACTCTCTGTGTCTTTTATTCGTCTTTCTTACTCATCCCACACTATTTCCCTCATTTTTCTCTACTAAGTTTTAACCTTCTCTCTTCAAATGCATATTACGCGTTGCCATCCTCTCTTTCTTTTTTAATTTACCTCGTTCTTTTTTCTTTAATAAATCGTGAAACAAATAATTACACAACAAACAAATATATTATATATATATATATATATAGTTATATAAACTTTTTTTTAAATTATCTCGTTTTATTTTGCTTTGTTTAATACATCGCAAAACAAATAATTACGTATACACGGGAAGAAAAGTTTTAGTAAATATTACTAAACTAATGAAAATTTATATAGAGATTAATAAAGATATAAAAATGCTTCAGTTAAATTTTCATAAGCGTTCAGTGTCTCAAAGCCGAGAAAATAATTAAAACGCGTAGCTAATTTTAACACGTAGTCGTATGGGAAACCAATCTATTTTCAAGATATAAAAAATATTAACATTCAGATTACTTTAAAACTTTTTTCAATGTTACAAAAATAATAAGACAACATTTTCCAATGTTAAAAATATTCGATCAGTACTTATAAATAAGAAAAAAAAAATAGTTTTTGTACTTTAGCAGAGGACATAACCTAAAATGGTAAGAGAGAGGTGATAATATTCGATGAGTGCAGCGAGAGAGAAAGAGTGACATTGACTCTAGTCAAATGCAACCACTCACTGCTTTGACTAACTGAGTACCGATAGAACTCCCTTAACACGGTAACAGACTGCCGAAATCCGAAAAGTGACTGAACCTTTTCTGAATTTGTTACTGAATTTTCTATCAATTTGTTACTGAGAACTCTACTAATTTTTACTAAAAGTTCAGTAATTTTTTGCGTTTAGGTACTCTGATACCGTACCACTGAAAGTTTACTCAAATTTTTACTTTAATTTTAATTTACTCGCGCATATTATATGCAAAACCTGATCTTTTCAAGATAAGGAACACGAATTTTTAAATACTGTATATATATTTTTTTAAATAACTCGAATTTTCGAAAGATATAACACTTACACCTCGACTCCGTTGTCGGACACTTCAATTTAATTTCACAATGGCGCAAGGTATATAATAATAAGAAGGAGGTCCCCGTCGAAATTGGTGAGAAGTTGACAATGTAATTTAAAATAGAAGAAAATAAAAAAAGAAAAACAGAAAGTCGCATCGATAGAAAAGTTGGCCTGATTTCACAATAATATCGCAACGAGATGCAAAGGTTCGATATATACATTAACTGTAATGACAAAAATGTCGATGACATCAACGACGATGCATTAAGAGATAAAAATTACCAGAAATCAATGTGTATCTATATATACATATAATACTTAAGATTCTAAGAAATAAAATATAATTTTACTAAATCGAAATGTCTTTTTTAATTATACAATAGCATGACGCTTATGATATTTCAAAGATGTACATGTATATATGTATATGTGTGTTTATTCGAAAAGATGTTATTTAAGTATATGACCTCCTTCGCAATATAAAGAAAGTTTAAAAATATTTTGCTAACTCGACGGTACAGTCACTTACATAACTAGTTACGTTTTTAGTTGAAAATCAATGATTTATACCGCGTTTTTACGTAAAATCTATATATATGTATATATATCGTGATAAAAAGTATCAAATTCGTCTCTCGCATAATCGAACTGAAAACGTAAAATTACTAATATTTATAAATAAATCCCGAAAGGTAAAACTTGTATGTATACAATAATATATAATCACTGTAAAAACAAAGAAAAACGTAAGTCAGAATAATGAGAATGTCCATAAAGAACGGTTAACGTAATGACGAAACACAAGAGACCCACTATAAGGAAATATAAAATTTTCCTTGTCATCTTATGAAATATAAACTGACACCAAGCCATTAAACTCTCCTTGATCACTTTCCATGCTATTAGTTAATACCTTAGAGTCACTGTATCCTTTTTCTCTTATTAAAAAGACAGCCCTTACATACTTTATGCAACTAAAAAATTCTTTAAAATAAAATCGATGATCGGGTTGTTGTGCCGTGTTACTCAGTGATCGATTGTAAACTTATAATATCGGTGAAAATATGTATCATATTTTTCGTTTCTCAGTTTACTTTTTTCACGAGACGATGTATAGGGGGGAGGCCGGGTAAAACGGAGACCTTAAGGAAAAACGAATAATATATGCATTAAAAAATCAAATAATATAATTAATACATTTGTTTTGAGATTGAGTACGTACGAGTCTAGCGATGTATTATACTTAAATACATAATAAAAAATTCCTGAAAAAATATTTGAATTTCGATCTTTTCAATAAAATCAATAAAAATTGACTAAACATGCAACTTTATCATATTTATATTTTTAAATGTCGATTACAAAAAAAATATATTCAGAAATAAATTATTTTTAAAAACATTAATATATTCACAAAAAACAAAAATTTTTAATTTTAAAATTTTTCAAAATTTAATATTATATTATAAATTTTACACATAAAAAATTATGGTGATCTATTTTCATGAGCCCAGCTTTTAAAAGAAAAAATTCAAATTTGTGTATTCCGAGCACTAATGGCCATTGTGACTGTTTTGCCCGGAATGACTTTTTTTAAGTCAACATAAAATGTGAAATAGGTTCTAAACTATACCTTATTAAAATATATGTAAATACAATTAATTAATTAATTAATAAATATACTTATACTATTTATTAATTAATTTAATCATCCGCATAAAAAAAAGTTGACTTTTTTACCTTGATAACATCGTAAGATTGCAAACAAAAATCAATATTTTGATTTCTCGACGATCGAACCATCAAGACTGGCAACCGCGTGCTAAAATTTAGGTATATTAATAACACAAACAATATACTACAATTTTTTTCAGCATCCCTTCTCTGATTAATTAAAATATAAAATATTAAAAAAGAAAACCTTTTTTTTCAAAAAAATGTTTTTAGAATTACAAAAAAACTAATAGAGATAATGAATCAATCCGAAATCGAGTGGATAGATTTTTTTATTCTCTATAAAGTACATTTGGTCCAAATATAAAAAATTAATAATATTATCAAAAATTTTGAAAAATTAATATTTGAAAAATTAATTTTTCAAAAATTGAAAATTGTCTTTAAATAAAACTATATGGGAGATAAATAACCAAAGTCTTTTCCGGAATTGGGAAAATAAAAAGCAAACTATACACGCAACCTGGGCGATATTGACCGAGTAGTTTCGAAAATACAGCGGTATACGTACACACATACACGCATGGCGGCTCATAATTCAGGTCGTATAATTAAATTAATACATTTTATAAAATTTAGTCAGTGGATCCGCCATCTTAAATTTTAAAATTCTAACCTTAAATTCTACTGCAGAAAATAAAATATTAATTAAGAGTTCTGCTTAACGAAAATACCAATCCGAAAAAACCCACCGATTCTACATATAGCAGAGTATTTGCGTAGTACAAAAGATTTAATAAACCCGCATTTAAAAATAATTTATTTCTATGAATAAATATCTCTTATAGATATTATTCAGTTAATGGCACTTATGGGTAAAAAAGTTTTATTTGGGTAACCCTAGTTGAAAAATTTAACATTTGAAGGTTAAATAAAACTCTAATTTAGCTGTTAATTGAGCATTTATTGGATATTTTATGACACTTGGCAATTTCTTTTCTTTCAATACGTTACATCTACGGTCCGATTCCTTCTAAAGAAGTTCAGTTGAATTAACTAAATATCTGCAATAAATATTACTTGAATTTATTGAAAAAATGTTCAGTTTTGGTATATATTTAGTCAATTTTACTTAACTATAGCGCATACTTTTTGTATAAAAAAATTTGATTACTTCTTCGAACAAATAATAGTCTCCGGTTGCTCTAGAAAATACTGAACCTTGTGCGTTATATTTTGATATTTTTTTTTATTATTCGAAACATATGTAATGCACTTTAAAAAGCTTATGAAACAGAACCTTCAGAGAAAATAAATAGAGCAATGCTAGTCTTTCACTCTCGCGCGTTTTAATTAATTTTAGCGCAACAAACGCATGTAAGAGTTCTTTTTTTTATAAATATTTCATAATAATATACGATTTCCATATATACTTTTATATATATACACGTATAATTATAACAAACATTGATATGTATATTCTTCGTGGATTTAAAAATATTTTTCATAAAAACAATCTATCATACACACACACATATATACGATTACAGTTATTCAAATTTCAATTTCCATTTGCAAATTAATTTCTGTAAATGTATTATTAAAACCAATATAGAAATGAAGCGGGGGGAGGGGTTTATTGTGAAACTTGGATAACAAAACGGTAGATTCCCTATAAAATACATACACACATTGTTTGCGAACAAATTGGATAAAAAAGTTAAATAAATCTGAAAAATTAATTAGCATCCGGTAAAAATGTATACGTATATGTTGTTGTTATTCTATACACGTAAAACATATTAATATTGATAAAATAAATAAATTGTCTAAGTATACAATGTATATAATGTTTAACTTTTAGAGGAAGATATTAATTTTCTCCGTAATTATTATTTTCGTGTACCTTGTAAGTACACTAAATTGCTCCTTTCTCCCGCTGATGCATGTGTATACGAGTAACAACGTTACGTTGTGACGTCATCGATACGTCAGTATACATTCCATCCATATACCCCACTTGTATTCCTCACTCGAAGCTTCCCTTGCCCTCTTTTCCCTATATATATACCCTTATGCGTTCGCGTGCTTTCGTTAATTCATTGTGTATCTATATATATATACATGGTTGTTTTTTTTTTCGTTCAACTAATTAATTCGATTACCCAATTTAAAATATTGTCAATGTATTATTTCGCGTGGACGTGAAACGAAGTATACATCCTTGCATGAAATTGGAAGATCGAGACGTTGTTTTTAAAAACGCCACAAGGAAATAATCATTATTTATTTATATGTCGATAAGCGAGAAAGTTAATTGATTAAACGTTAAGTGAATTACACCGCGAGGAGGAAAACAAATTGCAACGTGATCGTGTTATTAAAATGTGTACGATGTAAAATTATAACGTGTAAATATCTTCGGGAATAACAGGAATATCTTCATTAACGTCATTCACGAGTATAGAGATTATTATCAACGTAATTGATATAATATAAAATATTTTGTATCATTTATTAATTTAACGCTTGATTTATCACTTTACGTATTATAGTTTAATCGAATGTACACATCGCGACACATACATATTGGTTAAAACTTGCATATATATACATACATATATATAATATACATA
The DNA here is from genome assembly GCA_026168455.1 of Theocolax elegans. NCBI lineage: Eukaryota > Metazoa > Arthropoda > Insecta > Hymenoptera > Cerocephalidae > Theocolax > Theocolax elegans. The sequence goes on along the minus strand of JANSJX010000008.1, from coordinate 1,334,239 downwards.
CGCGGAGTTGCGTTGCAATTAAATCTTCATTTGTAAATTTTAAAATACAAAAAGAATAATGCGCGCACTCGTATATGTTTCAGAATAACAATAACGCAAACAGAAATATGTTGAAGAAAAAGTTTATAATTTAATTGAACGTAAAAATATATTATATAATATTTTAAATACATATATATAAAATTTATATATACATTTAGTAATAATCTTTTTGTTTTGGGAACGGTGAATAATGGTAGAATAAGTAATATAAAAGGATATAACAACGGTTAGAATTAAATAATATCACACGTTCTCGAAGTTAGATCTATATATACCTATATATATTATAATGTACTTTCGTTTGTCATCTTATAATTAATAACGATATTATCTTCTGCCGAGTGTTTGTATGTGTGTATATATATATATGCGTTTGGGCTCGTTGCATGCAAGATACAGTTTTGAGTGATGAACCAATTTAGTTCAGTAATCATTCATTCTTTTTCCGTAACATCTCCCGCAGTGAATTATCTATTAAACTTATTCAAACTTAAGTAATTTTTGGTTGTCTCGAGAAGCACTTTTGACGCGGAAACTTTTTTTTCGACATGTCAACACGCGACGGGGGATGCCGTAGTCAACTTTTATCAACCGAGTTGACCAAAAGATTCGAATCGTATAATAATTAATGAAAATGTAATAATTTTTATATAAACAAATGACTTATGTATAAAAATTGAAATTCACCTTGTAGAAATTTAAATCCAAGAGCTATGGGAGTTTAAAATTGGTAGTGACCCTAGTAGAAATCTGACCATAAACGTAACGTTTTTTAAGACAAAAAAATGGTCAAGTGTCATTAAATACCGAATATATGCCCAAAAAATGGCAAATTTAGAGTTTTATTTAACCTTCAAATGTTGAATTTCTACTAGGTGAGTATACCTTGTAATGAAACGTTTTTTTTCTCCCATTTTATAGAATGACCACAACCTCAACACATTTATATAATATGTCCACCTTTCCGTGAACAGTAAACTTCAAAATTCCTATAGATTCGGATGACTTTTTATCATTTCCATCTGATTTACAGCTAATTTATGTTATATTTCCAGTATTTACACTTGTTGTTTTTTTAATGCACATTTAATCGCACATAACTAGATTCAACTGTAATCTATATTAACAAGCTCAAAAATGGGAGAAAAATAGAATTTTGTATTAATAAATGGTCATAATATGGAAGAAACAACGTTGTCATCGATAGGACAAAAATGGACACATTTTTCGCATATTTTTTGCCTATTCTATTCAAATTTATTAAATACTTATATTTAATGGAATACGATTTCTATCAGGGAAAATTCAGTCGGGTTTCCGAGAAATTTCTCATACCAAAAAATATTGATTATTGTTTATTTCAGTATTTCACTCGCTTTGTATTTTAGGTAAGAGATTTCTTGGAAAGGCAATCTAATTTCAGTATCTCTTGCACAAAGGTCCATATTGTTTGTAAACAAAGGCGCTTCTTCTCGTACTTTTTCAAATATTATATTTTTATTAATTATACAATTCAAATCCTTTATTCGGTTAATAAAGTAGGGAGGATTAAAGTTGACTTTGACATCCCGTTAAGGAGGATGATATATTAAAATTAATTTAAGTGGGTCTCGTAATTAATTTTTGTTAATTAATTAATAAAAATAAATCTTAAGTCTGTGCACCTCGTTAAAATTAGGTACACATTTTAGTTTGAGTTTTCTCGAAAACACAATGATATTTTAGTTTGAAATTCAGAGCACAGTGAGATTATTGATCTAGCCCCCTTTTCTCTTATTTTTGCACATACAGTTTTACTGACAGATTCAAATTTCAATTATATCGTGTGATTGTCGGTAAGGTAGGGAGGATACAAGTAGTGACTATGTCACCCCGTTAACTTTAAGAAAAGAGGTGTACAAATTTCTTATGGACGAATTAGATTTAAAGATTAAATATAAATAATATTTTATTACTTATTTAATTATTTAGAGATTTATTTATAACTATTTATTGACCCTTTCGTGCACACAAGGTATGCTAGCAATCATTGCGTTTCTGAAACTAAAAAATATCTGATATCCGGCATCGAGCTGAACCCGCATTTCAGATTTTCGAAATTTCAATAATTTGTCCCAATCTTAAATTGCAAAAGTAAAATATTGAAAAACAAAAAATACCATCGTATACTACGTAAAATTTTAAGAATACATCATTATTGTCATTTTTATCATTAGACACACTAGTTTTGAGTAAAAAATTATTGAAGGTTCAAGATATTCGCGATCAAACTATCAGCGATATAAGATTAGACCCTTTCGGTATTGGGTAAATGTTTTTTAAACAATTCAATGATAACAGGCATTTTGAATATTAGAAAAGTGAATATATTTCTTCCTAGTCTTTTTTTTATAATTATGTTTATTTCCATCTCCATCGAATTTTTAAATTAATATTAAAATACAATTAATTAGGCAAAAGTCTGTAAGTTCACTACAAAATAATGAATACAAAATCTGAGGGGTTAAATTAGCTGTCTATAATGGCTCTCGCGCTATACTTGCGTCAGGCGCTATCGCGCCTTTTGATAAAATGGTGCGACTATGGAACGAGTAATTGTTCTTGTATGAAATGAAACGTAATGATATGTACATTCAACTTAGCATTATAAATAAATGTTACACATATACATCCATACATACATACATACATACATACATACATACATACATACATACATACATACATACATATATATATATATATATATATATTTTATGAATTAAATCCATGTATTATTTTAATAATGAAGGTAAAGCCTGATAAACAAAACTGTAGAAACCTATCGATGCGTATCGCTAAAATCTACGATTTTTATTGCTCAACAAATACGAACAACCTTCCTATACTAAAATACAATTCCTGAGCAAAAATTGTTCTCGTTCGGCAATATATATTATGTATAATGTAATATTAACCGATTGTTTAGCCGGTATGTGTAGAGATGACATACATATATATACACGATCGGTATATATATAGGTGAGAATAACGAACGGTCGAAAAAGAGCGAGAGGGTGCAGGAAACGCGTGCGACTCCCGCCAAGATCAATAGACAGAGCGGTTGCCCAGCAGCCCGTCATATCGTTGCCCGGTCGCGAGTTCACGGCTGGGAGGGATGGAGATGAACCGACAACCAATGAGGCTGTGGGACACGTGAACGGCTGGTTGGGAAGGCGCAAACCCCATCTTCTATACCGGCGGATATTGTTTACATACACGCACATACTATATTTTCCCTGAATTTCAAATTTCGCATATATATATATATATATATATATATATATATATATATATATATATATATCAACCACTAAATACGTATACTGCTTTTTTACTAATTTTTATTTCAAATTATCTATACAGTTCGATACGAACATCTCGATACGACACTTGGAAAGAAAAAAAATTAGTAGGAACGAATGACATTTCTACCTGTATATCTACCGAAGCTTATATACTTGTACGTATTTTTATATATTGTACCTATTGTTGCACACCTCGTACTTGAACGTATATATACGAAAATGTATACATATATAAACAAAATCTAACAAACAAATTCGGTAAAAGAATATTTAACGACCACCGAGACATACCCAATTTTTGATCACTTAATACCAATTTCCGATCACTACTTTACATTTAATAGGACATGTTGATTATCTCTTTAAATATTATATGTACATACATTTTTGATTTTCGATTTATTATTTTTAGAAATAGAATTCTACATTGTTAATCGTCAATCAAATCTAGTTTGAACTTTTGAAATATAAAAAGGATCATGAACCGGCTGGTGATCAACGATTGGGTAGGTATAACGGTAATTGAATCGTATTCTTAAAATCATTTCGTTCATTTATACACACACTTTATGAAAAAATAAGTAATAAAAATATGCAGCGTTTGAAATGAAACTTAATATATATACAAAGAGAAGGGAAAAAACAGAGTTGTGAAATATATATGCCAATAGGTTAACTCGAACGAGAGAAAAATATTTGCTACTATTATATGACTTATATTCAATTCGTCATTTTGTCGATATAGTTTTTAATAACCCGCGTACAGTAATCGTAAAATAAAACCAATCGAGTTCAACTTAATAAATTTAATTGTAGTTCACAATTAAATCCCAATCGAACTTCAAAAAGTGAATAATATCCTTTGTCACGAAACAAAAATATTTGGATCTATAATTAAATTTCCGCGAATTAATCGAGTGGTTTATATTCCATTGAGTACACGTAATAGAGAAATATGAAAAATTGAAGAGAGAGGGGAGGAAGAGGGAAAGAGAAACAACGCGCCAAAAGAAAGACGAGGTGTAGCGGTAGAATTTTTTTTTGTCAAAATCTTGCAGGATAGTAGGTATCACGAGGAAAAAGAGACTGCGAGTGAGGTTAGGTTGATACTCTGCGAGCAGCCACGCGGAAATGCGGAACGTCGAAAAAAAAAGAAGAAAAAAAATAATGCCTGTATTGTGCTGTAAATTAAATTCTTGTCACGAGTGCTTTATGCGACGAATAAAATCCTCGGCGTTTATTTTTTAGTGCAGTTATTATTTTTACGTTCGAGATCGTTATTGTCTTTTACGGTTTTTATTGCGATTGCCTTTTATGCGCCCGTGCACACACATACACACACACACACAGTTAGAGAAAAAGAATATGCGCTTTCAATTCGGATGAATTAATTACCGGATAAATCGTTGGATAAATGGAAGGATTGCGATTCGAAAATGCGTGTAATATTACAGCTAAGAGCACGTATATATTGCGTGTATATACCGTTACATTCGCGTACAGTAATATCAACTTTTGTTTGTGTACGTGTACACTTTCTGCGTTTCCTTTTTTTCCCCTTTTAATTGTAACAGAGATGAGTGTTGTGTTATCTACAAATATTGAATTTTTTCTAAATTAAGTTTTAATAATTACTGCCGTTTTTAATGTTTTCAGGTATGTTTTTTTATCGGTAATGAAGTTATCGGTTAATTAGGTATATATTCACAACCATGTATTTAAATGTATATACGAGTGAAATGTGTACAATCGGTTTATTTAAAGCTGATTACAGGAATCTAACATGTCAGACTCAGAAATTCATAACTAAGATTCGTAACTCAGAAAATGGTGATTTTTTATTTTTTTTTTTAACGAAATGAATGAATTTTTGTACGAATACTGATTGTTAGGCCTTAGGCATCATGCCTAAGATTCACACCCAAATTTTTCCAGATTGTGAAATATAACTATATTTAATTAGAATTTTTGGGTTTAAAGTTTGTTTTAATTACCCACCAAAAATTGAACACTGAGAAAAAAAATTTAGTTGAAACTAGAAAATGCTTAATTAAATCAACTAAACGATTCTATATATTAAATATTTTTTTTAACCAAATAAGCTATTATTAATTCAAGAAAATATTTATTTTATACAACCACACATGTACTTGAATAAATTAAATTTGTTACGTATACAAGCAATTACACACGTAATTGATTTAACAACGAATATGTCGATAGAACAAAGCTATTTAGTTGATTTAACTGAACTACAATACTTGAACATACTCCTAAATTGCAAATAAATATTTAATAAATACATATAAATTTTTAATAAATTCAATTAAATACATCGTTGACCCAAAAAAAAACTGATGCGTCAAGCCAACTAAATGATATTCTGACAAATATTTTCTAAATTTTATAAAATATTTACTAAAATCAAGAGTATTTCTTGATTAAATCAATTAAACCATTATTGATTAAAAATATATGGAATTTCACTAAAATATTTATCTGATAGAAGAAAATATTAATTCGACTCAAACAAACAAATCTTTGTTTCAACGAAACAGTTTAGTTAACTCAACGAAAGTGAGTTACTTCAATGCAAAGCTACACCAAGTAAATATTTCATATAGTTTCGAATCAAGTATTTAGTCAATCAAAGAAAATCTTTCGTTGACCTAAGACGATGTGTCGAAACAAATAAGCTATATTTGCCAAAACATTAGACATTTCGTCTACTTACGAAAATAATATAGTAGGGTTGAGAAATTAAATTGTTGGATTAAAGCATAATAAGTGAACAGAAAATTTATTTTCTTCCACAAAATGTAAGTATTTGTGTCAATTAAAAAATTTCTCAAACAAAGTATTTGAATTTTTATATATTTTGATGAATGTGATCATTTTTAATTTTTTATTGAAATAAGAAAATATGTATTTAACTTTAGCATGTATTAATTTAACGAAATAGTTTAGCTAACTGAAGCAATTTCAGTATAACTTGATTATCTATTAAGGGGAGTCCGTACTGATACCTTCAAAAATCCGCCATCCGAAATTTTGCGAGCAGAAGTGGCGCTGCCGTCAGGTAAGCTCAGTTCATATTCGACAATAATTATGGACATTTAAAGAAAATAGAGTTTTTACCATATAAAATCAGAGTTGAGCGCCATAGCTGTTGATGCAATGATTAATTACATATTACTTAGCTGATCGAAAAGTCAGTATTTTCGACGAATAGTGATAAGTACGAATCAATTCTGAGAACACATACCGAAGTCACTTCGTACTTATCACTATTCGTCGAAAATACTGACTTTTCAATCAGCTAAGTAATATGTAATTAATCATTACATCAATAGCTATGGCGCTTAACTATGATTTTGTGTGGTAAAAACTCTATTTTTTTTTTAATTGTCCAAAATTGTTGTCGAATATGAACTCAGTCTATTTGACGGCAGCGCCACTTCTGCTCGGAAATTTTCGGGTGGTGATATATTCAACTATACTCTACGGACTCCCCTTAAATATCTTTCGTTGACCTAACAAAATCGATGCGTACAAGCAACTAAGCTGTTTTTACCGAAATATGTACTATATTTAATAAAATATTTTCTGAAATTCATATAATATTTTTTTTAATTAATAGAGTAATTTAATTGCATTAGGCATTTAAATGTTAGATTTAAAATATATTGCTTGTACAGGGACATTTATTTGACTCTTTCAAATGTTCAGTTTCTTCAAGAAAAGATTAAAATATTAAATAATTATTTGTTTTGAAACTGTATTCTCAAAGTTTATTTGTATATACAAAGTCAAGGGTGGGGTGTCAGAGTGACCCTCTCCTTTGCGTCATTTTGAATATCATATTTGTGTTGAAATAGGTGTTTTTTTTTTTATAGAAAATTTCCGACACGGTATTATTTCCTTCATTCTTAATTAAAAAATTATTTTTTTCTTAAAAAATTGTTTTGTTATGCTCTTCCAAATGTCTTAATTAGCTTCCCAGTCAGCACAAAACGTTTTGAAGACGTTTCTAGACGTTTTTAAAACGCTTAAAACGCTTAATAACGTTTTAAAAACGTCTCCGAGATGGACAGTGTTACCTGGGTTGATAAATCTTAGATTTTGAAGGTTAGAAAAGGTAGATCTCTGTAATTTGAGCCCGACATGTTCTTAATTAAATTTTATAATAATAAATGATGAAAAAATAGAGTTATAGTAGTCAACGGATTTTTTTTCAGTTTGTGAATATAAATTCATTTTACTCAACATCTGTACATACCTCAATCTAGTCTGTAGCTCAGTAAAGGATAGTCTAAGAAATATGACTATTGCTACAAAACTTTGAAATTCCAAAGCCACGATGTTAATGCAATACTAATATATTAGTATTCATTTTCATTTAATATAGGTGTATATATATGATTTATGTTATTTTACAGATACTAATTAGCAGCACAATTATTGTTATTGCCACATCTAGTACCATCGAAACAGACTCTAACGATAAAAGATGACTCGACAAATAAGCCTAAATTGTAATTTGGAAAATTACTGTATAAAAGAAAGTAAAGACAGCCTTATTGAACTTGCAACTGTAAGAAATATATTATTTATAAAATTTTAAATGCAGCAACATTTTTATTGCATTTTTTATTTAATTATTTTAGATAATAAATAATTGTATATTTATTAGAGCAATAGTGAAATTAAAACCATTCAACATAAGAAAGTCGATTTTATGAGAAGTCACAAGCAAACGGTATTCTTGTCGGCAAATTTATTTATAAAAAAATGATTGATGAAACTAACAACGCAAGTTATGTTTCTGCTATCAACATTACAAATGCTGATTACACAAAGAATTCCAATTTGGAAGATAAAGCTGAGTAGAGTGAATTCTTATTGTTTCAAATAAATATTTACATCTTCTATTAATTGAAGTTAACTAACTTTGTATTTTATATTTTAAACAGATAATTTAAATTTAAATTAAATTAAATTAAAATTAAATTAAATTAAAATTATAATTATGAGTAAATTTTCGAAGAAACAAATATTAAATTTTATGATTAAATTATAAGTATAATTATGATTAAATTTTCGAAGAAACAAATATTATTTCGATATTCAAGACTTATTACTATTAAACTAATATTAAGATTAGAAAATGTTATAGTGAATTTAAGAATCAATTAGTTTCTATTAAGTATATATACTCTGAAAGACTCGAGAAAGACTTATGACTGTTCAATTTAAGTTGAAGATATAGAAATATTAATTCATAACAACAATATAAAAGATAGGATACATTAGTGAAATTATGTTATTTTATAATATTCTTGATTATGATTTGCTTAGTGTTAGATAACATGAATTTAGTATGTTCAAAGCTTTAAATTAAGGAAAAACTTGCACGTATATGCGAAGGGTTGTAATACTTTCTGTTTGTCGGTACTTATACTTGGAGCTCGTGTCTACAAGTATTTTTTGATTTGTCTTAAATACAAATAAAATTTATCCAAAATGAATAATAAACTATAGTATTCATTTTGTAAAACTGAAAAATTAGAACCAGTTTTTTTAGCTCATACAAAAGCACACCATAAATGCAATATGAATATATATACAAGTTATCGTATATACATTCTCATTACTTAAGAAAGCTTCAAAATATTTATTCTTACAAGAAAGATACAATATCTGTGTATGGTAATATAACTGTACAGAATTGCACCAAAAATAAAGCATGTGAGGCGATTCATGAGACGCAAAATGTTGAAAATGATAATAGCAATATTACGGAGCTCAATGAAATTGTTTGTAATTTACTTTCAGACAAATCAAATAGTTTACAAATATACTCGGACATGTTCAGTAAAGAATTTTATAAATTTTTTTTAAACGAGGTTAGTAAATTGGTATAGGGAAACTTTACGCACATCCGAAGTTGAATAGGAAAATAGTTCACGATATAATGGAGTTAATTAGTAATTTTTACAGTTCCACTTGTTTTGAAATTATAAAAAAATATGAACATGCTAATGGATTATTCGTTATGATTGCCATTGTACAAAATTTATTTAAAAAGTTTAAGAACGAATATATATATATAACGTTTAAATTTTTCATTACAGAGGATGTTTGATTTCACTAATTTCTATCCCTATAGGACCTTATTTAAATCATACAAGTAATAGAAAACCTAAAAATAGAGGTCCCAGGTTCGATTCCCGGTCCCAGACCCTTAGGTGAAAAACTGAGAGTGCAGGCTTGGTCCGTTTTGACCGCTCCTTATGTACCCAAAAAGCCCTCTTTTTATCTTTGTTTCACCCTTTGGCTAGGATAGAAAAATTCGCTGAAACGACGCTTGCACTGAGTGCGTGATCAAGTAACCCGCGCACTGAGTGCGCTTTATTTGACACCATCGTCGTCGAAGCAGCTTGACCGCGCAAGGGCTTTTTATCTCCAAAGCTTTACTTTATTATATTTTTTCTAACGTTCGTGCATTTGCGTTTCGGACGACTGCCACTCGTAAATTTAATTTTCGTGGTAATCACGTATTCCGATTTAAAACACTCGCATAGTGATTCTTCGCGGTCCTTCTATAGCGACTTATAGAGTTTCGTCCTATATCATATAGTTCATGTGTCCGGCTGTCTATTTGTAATTTCTTTAAAAGCTTCTTTTCGTATGCCGAGATCGTAAATTAAAATTCTCTATGCTTTAAAATTCAATTTTTACTGCATCCATCTGGGGTAGCTTTCTTTACTTATTCTAGTTTACTTTTTCGTACTCACGCAGCTTTTACGCAGTTCTTTCTAATTTTTACCGCGCAGGAAAAGATTCTAAGAAGATTGTAGAAGAATATACGAAAATATTCTACGCAGCACTTTTTAATTTTACTGCGTAAAAACATTATTATGAAAAATAATAATATAATTTTGTGTCGGACGCGACAATTGTATAATTAATAAGTTGCTGTACTTTCATGTAACTGTAAATAATTCTGTTGATGATGTGCACGATTTATTTGAAGGCAATTGCCGCTATGATATGGATCGCATTTTACATGATTTAATAGTTAAAAGTGCGTATTTTACAGTTTATACATTAAATTATCGAATTACTTGTTTAGATGGAAGTTTCATAAATGACGAAATTATTTTGCCCACAATATCTTTGGAAACTATTTGTAAGAAAATGTTTACATTATCTGCATTAGAAATGGCTTTTCTCGTGGAATAATTTGGAATTATGGTTGGTGACCATGTATCAAACTCTAATAAAGCCTGGCATTACATTTATACTATTAAGAGGAATTACTAATATAACATTAGCTCCTAAAGTTACTGATAGCATTGTAGAACATCTGAAGCAAATAATTCATGAACATCACATACTTTTTATGAAAATATATACGAAGTTTTAAAAGCAAAATTTCATATATTGACGCAGTATCCTCGGTTGATGTTAATGTTAAGACCATTAATGCAATTTGCGTGTTTTCGATTCGAAGGAAAACTTAAAAATTTAAAAAACACAGCTAATTCTGTTAATTCCCATGTTAACCCTCCATATACTATAGGTTTAAAAAATCAATTACAAATTTCATACAGCCTTTTTTGTAACCCAGAATTCGCGAAACGCTTAGACTATGGTCTTGGAAATTTTAAGACAAATGTTTTAAATTGCGACGCTCTAAAGTATATTCTTCCGAATGAATTTTCGGAATTCGCCCTACCTCAATTTCGCTTTTCCCTGTTAATTCACAAACAACCATAAATTTGATTGATTCAGTGAAATAATAAGATTAATTGGATTAATTCAATGTTTTGTTATTTCTAAAAAACAAGTAGCTCGTTTAATCGAATATATATTTCAATTACCTAATATCAGATTCATTCAAACAAATTGTTTCATTCAAAGACATATTTTGTTCACCGCCGGGAGGTAAGCGGTTTCGTTGGTCCAACCAAAACTTGGTTAGGTCAACGTAATATTTTTCTCATTTTAAGGTTTCGGCGTAAGAGCCAGTGTGTTATTACAATCATTACCTTGCCGATTCGTTAACTTAGAATTAAATTAAAAAAAAATAGTGTCAAAATATTAACTCATATAGTTAATCAATTTTTCATTTATACAGCAAATAATTTTTATTGCATATACCATAATAAAATCGACGCATTTTCCACTCCACTACTAAATTAATATATCATACAGCTTTCCACCCAAAGTCCAATCAACCTACTATCCTATACAGTCCCCCCCCCCCCCCCCCCACCTGCATTACATCATAATTACGCAACTTTTCTTGACCACATAAAAAAATATGTGTTTTTTTTTTCAAAAAAAAACATACGCAATACGTCAAATCCATGCAACGCTAGTTCGGACGAATATTGGTGTAGTGAAAAAAAGGAAAGTATACACATGTATATATAATACTAGAATAGAAAAGAAACAATGGTAAAAACGTGCGCAAGAGCAGAACGCGTATATACTCGTTGAAATTAAATGTGTGCAACAGCAGTAAAAAATAAAAATCGTCATGAAAGGACAAAGAATAAAAAAAAAGAAAGAAAGAAAGAAAGGAAGAAAAGAAAAAAAAGGGTTGAGTATTTCGATGTGCATGGATTAATTATATAATGGGAACGAGTTGGAATTGGTATGTTAATGTAAGCCATTATTATGTTTTCATGGAATTTGAAAGAGTGTGTGGCGTGACATTAGGTACGGTTGATGCGAATGGAATATGACGTTTTGAGGGGGGTGATTAAATGTGAATTCTACATGCGTTTATGTAATTGGGTTTTACAACGTAACTTCGAGGCAGTTGTATAAAATTAGTTCCTGTGTTCTTGATAAAGAATAAGAAGTGCTTTCTCATAAAGAAACACGTTTAAAGGATTCCTTTATTTTTTTTCTCTCACTCTCTCTCTCTCTCTCTCTCTCTCTCTCTCACACACACACACACATTCGTTTTCCTTATTTAGAAAACATTTTCGTGTAATATTACATGTGTGGATGTGTGTGTGTATACGGGAGAATATTCGTTGTAAATGTATAAAACGAGACCAAGCGATTTCAAGAAGTTGAATAAATGAAAAGCACGAAAACCTACATTACATTACACGTAGAATTGGAAGAGGTCACTTAAAAATGATTTTTTATTATTAAATGGTAGTAATTAGTCACGTTCAAATTTTGTAGTTTTTACAACATTTTATTTACTTTTAACGATCTTATATATTTTCACTGTATAACAATATGTTGTCTGTTAAAAATGTCCCACCATATTTGAAAATTTTTTTAACGAATTGTCGAACCCAAAATAATAGGGATCTAACCTTTTAATTCATAAACAATATTTTTAAAATATTGGATTAAATACTGAACAAGATTCGCATACGGGTAATTAAAACAGTATAAGAAAAAAGGGAAAAGGTATGCCTTCGTTTATCAATGTAATCTATGTGCTGAATTTTAGACTAAAATATTACTGCGTTTTCTAGAATAAACATAGCAATAATGTGAACCTAATATCAACGAGTTGGAAAGATTTGATATTTTGGGTAAGAATTTTCTTGAAAACGTAATAATATTTTAGTCTGAAAATCATCGCACAGTTAAATTATCGATAAACGAAGGCGCCTCTTCTATTACTTTTTCACATCCCTTTTATTATTGTATTCATTAGTCAACATAAATTGAGTATAGGATTCCCTTAAGCATTGCGGATGATCTTTTTACATTTTTAGTTTCATATTTTTAGCTACAATTTTGAGGGATGGTATAACCGGTGGGTTAGCGACCAAGTAAAGAAATATAATTATTACTTTTATTAAAAAATATATACAATTTTAAGTAATAAGTCATTTTACAAAGTTCTAAGTCAATACAATAAGGAAATCCTAAAAAATTTTATACCGAAAATATTTAAATAATTTGTTTTGCTCTGTCGGTAACATACGGGGTATGCCATGATCCTTCGATTCTTCTAATTTGCTATACACTATAATATGCACATTCGCGTACATAGACGCACGCATCCATTTCGGTGAATCTTGGGAGAGGATAAGATAACGAGTCTCTATTGCCAGCTGATTGGTAAATGATTACTTTATGCCCTATTTTTAGGGCGCAAAAATGCCAAATTCGTGCATGTCTTACAAAAAATTAATTACATCAAAACTATGCTAATTAATAAAAACTATTATACATATGTAATTTTTTCTTATTTAACTAATGCTTGGAAAAAGTGATAGGTCACATCGATTTGCAGGTCAGTGTTTTCTTTCATTTAGGAAACACTGATATACATATTCCTTTATTGTAACTAGATATTCAAACATTGTAAACACAGAACATATTTAATTCTGAATTACCTTTGACATCTCCATAAAATATAATATAAATGTACAATCCAAAAATTTGTGTGATCTTTAAGGGGATGCCGTGTAATCCTATACCTCGTATACCCATGTACCGACATTATCGATTTTTTGTTTCATGGAGTCAACTTTTGTTCGCGATTCTACGAATGGACGTACATTCTATGTAATACATACATTGTTCTAAATGAAACGAAAAATTCAAAACTTGCATTATCAGTAATAGAGCATCCCCTTAAGTAGGTGACATACTCGATGGGTTACCGACTGAGCAGTGAAAGATATTCATTTATTTTTAAAAATGTACAATTTTTAGCGAAATCCCGAATATAGAAGCACTAGACAATTAAATAATAATTGGTAATTCTACAAAGTTGCAGCTCAATGCAATAAGGACACCCTGATTCTTTGGTATAGAAATTTTTTAATTATTATACGACTGAATTGAAACGACTTACTATTGAATTATCTAATGTATCTGTATTCGGGTTTTGCCAAAAATTGCATATTTTTTAAATAAATGTAATAAATATATTTTTTCTGCTCAGTCGGTAACCCATCGGGTTTGCATCTCCAAGGGGATGTGATATCCAAATTGAAGAGACCTACTTAGAAAATCTCAAAAAAATTTAAAACCTGATTATAAGAAAAATTTGAAAAAAGATCGCAGACACTGTTGAAAACAAATAGAATAGATATAAATATATACATATATAGCGCCTTATAGAGATATTTATTTCGAAATAATTAATAATTAATTAATTATACGTAAATAACCATTTTTGTTTTGTAATGTATAGTTGTAAATCAATTGATTGACGACTGTCCAAAAATCTCGCTAAAATTTTAATAAAAAAATTTGAAATAGTTCACAGATTATCTTTTCGAAGGAATTATAAACACAACATCGTTACAGAACGTTTCATTCGATACATTATTGTTATATAAAATAAATCATTAATCTGTTTTTTGAGATTCACAAGCTCTGTATCAGCTCATAACGTATGTCTCATGACGTATGTATATATATACCCACACACGCACACGCACACGCACACGCACACATACACACCGTATGCGTTAACACTTTTACTTTTCTTTTAAAATCCAGCGTCCATATATACGGGCAATAACATCTATCGCCTAAGAAAACTCACTATGGCGATAAAGGAAACGAGCACACGTCGAGAGAAGATATTGCAAAAGAAGGAAAGAGCAAAAAAAAAAAGAAAAAGAAAATAGAAATAGAGATATAGGCTCGTTTCTGTGTTGAACGAACCAGCGGTTGAAAGGTTAACGATCGCTTAAACTTTTAAGCTATAGCATTTTACGTTGCACGCGTGTTCACGAGCCCCAAGCCTATCGTATATACCTCCTATACGCGAGAATTGCGTCACGCGATACGTTACGATATATATACATATATCTTTATCTCTCTCTCTCTCTCCTCTCTCTCTCTCTCTCTCGTCAACCTCTTCCACTTCTCTCTTTTTTTCATCCTCTCGCAAAGTGAAAAAAAAAAATCGTCCGATGGCCCGCAACGAACACGTGAAACGCGAGATGCGCGTCTCTACGTGATTCTCGATTCGCTTGCTCTCTTCGTTATTTTTTGGGCTTTTTTTTAGTATTTGGTGCAGCTTGTGTTCATCGATCAAGCAAACGCTTCCATGGCCGTTTATCGCTTCCATCGACTTTGTGATTGTTTTTATTTTCCTATTTTTTTTTTACCTTCTCTTGCGAAGGCCGCAATGACGAATCTCTCTCTCTCTCTCTCTCTCTCTATGTTTGGCAGTGATATTTTTAGTTTAGACGGAAATTTTTTTATTGAAAAAAATGCGTTGCGGTGGATTCGATCTTGTTGTTTGCCGTTTAGCAGTGCGGCACATATTCGGATCTTTTATTTTAACGCGATTTGTAATTAATTATACGGATCTCGATGATATACAGTTGGAAACCACACGGGGTCGACAAGATCTACTGTAGATTTTTCTACGCGAGTCAATTAAAAATATATGAAAAATTATGTCACTAACTATATGAACATTCGAATTTTATATCGAAGTGTATGGAGTTTTTTTTCCATCCCTTTTTTTTTCTCGCAAATAATACAAAGTTTTTTATGATCGTTGTAGTAAAAATTAATGCGAATACGTACTACGGTTTAGGTTAAAAAATGCATTTTGTAATAAACCGGAATTTATGTCACAATGGTGCTGTTATTCACGTTCATTTTACTTCTCGGTGTTTTATACGTTTTTTACGCTCGTATTTATATCCCATAAAAATTCAATAAAAATCAAGAAGAATCAAACCTGACATCGATATATAAAATATATAAATTTGAGATTAATTTATATATACATCATTATAATTTATATAGTACAACTTGTATATAAAACGGTTGATGTATTTAAAACTGCAGATTGAAATAAAACATTTTTTTGTGATTGATATATCTTTAGATTAATATCAAATCGGTTACGATAGTAATCGATCAATATATCTTTAAACGAGATATATATAAATATAAATATGTGGTAAATGGAATAAAACAAAATTACGTTGTTAAAGGATACTTTGTACTCCAATTATAAATATTTTTTCGAGAATATCGATGATTAATTACGAGATTTTATTTTTAAAATTGTTTTCCGCCTTTTAAAGCATTGATTAAAAAAATAATATCATTTACTCTAGTTTCATTATCAAATCTTGTACACGAAGAGAAATTTTGTATTAAAAATTACAAAATATTTTGTAAATATGACAATAGTTTCTAGTAAATAAATCACAGACTGACAAACTAAGAAAAATTACTATAGTTTATATTAAAATTTATAAATGTTTTATAGTAAATATTACAAGAATTATAGTAAATTTTATTATAATCTATAGTAATTTTTACTGGAGAATATACTAATTTTTCTTAGTTTGTCAGCTCTGTGATTTGTTTACTAAACACTATTGTCATTTTTAATCTAAACTTTTTCTCAGTGTATATACATCACGGTAAACTTTTAGATTCTTTAATTTCAAATATTAATGCATATTCTTTTCGATTATCTTATTTTCAATTATATAGGTATAACTTGATTTAACATAATATATATATATATATATATATATATATAGTATATTTATCCAGAATATACCGAGGTTAAAAAATGCTCTGTGTAAACAATGTATTGATAAATAGATATTGCCGTTAGTTCTCCTATGTATATGCACCAAGTAAATTTTCATGTTCATTAAAACTTTTAGTTCCCTGTATAACGTGCATGTAGTATTTTAAAATTCAAATTTTATTACTTAACTACTTGACGAAATTACTTTAAACTGGAGCTTAAATGTTAAATATTTAAATTTTTCTAATAATTTCAAAATTACAAAGATATACCATTTTACTTTTAATATATATTAAAAAGAACGAAACGAAATCCAAGGAACTTTCGATCGTTGATTTTTTATTTTAACCAACTGTAAATCACTGCGCACTGTAATAATATATACATATATTAAATCGACATGCGGCGTCCACGAGAGTATTATATTTACACTAATTTCAATCGGTTAAACAGTCTTCGACGTTCCATTCAAACTTCGTGAAAATTAAAGTTTTAAACGGGAAGTATCAAAGGTATACGTTAATTTTAAACAAGTTCGTTTGATCGTCAGATATAAACTAAAAAAAATGGGTTAATAAATTTGACACACTTTATTTACAAATGTATACGGTATACACTGCACTTATATACACACCGACTTGTATAAACATTTGTTAAAGAAATTAAAAACATTTTTTTTTCCCCAAGCATCCAATTCAGTTCATTTTTAATTAACGTAATTTTCATAATATCAAAGTTTCTCCCCTCTTCTATTTTTTTTTAATACGTATATATATAATATAAAAGAGTATTTTAGTTTTAATTACATTTACCTTTTATACGACGCGCTGCAGTCACACAATATGTACCGAAAAAAGAATGAAAGAAAGAAAAGTGTAAATTAAAAGTTAATGGGATAGATAGATATATGTAGAAGTAATATAATACTGAAATAACGCCGTTTGTTTGTTAAACGCGAATGACGTACACGAAGATATTTTATCAGTGTTGTGTGTGTATATGTATATACAAATATTTGAAATTAATGTTTATATTTTTTAAAAATTCAAATAAATAATCCTTAAAGGAAACGAAATTAATTAGAACGTGATCTTGGTAATCGCAATAGGGGCACTATGTGTATCAATTATTAAAAATATTTACGCGAGTTGCGCAACGTTGAAATAATCTATAACGCATAAAGTTGGAAATAATTAGGTGAAGTTTGACGTAGTTAATACTAGGTGGATTACATATACGAAGCGCAAATCCGTATTCGAATGCGTTTTCGATAAATTATGAATTTGGATATATATGTGTGTATATACCAAATAAATGAGAGTTTCAAACTAATTGTTTATATGTTAAAATCTCCGGGAAGAAATGTTCTCGAGTTACTAGACGAGTTTTTTTTTGGCTATTTTACAAATAACGTTCTAATTATTCCTAACTCATAAATTTTCCTATATTGTTTAGGAAATTATATTAAAAGAATATATAACGAGCTGATTTCATTATCTAAATGCACAACATTAATTCGGAGGCATATATAGGTATTGCTCTCCATTTTCATGTAGTAAACTTATGATTATCACGTTGCGTTTATAACTTGTCAATATTTTAAAGTGTCCATTCTTATAGAAGTTAGAAAGTAATCAAAGTCACATTTTCTTTCTCATTTCGCATTTTACTTAATTAATCAATTAATAAATTAAGTATAATACAAAAATTGAACATTAATAACGATTATAAATACTCAATAAAATTATGTTAGTTTTTTATACATGTGGGGATTGGAATAAATAAAAGACGACAATATTTAATAAAGAAATTTAGACACTTTATTATAATGTCACGAGAAAGGATATGTCTTTACTGTACGAAAAGCGGTTCGAGACTGAACTAAGAACGATGCCTAAAACTAAGGAAGCATCCAAAATACTACGCATTATGCTCATACTGCACACATATGGACAATAAGCTAGTTATAAAAATGGTAAGTTAGACCGTCCGCCGAATACGCCGATGCACTCACAGGCAGTGCCATAAAACCCTTCTTTTTGTCACCTTTGCCGAAACAAACATTCAAGCTATAGTCGAGTGATTTTTTAAAAGTACGTTTTATTTACATTATTTTACTTGTATATTCCAACAAATTATTTACAGGACGATACACTCGACTGCGAAACATAAATATATATTCAACTTGAAAAAATGTATGGAATCACATCTTCGATTTGTTTGTTTCCTTCAGAAGGTCGACACGCTGGAAAAAATCACGTATTATAAATAAATAATGAGCGGGAAGAAACACATTTTTTTAATAAGAAAGAAACAGAAAATTGAAATTACAATTTAGTCTAGTAAAACTTACATGATTCGCAATCTGTTGCCACATTCCTTGAGAGTTCACAAATTTTTACTAGATTGTGATTTGTAATATTTACATAAAAAATTTCTCTCCGTATATATACAGAAATTTGGTTACGTCTTTATACACTGCACCGACGCGTGAAGCACGTGGATCGTCTCTTTTTAGTTTGCGTATTCTTTTTTTAACTGATTATTTATTACGATATATACAATTTTGAGGCCTGCGATGGCTCGGTCGGTAGGGTTTCGGACTCGTAATCTGGAGGTCCCAGGTTCGATTCCCGGCTCCAGCCGATTGATACAACCACCACTGGCGAATGAATTTTCACCAAGTGCTTTCTTCACCAAGACATCGTATGACCTCAGTCGCTGATTAGCACCGGTTTGGGAGCATAAAAAGAGCGACGTTAAAATAATAATAATAAAAAAAAATTTACAATTTATTGTGATTTTTGTGCAGTGTGCTTTTGAAATGATTGAATATATAGTGCAAGATGATGTGGACGTGAGAGTAAATGATACTAGGTGGTTATATATTAACTTTTTATTATTAATTAATATTATTTATTTAAAATATATAAATGTATATTAAAAAATTTAATTCCAATGTTTCAATTCCGCAATATACGAAACGCAATTACAAAATTAAAACTGCTTCAGCACATGGTAAAGTATATTTTAAAATCTTCGTTTAGTTATTAAAGCTAAAAAGAAAATACAAGATAATAATAAAGAATAGATTTTATACGAAAAATTTATACAAGCATACGTACCGTCCGTATTAAATTGAAAATTCATAATGTTTAAATTGTTTTGAACTTGTATTTTCTTCCAAAATAGTTATTTAATTCTTTAATTGCATCTGATTTTTGCACTGCGTCCTTTTATTTGGTATACTTTCGTTTTCAATTTTCAATTTCGAATTTCTAGTCTCACCTGTTATATACTAATACAATATTTGCAACGAGAATAAAAATAAAAATAGTAGAGGAAAACAAATGTATTTAAATAAAATCAAAACAAACAGAATAAAATGAAAAAGTGCCCATTTTTCTTTTTCCGATGGCAACGTTTTTTCTCCAAATTTCTTAACTATTTTTTCGTACGTAATCCAATCTTTATCCTGTTTTGAGCTATGTATAAGCTCGTAAAAATAGATTAAGTTTCAATCAAGTTTTGACTCACGAATGTATTATTAAAAATATTGTTTTTGTTAAAATGTAATAAAATTGCATTAGCTTCATAATTACTGCAAATACGATAAAAATTTTAAAAATCAAATCGAATCTATAGAAAATTTTAAATTTTCTATTATATTGAAAAGTTGCAAAAATTTGCACATTAAATATACTAATAAGGAAAGGACGTGGTGTTTAGCAATCGAACTTGTTTGAAACTGTAGAATGTTATTATTTTGCACAAAAAAGCAGACCCGTGTCACAGGGTTTTGTCCCATGACTCCTAGAGATAAAGACATTCGATTTATTTTTAAAAAATAATCTAAGAAAAAAATAACTTTATGCCAATTTAAATATTTTAAGTTCTAATTAACTAATAAACCTACGTTTTTATTTAAAAACGAGAAGTAAGCTGGCAACAAGAGCTATTATTTGAATTTATTGATTTCTTTAAATAGCTCAAACTGTTTAAAAGTTATATTTTATTAAAATATATAGTTACAAATTTACGTTAATTTTTATAAAAACTATTATATTTATTTTTCATCTTGTTCTCTGAGAATTTTATGTTCAAACGTAGCTTTTTAATAGTAAAAGCTATTTAAAGAAACCAAAGTTCCAATCATAGTTGTTAATGCCATCTTTTTTTCTTGTTTTAGATTTAATAGAACTTGAATTATTTCAAATAACGTATATAAAGTTTTGTTTCCCCTAGTTTTTTCAAAAATAAGGAATAAAAACCCTGAGACACGCATGTTATTTGGGTCAAAGTATCATATCCCACAGTTTCAAATAAATTCGTTTTCCAAGGATCATGTCCTCTCCTCGTAAGTAAACGGGCTAAAAATCGTGTCATCACAAATTCATTCATCAGCCATTTAAAATATCTACTTCTGAGATTGACATTTCCATTAGGGTATATACTTTATATTTATTCTCATATACCTATGTAAGTATTGTAGTAAATAACAAAACGTTTCAACCCACATATTTATAAATATTGTACCCACACAAATATATTGCATTATACATAAACTTCGTCAAACTTTGCAAAAAAAAAAGTAAATAAATAAAAATTTTATAAAGTTTCTCCAGGAATCTATTTCCAAATATAAATCTCCGAAAATAAGTATTTAGTTCGACGTGTATACTATTTTTATATAAATCTTACACTGTTCTTTACGCGGGCTATTATTTATTCAACGACGTAACGTACATCGATATATATTTACAACGAACCGTTAACCCTCAAATTATGAACCTACTCTTAGGTGAGACTCAGGATAAACGATTGGATTTCGCGTGTAGAACGATTAAACACATATCGCGAAATAAAATAGTGCGGAGGGTAAAATAACCGAAAGTGGTGTGGTGTTAACGATCCGACATACATCTACCTGTAAAATTGATAAATAAATAAAATTAAGGGCTAAAATTAAGGGGTAAAACTAAGGGCTCCCGTTAATTAAGGACCCCGCATAACCTTTCACCGGGTCGACTGTCCGAGTTTATCCTATCATTCGAATAAGGAAAAGGAGAGCGAGGGAGAGATGCAGAGCGAGTTGCCCCGGAAACTGCGCCAGCTTAGTACCACTCGAGTGTACTGCCTTGGAAACAATAGAAGCACCAGTTAAAGACTTGACTCGTGTGTGTATATAGATATAAAAGTATATTTCCTTTTACCATCCTCCTCCCACCACTTTCCCTGCTCATAGGTCGTATCTCCATAGCGCGTGTGTGTGTATGCATGTATATACCGTTAAGAAAGAGAAAACAAGGTTTAGTATGGAATTTAGTAGAAATCTCGTTTGTTCGAGCTATATTTTCTTCTCCCCTATTTTTTAACGAGACTAGGAGAGATTTATGTCTGGACAA
The DNA here is from genome assembly GCA_026168455.1 of Theocolax elegans. Classification (NCBI taxonomy): domain Eukaryota; kingdom Metazoa; phylum Arthropoda; class Insecta; order Hymenoptera; family Cerocephalidae; genus Theocolax; species Theocolax elegans. The sequence goes on along the minus strand of JANSJX010000008.1, from coordinate 1,311,929 downwards.
CGCCACGAGTTTAAGAGACGAGATGCATGCGAGCTTTTCTAGTTAATGTTTGATAGCTCCATATATATATATATATACACACATATAAGATACGAGTAATACCATATACGTGCGAGGAAAGCTCCGTTTAGAGGGCGAAGGATAAGAGATGGAGTTACTAATTCTTAATGCAACACAGCGATAACAGCGTTTATTTGATTAACAAAGATATACATTTGAGAGGTACCTCCAAGAAATTAGGCTATAACCAATATATATATACTTTTTATTTTATTCATTTTTATCGTCGACTATTTACTTTTGCGATCTCCCTATCTTTCATCGCATTGATTATTTAACACTCGAGATATCCCGCATAAGTGCGCGGAGATTAATTATTCTATATACTTTTACTCGGGATTAATTAACGAAAAACAAAAACAAATGCGAGTTGCGTGAAATACAAATTATCTTTATTTATATACGATTAATGCCGTAAAATGCGATGGGCTGCGTTGAAAATAATCATATCGTTGGTTTACTGTTAATGCTTTTTTCATCGAATCAAAATCAGATAAGTATATGTATGCTTTTTTTAATTGTTAAAATTGATAAAAAGCTATTCAATATTAAGAATTAATAATTTATTTCGTAACAGTTGAATATATTTCTTAAAGTTTTATTTCACTACTTTTGACCAATTTATGTGTAACATAATTATTTTAATTAATTATGAAACTCCGACTCTGATTTTTTTCCACAATGGACTTACCGCGGGATATCTTCATCGAGCCACTTGATCGGATAGGTTGAAATTTTAACACTAACTTTTAAATATGACTTCAACCCACTTGTGTGGAACAGACTGTGTTATGATTATAATAAAAAATATATTTCTTACCAAATTATTTGAAAAATTCAAAAAATGTGTAAAAAATAGCTAAATCATTTTTTTAAATAAACATATAGACCTATATTAAAATTCTGTTCCCCTTAAGTGGAATAAAATCATATATAAAAGTTAGTATTAAAATTTCAGCCTTTTCGATGAAGTGGTTCAATGAAGACTTTCTGCGGTAAGTTCATTATGGGAAAAAGTACAGTACAGAGTCTCATAATTAAAATAGTCGTTCCAAATAATTTCAAAATAAACGTTAATAGTGATATAATTTGTTTAAACAATTAAGAAGCGTTTCCAACTGCTATGAAAAAGATTATTAACGGGATGTCGGAACCACCCTACAGGAATCTGTACATTTCAACCCAAAAATTATATCTAAAATATTGAATTAAAAATCTTAAATAATTCGTAAATACAGCTTAAAGGACAAGGAAGGGCTTGACATTTTGAATTTTTAGAAAAAATCATTTTTAAATAATAATTAAGTAAACAATTTCTGATCGGTATTTATTAGTCGAGAAAGGTATAAACTTTTAACCTAAACATCGTAATCAAATTATAAATTTAAAAATTTGGAAATACATTTGGGTATATTATTTAAAACATCCCTAAGGACTTAACGTTCAGGGTTTTTTTAAAATATTTATTTATTTGCTTATATAAAAAAATAAAAACTGATAATTTTCTGAGTCCGACATCCCGTTAATTGTTAGTATTGAATAGTCTTTTTTCAATTTTAACTTAGGCTTGCTGAAATAAAAACGTATCATAGTTATATACAATAATTATTAGCAAAAGAACCTGGTAGAAAAATGTTCATCAGTGTTTTAGCCAGTACATATAGCTATAATATTAAGAACAAAAACGTTTAACTGTTTATATTGAAATTAATATTTATTAATTGTTAAAATTATGTAGACATTGTTTTGATTATATACATCCTACCAGGGAAGATACAATGTGTAGAAGAAGATCTCCATGTGTGAAAAGCGGAAATAAAGTTTTCACGAGTACAAAATATATTTTATTCTCTAGAGAGAAAACATGATTAAATTAAAAACTACTGATATTTTATATACATCATTCGAAATCAATTTATTTCCAACTGCGAAATGAAATATCTCGACGATATCTATTAGCGTTCCGTAGTGATTTTGTATCAGTGACGCATTTTTCAGATATCACTTACAAGGATGAAACGGTATTTAGCAGGTCTTTGGTATAGATACAAGCACGTTACTCAGAAAAAAACAGTGTAAAATAAAAGATTTAATTTTGCCATTTATTGGGCATTTATTCGGTATTTTATGACATTTGATCAATTTTTGGCTTACAAAACGTTACACTTATGATCAGATTTCTACTTAGGGTATATGTCACACCAATATTAAAATGTCTTACAATCACGAGAAAGTTCATGATGGTCAATCCAACATGGCATATCAAAATTCATAAACAATTTCAAAACTACAAAAAAATATTCATGTCATGAAATTTAAAAATCTAACCACAAATTCGTGTACCCCGTACACATATTTTCTCGTGATTTCGAAGTATTTTATGAAATTTGAACAATCACATATAGGATATCCCATCTTGAATTTTAAAAAATTAACCTCGGATTCGTGAACAATATCGTAAATATCTCAAATTCGTAAATAGCAAATTAAAAAATTGACACAAACAAATATTGTAAATCTCAGTTTTTAATCGTTATAATGTCTTGTTTTTCGCTTTTCGTGGGTGACATTCTTTTTTTTCTAAATTGTATATTATTGCTGTTATAAACAACGGTACAACTACGGTACGTTTTCACTTTAAAGCTAATTTACCATATCCTCCTCTCATGGAAGTTCTTACTTCTATACAGCCTGCACTTTACTCTCAGAATTTTTCATCTTTTCGAAATTGCTGCGTTGAACATTTTTCTTTATATTATATAGATTAGCGTGCTCGACTGAGGAAAAAAAAGTTAGAAAAAAAGAAATATCAAACATTTCAGAATAAAGTGCGGAATTGCAATGTCGGTAACCGCTTAATCACCTCTTTCTCGACAAGTAGAACGGCGTAGCAAATATTTCTTGAATCGACGGATCCTTCGGGGAATTTTTACTCAAAATACTCGTGGGTAATAAACAAATGATTGTTCGTGCCGTAAGTATAATAAATGATAAACACTATTTATACAACTCCATCCAAGAAACTTAAATTCAAATATAAATATATATACATATAAATATATTGAATTCGTATTTTATCTTCGAAGAAGACGCAGATAGTGTTAGTATATTTTTCAAGGATGTGATTTTTTATTTTATAATTTATATTTTATTAGGTAATAGATTTTTTCAGGCCAGTGATATTAATCGATCTTTACTTTCATTAAAAAGTTAGTAGTTACTCTTTCAATAAGTCAATATTTACTATTTTATTAGTGAATATTCATCAATTTTGTGACAGTGACCGAATTATCACTATTTCATTTTTACACTGAATAAAATAGATTTTTGATGTTATCGGAACTCTTCTTAAGGTGGTTCTTGCCTTATATATAGACGTTTTTAAAAGTAATTATTATTTTTCATTTTATCAACATTATATATCAAATGGAGGTGCAAATGGAAAAATGGAGAATTAAAAAGGAGTAATAATTTTTTGTAAATAAATTCGTATCGTGATTGCGCTGATATCGCTACCGTATCAAAAGTTCATGACAAATTCGAGGACAAAGTACTGGAATCTTTTTTGTTTCTTAACCGAATGAAACGTATTTGGGCTCATTTTCTTCCTTAATAAATTTCAGGCGTATATCGATTAAGCGTATATTACAATTTTTTACTGAAAAAAAATTACTACAAAATTTGTTATTTAACTTTTATTTTTAAATATAATATTTAGGCATATTTAACAATAATTCCGCTTAAATAAAAAATCTATTTATTTCAGGGTATAGAGTGGTGTATAAGTCTGTGTGGTGTCCAAAATCTATTTTTAATATTTTCGTTGTTTTGTCTGATTTATTAGAAAATGTTTAGTTGTTGAGTTTTTCATGTATATTTGGGAATAAACGTTTCATTTCGACTGTGACACCGAAGTAAGGGAAATATCGTAACTGATATAAATATCCCGTTAAACATTTATCTCCAAAGTAATGATTGTTTAAAATTTGAGAATTTTAATTATATATATGTTTGTATATAATACAAATTCGTATTTTGGTATAACGCAGTTAGTCGTAAAGTTGAACCTAGGAAAAATATATATATATATATATATATATATACGCACACGTACGTACGCGAAGGAAAGACGAGATTAACCGCAAGTTGGTTAAACGTATTGTATATGCATAAAGTTTCATAGACTTTGAACTAATATTATTTAATGTCAAAATGAATATTCACTGGTATATTAATACGTATATATACGCGGCCGCGTATATACACGCGTATTCCGAAAAATCGATTTAACATGATCGAAGAGAACGACATCGAGACTGTATACTGCAGCCGGTGTATCTCGATGTATCCGTATACCGTATAAGTAATTAATGACGCGTTATGTCGTATTTTTGAAAACCGATCTATATATACACGCATATACGCACCCACACGTATACGCATTATAAAGAAGGCTCTCGTTAAATGGAAATGCTGGGAACAAACTTTCTAAATGGCACGTGTACCTGTTAGAGCGTTTTGTAATAGTTTAAAATGCTTAATGTCGTTGGAGCTAAACATCATTTACCAAGTTTGGAAATAGGCAGTGAAATATCTGAACTTCCCAGGTGCTTTACACACGCGTGCAGTTAATTAGATGTGGCGTATTATATATACTTTGTTATTGTCTTTTAAAGATAAAGTAATAATAATAGTATATATAATTCGCCAATTATTATTTTGGTACAGAGGCGATCGTATACCGTTTATACGGTGCGAATTATGGAAATAATATAGTGCGTTGCGTTGAAAAAAAAAATTAAAATGTATATAGCTATAGTAGGGTGGGGTTCGACTTGGTCGTAGGCTCGTTCAAAATATATGCGGTATATTTCGAATTATAAAAATTAGAATAGTCTTTTTGTTATTTCGAACCAATGAAAATAAAGTGGGCCATTATTTAGAAAGTAATAAAATCGTCAGTTATTTTGGATCAAATGTAATATTTCGTATTTTAAATAGTAGATCAATAATTTTCTGTATAAGGTGTTAACAATACACACATAAATAAACAATAAATAAACAAATATTATAAAATTTATTTGTCTACACTTTAAATTTTCGGCACAAATGTATAAAAACTAAAGAATGTATTACTTTCGAAATAATGATCGTTATATTTCTTTTGATTCTAAATAATACAAATGTATTTCTAAGTTTTGAAATTCGTAACAATGCACATATTTTGAATGAGCCTTCGACAAATCGGACCGTACTTATGGTGGATACCGAATCCATATTTTTGGAGTAGGAAGTGGATACTTTTTCAAAAAATGGGAGAAAAATTGTATACTGCATTTTTCTACCAATAATGAATCGTTTTTTCTCACAATTTTAAACTATTGTTCCTGGATTATAACGACTGAATTTATGCAGTCTTACGATTTAACTAATTTTGCCCAAAGTAAGAAAAATATGTTTTGGGGTTAAGAGAGATACTTAATAATTATTTTTGACAAATTTGTGTAGATATTCATATAAGTCAATATATCTTTGGAATGATTATTATTATGGTAAGTATAAAAGTAAACTAATTTTCAAGAATTCGTTGAGTTTCATCTAAAAGGCCACCGTAAAATTAATTTTTTATCGTTTTCAAATTACGTTTAAACCAGTAAATGACACTTTTGTTAGTGCAATTTTCTTTAGAGAGGCACAGATAAAAAAGAAGTTATTTGACCCAAAAGTCAGACCAAATGTATTTTACGTATTTAGGGTCATTGAATCCAAATTCGGAGCCCGTTTCACCCTATCTAGTTATTCTAACCTCAAAACACATTTCAAAAGAAGCAGAACAATACTATAAATCCATAAACATTGAATAAATACATTTTGGAACATACGAAGTAATAAACTTTTAAAACCATTAACTTTTAAAGCCATTATCAGTTATACCCATAAATCTATAAAACCATAAACCCTTAAATCCTTAAAACCATAAGAGGTTATTTAAATCGTAGAATCCCTAACAGAAATTCAACATTTGAAGGTTAAATACAACTCTAATATTGCTATTAATTGGGTATTTATTGGGTATTTATTGGGTATTTTATGACACTTGGCCATTTTTTGGCTTAATCCTTTCAGTCACAGTGGGACACCAGTGTTCCACCTAGACACTGTCGAGTTATTATCGATTAGCAGCCGTACGCTATCGATTTCTCTACGGTTTTTTGGCATTGTCTTGCCAAGAATCCAATAATTGTTAAAAGTATCATGATATTGCATAACTATTAAAAGCCAATATTTTTAATAACAAATTAGTCTATAAAATAGCAGAATTTTTAGGATTAAGTCATGCAAAGAAGAAATAATAGTTATTATAATCTGAAAATGTATATATAGGGGTTTTTGAGGTCACTAATTACGAATCCGTTGTAAAAATTTTAAAATGCAAAATGGCGGATCCAATGTGATCGGATTCGTAATCAGCAACTTCGAAAACCCTTATATACCAAATTTAAAAAAAATCGATGTTCTGGAAAAATTTGTGATTGAAAGGGTTAAAAAACGTTACATGTATGGTCAGATTTCTACTAAGGATCTGTATATATATATATATATATGTATGTATCCGATTTCAACATATTATGATAGAGTTCATAATCGATGGGTTTAATGGTATTTGGATCTGTTAAAAATTTATTGATTCAATGTCTATGGGTTTAAAGGGTTAATTTCAGGTACATTTTAAGGTTAAGAAATAATCCAGAGCTGATAGGCACTGACCTAATTAGATTTAGCGAGTCCAAAAACATATGTTTTTGAGATACACATAGCATGACCTTTGGGACAGAAAATCTATTTTTGTCAAGAACTCGTATAATAAATAAATAAATAAACATATAAATAACTAAATAAGTATATAAATAAATAAAGAAATGAAGAGGTATGATATAATAATGTATATATTAAAGTGCCGAGCGAGTCGTGAAAATATTGAATATAACCTTGCCCGTCAATTTGCGCTCGGAGCCCCCGAAAAGGAGTATTCCCCTCGAAATCAATCGCAATAATCGAGGGGTCTCTCTTTCTTATAGGTTCGGTAGCTCCCTCGCCGCCCGTAAACACTTGGACCCTCGAGAAAAGACGAGAGCTAACCCGGTAGAGCCTCCGGGTCAGTAGTGCGAGTCAACCATCGACGCGCCTACGTACTTCTCCCCTCCCTCCCTATCTATACACATCCACACACACACGTACACATTAACACTCATGGGCACTCAACGCACGCAATTCTCTACATATACACGACCTTTGATACCGCTGCGAATACGCACCTCCACATATACCAAAAATTGAATACATATGTAACTAATCGAAATAATTATTCTTATACATATAGTTATAGTTGCTTTGAAATCTATATTTATGTTATATACCAAATATTATGAGCGTTAAAAAATAAAGTATATTCATTTATTTTTTTTATTTTTAAGGTTTAATTGTATATCTATGATAGGGTTATTGAGTAAAGTTAATTCAAGTGCATAGTTTATATTATTAACTGTATGTACAGAGTTTGATATACCTATGTTGCTCGTCGGAATAAAAATCTCTATACTTAGCGATAAATATGGTAGATCGAAAGGGTGGGGAGAGGAGTGAGGGATGGAGAGGGGGTATAAAGGGAATTGTTTGACAAATGAAATCGCAATGTGAAATTTGAAGAGCACGAAGGGCAGAGGTGCGTTGCAGGAGCTGGAAGAGGGAGGGAGAGGTTCGAGGCCGAAGGAACTAAATATTGGAGCCGTTGGCCGCGAAAGAAACCGCAAGAAAACTAGCTAGGATGCGAGAGAGAGAGAGAGAGGGAGGGAGAGAGAGCTAGGGATGAGCGGAAACGGGATGAGAACCCCGAGGAGGCATCGCACCGGAGGAGAGGGAGAGGTGGAGCGGCTGGGGTAGATTCGGAGGAGAGGGAGAGGGATAGGTAGAGGGAGCCGGAGGCAGAGCCCCCTTTCGTGGCTGGGGAAGGGGGAAATCCGTCGATGCGACACCGAGAGCGAGAGAGCGAGGGAGCGAGGGAGCGAGGGAGCGAGAAAGGGAGGGCGAGGGAGAGGGAGAGGGAGGGAGAGAGAGAGCGGGGAGGATGGGTGGCTGGCGCTTGCGTATTGGCGAGCCCTCGTACGTGTTCCGGGCGCGTCGTAGCGCCACTCCCGAGCGCGGATTTGCGCGGGTGCGACCGTCCCGTGTGGAGATATGTCCAGTGTGGCAGCCCGCAACGAGCCTAGCACGTTCAACACTCGAGGAGCGGGTTGTCGTGTACCTCGCCGCGAGGATGCGGCCCGGGGCCGCGGCGACCTCCTAGGTACATCACGCGACTCGTAATATACAAAGAAATTCCACGAGCCAGGTGTGTGCTGTGTTCAGCGTCCTTGCAACCTTTTACCACTTATATACATATATATACATATTTCTATATATATATACATATATACGTATATACATATACATACGTACACAGCCTCCCTCGACTCGCCACCACAACAGTCCCAGTCGTATCCTCCCTCGCCTCTCTTTACGCCTCTCTTTACGCCTCTCTCCCTCTCCCTCTCTCCGCATATGTATATGTATATGTGTGTGCGTGTGCGTGTGCGTGTGCGTGTGCGTGTGCGTGTGCGTGTGGGTGTGTGGGTGTGTGGCGTGTGCGAGTGCGTGTGTATGCACGAATAGGTAAATGTATATGTATATATATATATATGTATATATGTATGTATATGTGTATGATCATCTATACACCGTAAAGACAGAGTGAGTGCGCGAGAGTGTGGATTTTGTGGCAAGATCGCCGCGCCTCGGTGGGGGTGGAGCCCGCGCCCGCCCGGCGAGATGAGGCACGCAGTCTCCTGGAGCTTCGCCCTCCTCGCGGCTACCGCCGTCCTGATGCCCGTGACGCATCGTGTGCCCTTTGCAAACGCCGCGTAAGTATCCTTTTCTTCTTTTTCTTCTTCTTATATTTTTCATGCACTTTTTCCTGGCTGTACGTTTAGATTCAATGACCTCGCGAATCGAGGTAACCTCTCTCCCTCCCTCCCTTCCTCCCTCCACTCCCTCCCTCCCTCTCTCTCTCACTCACCATTTGCTTTTTCGCTCGGTTGTCAACAACCATGTACGTTTTCGACGAAGCTGTAACCTTATATACACATATCGGGGTTAACAACTCGCTCCCTAGACCAATTTTTATCCAACTATACACTCCTTGCACTTTTAATTAGTCGATTAACTTCTTTTTTTTTCATTGGGTATATACATATATATATGTTGCGTTTACTTGTACTTTATCTATAGCCTCAATGAAACTTGGAGTCATTGACGTTTTGACACGTAGCTGTCGAAAATATATCTTTTTTTTTTGCTTTTTTCTATATACACATACACGTACGTGTTCACACACTAACGTCGAGTAAATCAACTATTTTATCTGATGCTCCCCGAACTAGCAGTTTAAATCTAATCGGAGGAATATATATATATATATATATACGTAAATTAAGAAGACGTGAAATGTTCACAATTTTCTTGTTTTTCTTTTAACTGGCAATTTTATTATTATTATTTTATTATTACTTACACCTCTCACTTACAATACGGGAGTCTTTACCAAAAATCGTTTCACTTTTCTTTTAACATTATTAAATATATTACCCACACACACACACACACACACACACACACACGCACACGCACACGCACACGCACACGCACACACACACATATATATATATTTAATACTGCTTATCATCCTCGTCAACAAACAAACTGTATAATAATTATGTTCAACCGTTCTTTTTTTGTATTATTGAACCTTATTCGTTAAGCTTAATCACGTATAAAATCGATAAATTATAATTTTGACGTATCCGAGTAAAATATAAACCTCGGAGGAAAGGATTTATTGAATATTAACGTGATTATTAATAGTTAACCACTCTACTCTATACGAATAACATTACGTTACATCTGTTAATAAATATCTTTACATCTAGTAAAACGGTGCGTATGTGTGTGTGTGTGTATATAAACCTCGAGTGACAAATTACACATTATATTTTATATTTACCTCTTATAAATAATAATGAAATTATTTATTTATCTTTCATTTTAGTTATAATAATTTTGTTTCCTCTTTTTAAGAAAATTACACTCTCGCGATAAAACGCGCTATCCGTCAATCTAAGCTTGTCGTTAATAACAGTTTACGAGAAAATTATTATTACAATTTTTTTTTCTGTGAAAAGTGTAACGCCCGATATAGAAAATGTATTCTTGTGTATATTATATACACGCTTCGTTTTATTTTTTACAGTGTAAAAAACGAGATTTAACGCTTTTTGGTTTTGACGTCGTTGTACGCAAATGATACATAACGCATAATGATGAGTGCATATAGTGAAAATTAAAATTGATTATGTTTTTATTAACGCGATACGTCGAAAATTTTATTTATACGTGTATATTTGTATTTTGTACATGCAGTAAACGATTGCTCGCATATGTTACGAAAAAACTGACGATACGTAACGAACACTTTGTTTGTGTATATATATATACACACACACATATATAGGCATCAACAAAATATTTAGGTAAATTGTTTTATAATTGTTATATATATATATATTACTTCTGTGTAAATAAAGACCTCGCTACACGTAAATCAAATATCATGTATACTATTCTTTCAATTAAACAAACGCACTTGGCGTAAATTCTCAAACTTCAAAATGAAAAATTCACAATAACACGCAGTACATTAGATTGTTAGCGTCTATATATGTACAAGCAATAAAATTAATTAAACCCTTCTCTTAACTTATCTAAACGGTAACGAAGAAAAAGAGAAAAAAAAGAAAAGCTAAAGAACGCATAATGAGTTTGCAGCATTACGCAATAATTCGCATATACAACCTCGTAAATCTAATTCGCACGTGAGAAAGAGAGTGACTGAGAGCGAGAGAGAGAGAGAGAGAGATGCGATTAAATATAAAAAAGTGGTCGTCATTTAAAAGAACAATGAGGTAAAATAGATTTCGATGATTTATCGACTTGTAATATGCAAGTATATACGTAAACCCACACACACACACACACACACACCCGCCGTAAAATGACAAGCTATACATTGTGGTGTTAATCTGAGAATACTAAACGTGTATTTAGTTCGCGTACTTAACCCGTTAGTATATTACTATTGAGTTACGAGAGGGTCATGCGAGTAGTCATTAAAAATACAAATCAACGAGTTGCGTGCGACATAATACGGACGATATTTCATCGGTATAGGAGTTACTGTTATCTTATCGTTAAATAGGTTATATACAGAAAAAATGTATATGCCGCTTTATATTTTTCAATAATGTGTATATGCATTCTTCTTCTTCTTCTTCTTCTTACTCCGTGCACGTGTATGAAATATAAGCGAAAATGCAATCTCGGAGCGTTTATCGCGATTTAATTAATTTAATATATATCGTTCAGATTATAACTTAATGTATCAAGTCCCCGTTTTCCTTATTCCTTTTAATCGGTGTGCGAATTGTTAATTGCGACACACCGTTGTTACAAGCGTATACGCTAAACGATTACCCAAGAGTATAAATTTTTTTTCTTTTCATATATAACATAATATCTAACCGAATGAATCTTTCGAAGTAAAGATTGACCGTGTTAAATACATTTTTGGCTTTTCTTTTTATTCAGATACATTATAGCGGGTAATATAGAGAGAACGATATTGAATTTGGGTATACAGTAAAAAAATTACTTTTTCGTTGACGTCCATTTTTTTTTCTCTTTCTTTATACGGATTTATATACGTACATATTCTATAGATTTTCTCTCTTTCTCTCTCGTTCACCCCAGTGTGCTTACACATAAAATGTACTGTTTGTGTACTTTGAATGACAGTGCGGTATTGTATTTGTAACTCGCATGTGAATAGAATTGGTAAATATCGTTGGAGAGGAAAGCGAATTGCTTGGTATAGGCACGATTTAACCTAAAATCGAAAATTGATTCATTTATGGCGTTTTTATTTACCTTTTTTTGTTTTTTTTTTCATTTTATCATATAGTTTATTACAATGGAATTGGAAAATTTTGTTTTTTTTTTAACTTTATTGATGAAATGAAAAGAACGCTGTGTGTGTATGTATACGATTTTGCGATATTTTTATGGACGGGATTTAGTTTATTGATTAGAAAGAAAAATGATTTTGTAAAAAATGTGATCTTTAATTTCGAGACGTTAGGGTGACTGTGTTTGTGAAAATGAAACGTGTATCTTAATACGACAAAACATTTCTGATGTTATACAAGATGAAACTGTGATTTCTTTCATTTTATAATAATTGTCTAATAACACTATATACTCGAATTACAAAACGATAAATGATCGACCTTCGACTTATCCCTTTGCAACATAATTTTTCATTTGTTGGTCAGATAATCGTTGACGTCATGCACGCACCGACCATTCGACCGAGGTGTACGCGAGGGGTTGCTCTTTTTAAAGATTCGAAGCGAGTCTAAAATTAGAGGCAGCTGGCACTCTCGAAGAACTACCCGCGATATTAATTTAGTCCCATAGGAATTAATTTCGCATGAATGACGAAGAGAGAATGAGGGGTAGGGAGAAGATGCGGAAAGTAGGTCAATCACGAGCGGTGTTAACGATCCGCCAAAGCCAATCTTGCGATTAGGCGGTGTGGCAAAGGTGATTAAAGAATTTACGTGATGCAAGATATATAGAGACGACGAGGTCTCCTTGACTATGTATTACACTTTTTCTAATTTTCTCGGATCTATATATCACATTCGATTTTGATCGATCTCTCTGCATCTTCCAGTGTAATATTCCACGTATACGCGAGAACGTACGATGAGACTAAAATTTTATCGCTGTGATCAGATATTCTGACGTCAGTTTTACCAAGTATCACTTTGATTCTCGTGAAGGAATCATTTTTAATTGCTAACTTTACCAAGTTCACTTGGTGGCTGAACGTTACAAAGTTTATTGTACGTCTTAAATAAATGTAGATATAATTAATGGGTCTATATTGATGTTTGATAGTGTCTGTAACTTTTATTTATAAATTAAGCCAACGATAAGATATATATTTGCGAATTTGAATAACAAAATGTGTGTAACAACAAGAAAATAAACTAAAAATTTTTTATACGAATGACGATTTAATTTGTAACTTTTAGAAATACACCCTTATTATGGATACTATATTATTTACGGTTGAGAAAAGTGTGATAAGAAGTAGAAGATAAAAATTTGAAAATTATTGCACGATTTAATTTATTTTAAATACCATGTGATATGACCGCCCAATTGTTGATCATTTTGTTAATATAATTCATAAGGAATCTAATTTTTCAACATTAACGATTAAGTTTAAAATGTATATATTACGATATAAAATTTAACAAAAACGTTTTTGTTATGCAAGCAAAATATTCGGTTAATTTTTCAACTTATCTCACGTGTTCTCTATTACGAAATTATACCCCTGTCTAAATAATAAATTATACATTTTCATTAAAACACAAAATATTTTCACACAAAATTTTTTTTTCTCAATGTATATTCCTACATCGTTAATAAATGATTTTTGTTTGTATAGGCGTAACTGCGTAATATAATAATTACTTAATTTTTATTTCATTTGGACTAATTCACACGCATTGAGTAAATCACTGGTACAAAAATAAAAATAGTGAAATCAATCTGCATATCCACATCCAATCGGGTAATTAAAAGTCAGTAGGAAAGAAAAAAAAATCGCCCGTACGTACATAAATTTCGTTGAATTCGGTATTCATTAGCGATTTTGTTGTAATTAAAATAAATTTAATCGTTTTCCCAATTATTCTGTGTGCGTGTGTGCAGTGTATAATAAGTTTAAAAGAGAGGTAATACACGGAATTTTAAAGTAGGGTTATAGGTATGCTCCCAAGGTAATCAACGTTTTATTTTTTTTATAATAAATTGAAATAAATAAACGTAACGCTAGCGAAAATTGTCTATCAATACCGTTTGGTTAATTGTATAGGATTAGGTCTATAAATGCACATAACGATCACACGTATACATAGGACGTGTATAACGAGTATTTGCTAGGCCTTGACAATAAACTTGTACTAAATTCAAAGTAAAACGTGTCAACTGAACTTTATAACTCGAAATCGCGAATCGAAACGTTTTGTCTACGGTATGTATGTAATTAAAAAATGAAATACAAATGTTTACACGCGCGTCCTTCGAAAAAGTAGTTTAATCACTCGTTATAAAGTACTTGATGTAAAAAATTGCAGGTGTGTATATATGTATATAAAGCGATTTAAATACATTCTCAATTTTAGTGCGCCATATATATATGTATACATTCAATAAGCGGACGTCTAAAAAATTAATCGCATACACTTTAGAGAAAGAGAGAGAGAGAGAGAGATATTTTTTGAAAACCATAAGTGTAAAATACTGTTGAGTAAAGTTATACAGTCGTCTGTCAAATCTATATACTTCTTCTAGAGAGAGAGAGAGAGAGAGAGAAATCTTATCACCAAGTTCATAAGTTTCTTCGCATACCCGGGGTATATATATTTTCCTTTCTTCACGTACATAAATGTATATGTACATAGAGAGAGAGCGAGAGAGAGAGAGAGAGAGAGAGAGACATGTTTTGATGGGTGTTCGCCGGAAAAGTCATTCGAATGAAAGAAACTACGCGGGCTTTGACGGACATCGACCTACTTTCACGAAGGGTTGCACCCTCTCCTCGAAAGGAGCGTATTCTTTCTCTCTCCTATCCATTCTTATCCGTTGCCTGCACGCGGAAATTTGCAGCCTGACCATCCCCCCCCCCCCTCCTTGCTCTTACAACTAAGTGCTCCGCGCCATCTGATTTTTCGTCTCCGACGAAATATTCTGAAACAGTACGTATATGTATATGTACATATATACGGCATTAATCTACTTATGCGTGTAGCATTTGATAAATAATTTATAAGGAAAAATTAAATAGATCAATTTTTTTCTTTTTCAAAATATAAGTGATTGCTAAGTAGGACAATGTTAGACCTTTGGGTGATGGATCTTAACTATATAAATTCTATACGTTGGCTTTTCTATGTATTAAAATATGGAGGAGTACAGATTTTTAGATTCTACCGCACAAAATCAAGTTTATTATAGGTTATTAAAACAAATTAAAAAATAAAATTAGTTTCAGTTAAATCGCTTGTTCAATATATTTCATATAATAACTCTAACTGAAAAATATTGATATAGGAAAACTAAGCAATTGTTGACATTTTTACGAAAATTTAGTACTATACATTTAATTTTTTAGGTCAATTTTTTATCAACAGCTTTTTTTTCCTATAACTCTGTTTCAAATCAATATTTTTAAGCTTGCTTTGTTTTTAATATGAAATACTTGATTTCAAATTTTGTATGGTTTTGTGTTTGAGATATATTCATGACCTATATAACTTTGATAAAAAACCTTAATACTTGAAAATCCGTATTTATTCATATTTTTATATGAGAAAACACTGTTTTTACAGAATTGTTTAACTATTGCAAATATTTAATATTAATCGATATATACATATACCTTATGCTCAAAGGCAATATATATATATCGATTTGCGATCGCAATCAAGTGTATGGATATATTAACAAAAATATTCATATATATTTTTATTACTTCAACGAACAAAGTGTGTATACGCGTGCGACAAAATTCCATTGTTTACATTATATTTTGCAAGGCGAATGTTATCTCACTCATCCTATTAGCCCGGGCAAGGAAAAGTTGTCGCGTAATCTCGTGCGTCGCACGCGCGCACACTCTTGTCTGACTAAACGCGGATCTCTTTCACTATACGTACCACCTTGTCTTTCACAAATTTTATGGTTATCATACATGGAATCTTATTACTATTACCATATTTTTTATGTCAAAGGGCGAAAGAATACACGAGTTAAATTATATTTCAAATTAATATTGTATTATTTATGCACTGTGCGTTTCGTTTCGTTTATTTATAACCACAACGAGACAACGATATTAAATAAAAGTATACGATATATTTATGTAAATGATGTAAAAATATATATTTTACTACTATTATTTAAAGTAATTGATGTATAAAAATTTTATAATTATTGAAATTATATTATTTCTCGTATACATTTGAATTTGCATCGTGCGACTTTAATTTGCCAACTCGAAACTTTAAAATTATATATTTTTATTTTTAATCAAGTAAATGTACAGAAGCTGTATTTATCTCTCTACCGCGCTGTAGTTAGATTAATATTTATTTACGTATATTGAAAATAATACAGATTAAACTTTAATTTACTTTTAAATACTGTATATAACCTCAAAGTAATTTTATTATCTACGAAAATACGTTTTTTATCCATATATTTTCGAAAAAAAATAAGAACGGATAATCTATTTTCCTCGTGAGTATTAAATCGTTCAAAATAATTAAATTATATTTTACCGTGTGTAATTTTACAACGCTTTACTTTAAATTGTGTTATCAGTTCAATCGTAAAATTCGAAATAAGAAATTTTAATTATAACGCTGAATCGATATATACACCAATGAAATAAGAACGATCGTTCGAAGAAAATCAGTATGAATATATCGGATTCTCATTTAGTCTACCTACATATCTTTCTTTTTATAATTCAAAATATTCTAGAATACCTAAGAAAAATATTATGCTTTGAAAGTATATAGGTATAATGAAAATAATTTTTATAGGTATATATTTTATTTTTATTGATTTTATTAAATTTAAATGTTTTGTCAACGATATAAAAAACACAATTTATATATATACTTGCTGGTTTTATTTTATCATTGTATTTTTAAATCGTTGGTTGAAGCAATTCATCTTTACAAGTTTAATAACCTAAATGTATATAGTTAAACTTCCAACATTAATAAACCTTCCTACATATCTACGAAAAGAATGAAAATAAAAAATTTTCTTTTTCGGGTTCAGGTATGACATAAATAATCTTTGATTCGTTATCGCCAGACAAAACTTTTGTATCCCTGTACGCGTATGCCCAAAATTATCGGATCGATGTAGCGAGCCGGTAATATAGGCTTTTTCCAAAAATAGCACATCGAACATGCTGGTACTACGCTCCGATCTATTAGATTTATGATGTAATTAACATTTACGGCGTGGAAGAGCGCGATTTTTTTTTTTTTTTGGTGAAATATGGATATTTTCGAGCACGCGGTCATTCCTGAGAATACGGCGATCTCCTTTTTTTTGCACGAGCATTAATCGTTTTACGGGACGTATAATATGTGCTTTGCCGAAAGTAAAAAAAAATGTACGTTTCGAGGCTTAATTGAACGGGGTATCAAAAATTAATGTGCTTTGCGGGGATAGGACAATACATAGTTCCGTTTATGTAACGTACATATGTATATTTAGTGTTCGATACGTTATTTTTGAAAAAGAAACAAACTCGATTATTATTAAATAAATTGATACATATACGTACGGAAATTCTCGCAGATACGTTTCGAAAACGATGTAAACGAAACTGTGCGTGCAGCTTGTTAAAATGTACTTTGAATGATTTAAAACAAGTTACACGAGCGTAACACCCGAAACGTAAAGCTTACACCGAAACTTCATCTCGGAAGTTCGAAAAAAGAAAAAAAAATATTATCTCGCGAAGAAAACAAAAAGGCATATCCTTCTAGTTAGAATCCCATAAAGTATATAAGGAGAAAGGTCTCGGCCATAATTCCGCATTAATTTTAACTGCAGTGTAACACTCTATCAGGAAACAGTGCTTTTGAAACTCCACTCGACAGGCCTCGACGGTAACGCTCAAGCAAACTCGAAATTCCGTTAATTTTCCTTCACCGAGACTATATATGTGTATATACATACGCCAAGGTGCACTTCACTCTCGTATTAATTTCACCCGACTCGCCTTATTCTCCCCAGTGTCTTGAACCTCCCGTTGTTATACATTACACGTTTTATCTTTTTCTATAGACCGCGCCGAACCATCCGTTTATATCCACCGAATTAAACGTCTCTTGTTTACTCGATCCACTCTTTTCTTCATCCCTCTCGAAAGTACACTTATTCTCGACATTACAACGCACGACTGATTAATTAATTCATCGATTTCGTTATAATAATTGCGGCGGCTGTACGATCGTTAATGCGCGATGTTATAATAATAATGTGCGTAGAATTAGGTTTCTAAATGTTCGATAATTAAAATATACGGTCATGCGATGATTAATTGTTGTTCGAATAAATGTATTGCCTAATCTCGGAAAATTGGGTAGTTCGGTCTATATATGTATATATACGTGATTGACGTGTGTATCTATAAATATATAACTATATCAAGCTAAACCATTTATTTGTCATATATATACTCACGATACACGTATATAATTAATAATAACGCGTACATCCCCATTTGTTGGAAAGTTAATTCATCCCTTCGAGCGACATTTTCACTTTGTACGCCGTGTATATATACACACACAAACACAAAGAAGTTCAATTAATATTATTAATATTAGGATATCGCAATCGGATATCATATTGAAAATGGTAAATTTTGTTTAAATATATATGTATATCGTACATACACGCGATAATATAATAATTTCATCGTGGAACGAAAACCGAGATAGATCGAAAAGACAGAAACGTGTGGGTGTAGGACAGTGATTTTTATTTTATTGCAAGAATTTCAGTGCGAACGTGATTTTACGAAGTCAATTAATTCGAATATAACAATATAATTGATTATTTAATTCGTTAATTGCTGGTATTATCTGATTAAAATGTTTATTTGCGTCGAGTATCAATATATTGAAATATTTTACAAAAAAGTGATTATTGTCAATTTAATTGGAAATTGAAATTTCAACAGACGTTTTTCAACAGTCATTATTTGAAATATTACGATGTCTTATTTACTTAAAACAACAATATTTAATAACATATTTATTACATGATTTATTATACTCCGATTATGTCAAGAAAATTCAAACATTACGTTTTTCCCGCGCTGCCAAATCTAACCTATAATGTTTTAGACACATGCGCTAAACGTAAACCAATCGCATAGCCGCTACACTTGGCTTCCCAACATCCGGCAATCACTTTTTTATCTAAGGATAAATTAAAAGTCCCAAAAATAGGATAAAAAATCTTGATTTAACGAAGGGACTCATACTTAATGTTTAATAAAAAGAAACCTGTTATATAAATGTTAAAATAGTACATTGGTTTAATATGATAATTTAATGAAGTATATCGGAGAGTTTACAATATCCAATATCATATCCAACAGTATAATTGATTTGTCATTGTAATTTAATTAAATTGAATTGTCGTGAATTATAAAATAAAACTATTGATTAATTTATTTACTTTAATATACTATATATGTGTCTATTTTTTTATACGATGTAACAACTTAACCTATCTTTCGTGTATAGGCAATAAAGTATTGAGTTAAAAAATCGAATCAAACTTAAAGAAATGTTCCGATATCTGATTCCGAACCAAAAGAATCTTATCATCGAAAATTTTTCATTGTTACATCGTTAAAATATCGTAAATGAAAATTCTTGTGTAAGAAAAAAAATGTATTTAATTCAACTACGTTAAATATAACAAAACGAAATTTTTCGGTTCTCTATATACAACCATTCCGCATTTTATCCGGTATATATATAATATTCAAAGAAAAATATTGCTAGTTGCGTAACGATATAACACTTTGGAGTAATCGTAAAATAATAACTAACAAAGTATCATTAAACATTTTCATCGATTAATTCGCGTAACTACTAGTTCGCATACACAGCAAGAAAGAGAGAGATAGAGAGAGAGAGAGAGAGCGAGGCATATATACATATACGAAATGGGAGGTGGTTTATATGTATACCCACACACGTCACCGCCCATAAATGCACCGCGAGTCGTCCCCTAACTACATAAACGTAGCCCGTCGACGCGGATGCGTTGTAATTATGCGCCTCGCAGTTACCGTCGTTGAAGCTGATTGCTCCGCTGTCTCGAATCGAAAGTCAGGAGAGAAAACTCGGCTTGACGCTCTCTCTCTCTCTCTCTCTCTCTCTCTCTCGCTCTGTGTTTGCTCTCGTAGAAAACTTTGATAATTCGTTTTAAAAACTTGTTAACTCTGTTATTTCAGTGGCTACAAACTATATGTTTATGTATATACCGCGTTTAAACAATTTTTTGATCATATCGTCAAAACGCATTTCTACACTGTAATATACGTTTCACTCGATAACAAAAATTATACCGTGCCGCTAATAATAAAAAAAAAAATATATAAAGTTTTCATCTTGAGTAGCGATAAATCACTCGATATTAATGTAGAGGAAAAAGGGGGGAGAAAGAGAGAGAGAGAGAGAGAGAAAGGAAAAAAAAGAGGGGAAATTTAGTCTTGAAAGGAGCGTAAGTTACAATTTTCAACGTTAAGAGTTAATGGTGGATATTAAAAGTAGTCATATAAGAACGCAGATTTTAGTATAAGAGGACTTCACTCGGATGAATTTTAGTGGTGTAACTAAAGTGTTTTATTGCTCAAAGTTACCTAAGTCTGAAGACTAGAGTAACTTTGAGCAATAAAATGTAGCAACACCAGAGCGTTACTCTCTCCTCTTCTTCTTCTTCTTCTTTTTTTTTTTTTTTAGTGCGGAGGAAAGAAAAACTTTATACACCGAACTTTACACAAAACTTTAAAACGAAACTTGATAGCTCAACGTCATTAATTACATTATATATCTTACATTATAGTAATTACTAATATTTTTTTAATCACATTGATCTTCTTTTATTTTCTTCTTATCTGAATATTGTATATATGTATATACGTGCGCGTGTACGGTTAAATCTTCATTTTATGTATATATAAAGGTTAAATAAAATCAGAGAACGAAGCCAAAGTAGTAGAGACGAATGGTAAATATTTAGCGCGAGCTAAAATTCATGTTAAATTCCATATGAATTAAAGTAGAATTGAAGGTTCAAGAGATTCTCCATTATACATTTGCTTAAATATTTACAGTAGTTTCTAATAAAATTTCTAATAAAATTCTTGGATTTATATATATATATCACCGTCGGATTTGATTGTTATATTGTAGCGATTGCGCTTATTAAACAAACGAACAATGTTTAAACAGTTGTTATTAAAATTTATGTATGTTTACTCAATGAAATTCAAAAGATTCACTTACACTGAATGTATCGTGAAAGAAGTACAAAATATAAAATTAAAATTACTTATTAAAATGTCAATTAAAAAAATATATAATTAAGATTGGCGTACGTAGTCTTAGTTGAATTTTTAATACCACTCGATGAAATATTTTCTACTCGATGACACGTGTGTATTGAATAAGTAAAAGTTGAACCAACATTTATTTTGTCATATGCATATTATCAAATAAAAATTTTAGTGCATTAAACAATTACCGGAAAACAATGTAAAAAAACAATATTTTTATTAGAAGAAAAATTAATTTTACGTTCGGTGATATAAATATATGGAAACAATCAATTTGTGTTAAGATCAATCTAGTATTAATACTTTGTTATCAAAAAATTTTAATATTGAAAAATTATTATAAAGAAATGATCAATTATCATATGGTATGCAAAGAATAGCGTCGCCTTAGTACAATAAGATTCCAGTTCAAATTTTTTTCAAAAAGGGTCCAATTCGACTTTTTATTTAAAAAATGTTCCAATTCAAATTTTGTTTCAAGAAAAAGAATTTGAGATAAATTCTTAGAGTTTTGGCAAAACATTCCCAATATGCTTTAAATAAATAGTCTTTATTACTGTTCGTCCACTATGGTTGGTGGAAGTCCCAGAGTAGCCTACCCAAAAAAAATAAAATTCAAGGAAAATAAAAATTAATAAAAGGCGTTTCGACTAGGGCTCTCTAGTTTAGTCACATTAGTAAGAACCTAGAGACATTCCTTAGATGCCTGTCGCAGATACTTGAGCTTACTATATATTTAAGCCTTACATTTGACTGTTATGATTAAATATTTGAATTGATGATAATATATGATACAGATTTTAGCTTAGATATACCTATTGCGAGATGAACCGTGACGCCAACAAGGGCGTTACGCGGCCACGTATATATATATAAAAGAAGACGACGATCTTTTTAGCGAGTGTAGAGAGACGGTCGTCTCCATCTAGCGGCGCGAAAAATTACCGCGAGTTGTTCAAAACAAAAATTAATGTTACGTTCTCACTATTTAAAAATCTGTATAATCAGGAAAATATCTTTCGGAAAAACCGAGATATATATATATTGTATACATAAGTATTTTTATTAATTACGGACGGATAGTCGTAAATTTTTTTTGTCTTTAATATTCAGACAATTTAACCTCTCATAAGAGATTATTGTCACATATGTTATATTTTAATGTTACAGTGTTTTAAAAACTTTTTATACAATTTTATAAACAATTATGGATTTAATGACACTAATAATACAGAGTGGTATCGATAGGAGGAACATATTTCAGTTCACGCAATCTTTGTGTATAAATATTTACCTGTATTTATCGTACAATGTACGCAGTCCCGTTGCAATAACCCGCAGTGACATCATTTTTAATTTTAACACGTAATCAAAGAGTACGTTAAATATATTATCAGATTTGCATTCATTAACAATTACAATAATATTTGTGGACAAACTAAATTTAATAAAGAACGTATTACTATTTTAATCGTAACAATTAATAATCGCGAGCTGATCACACACACAACGTATCAAACCACGCAAGTAAAAAAAAGGAAAGTCCCAAGATAATAATTAACATCATCAAACACAAAATAGTAAAATATTATTTGAATATAAATAATATATAAACACGGTAGATTAAAACCCTCGAAACTAAATGAATGGTTAATTAAAAATGGATGGTAAAGCATCGTGTACCAAAGTAAAGATACTTAAATTCCCAGTTTTACGTAAGAAGAAGTAAAAGGGTTGGGTGTATATACTCTTAATCGGTCGAGCGATTATCAATATTAACCCATCCCCCGTTTTCCACCTGTTTCCTACTACTACCATCCTCCTGCCTTTTAGCATTTCCCTCGTGACGCGACACAAGTACCAACCGTGCGACGAAGACGACGAGAGGAGTATAGCGTGGTATCACTGATCGTAGTAGAGCTCTCGAGGCAGGAGGGTACTCCCAACGTGGCAGAGCTCCAAATCTTTCCTCTTTCTCTAACTCACTCCCCTTTTATTCCCTCTATCTCTCGTCCTCCTTATCTTTTTTTTTTATTTTTTTACGCTTATATTGTTATTTATTTTTTTTGCCACTGGTTGGTTTGCGAATGACGGATGTTTTTAATGTAACGAATTCTCTCTCCGTTCGCTTTATTCGTATATATATATATATATATATTGGATTACAAAAACGAAAACTGCTTTGTTCGCAACGATATCAACGATTTCATCCGTTCAGTTCCCTTAATTAAAGTATAAAAATACCGTATTTTTCCGTATTTATATACATATTATATATTGTCTTTTCACCGATACAAGTCCATATAGTGTATATAAATGCATTTTTAATAATAACGAGTCAATTAATTTAAATCGAATATGTGTATAATACGTACGTATACCACCGTGATTAAAATAAAATATATATAAACTGACGAGATCCCACGGATTGTAAAGAAAATATATAAATAAAAAGCGAAATATGCCGTGGACAATATATATAATCATGTATCACGCGTGGATTATCTGTATATATCAAACACTGCGGTATAAATATTATTCCATTAAGGTTAATTAATAAAAAGCTCATTTGGAAAAGTATCGCGAAGGGACAAATCGAAATATGATTCTTATCGAAAGGTCACAAATTAAATCTCACGGATAAGATCAGCACCTCTTTCTCTCTCTCTCTCTCTCTCTTCGTTCTTATTTCGGGTATAAGAAAGAGACTTGTCTCTCATCAACGACGATTCTCTCTGACTCGCGAAGTTGCTTATTTTTTCGAGAGCGCACCGGGATATCCGGTATTTTCTTTTTTTTTCATCTCCTTTAAATTTTTTTTGTTAGCCCAAGAAGCCGGATATAAATAGACTCTAGCCTACTTGAACCGTTTTGTATATATAATTCGCGTGCCGGTGTAGTGCGTTGCTAATTTGCGAAATATATATATGTATATGTAATATTTTAATTATACTTGTATGTATATAACGAAGCTTGCTTCGTCAACGGTGTTATTTTATATATATATGGGTGGTTGTCTGTGACATCGAAGATGAAAAAAATAAATATTGCTATAACTGTGGGAATATGTTTTAGAGGTATCCAGTAGTTCTCCTGAATTTTTTCAGATTTTTTCTGGGCCATTATTTTAAGTTACAGAGAGTCAAAGTTGACATTTTAGCACTTTTTTGCATTATATGCCCATTTTCATGAATTTTTAGCTCCCAGGGGATGCATTTTTCACTAAAAACATAACTATCATTTTTTTTGTAAAATTTTCCGAACTTTTCATTAAAAATACTTTTAAAGACATAAATGTATGCTGTCACACTCTTGTAAGCCATTTAAACCTTAAATAGTGAAAATCAGCAATTTTATTCTGCTCCGGACTCTGGTAACCTAATACTGTCTAAAAGATGTCTTTTTATAGTCAGAAACTGCCTAAAAATTTCCAGAGTGGGTCTAAATCATTAAGATCACTTATGGTCAAAATATCCGGGAAAAGTGCCCCAAATATTAATAGAAATGTATATTTGTTGCCTTATAACGATGAATCTATTAGCATGATCATTGCAAAAAAATTTGTGCACTTACCTTGGAGTGGTAGAAAAGTATCTTCACTTGTTTCAGTATCCATCTAATCCCCTGTATGCTGCTAAAATTACAAATATTATTATACAATTGTAAAAAATTAATTTTTAAACATTTATAATGCTGAATTTTTAGTTTTACATCCCTTACAAGAATTATAATACTAATCTGAAGGGTTACTATAAATATATAAACATCATTATTACAATAACTGAATATACGTATTTAATACAAAAGATATATAAATAAATCGGATATATAATTATAATGAATAATATGATAACGTGACAGTGACAAGTTTGTGAAATCTAAACAATGTATTGATGAATAATAATAATAATGTTGATACTTTTATAGTAATCCTTCAGATTAGTATTATAATTCTTGTAAGGGATGTAAAACTAAAAATCTAGCATTATAAATGTTTAAAAAATAATTTTTTATAATTATATAATAATATTTGTATTTTTAGCAGCTTACAGGGAATTAGATGGATACTGAAACAAATGGAGATACTTTTCTACCGTTCCAAGGTAAGTGCATAAATTTTTTTGCAATGATCATGCTACTAGATTCATCGTTATAAGGCAACAAATATACATTTCTATTAATATTTCGGGCACTTTTCCCGGATATTTTGACTATAAGTGATCTTAATGATTTAGACCCACTCTGGAAATTTTTAGGCAGTTTCTGACTATAAAAAGACATCTTTTAGACAGTATTAGGTCACCAGAGTCCGGAGCAGAACTGCTGATTTTCACTATTTAAGGTTTAAATGGCTTACAAGAG
The DNA here is from genome assembly GCA_026168455.1 of Theocolax elegans. Classification (NCBI taxonomy): domain Eukaryota; kingdom Metazoa; phylum Arthropoda; class Insecta; order Hymenoptera; family Cerocephalidae; genus Theocolax; species Theocolax elegans. The sequence continues at coordinate 1,286,113 of JANSJX010000008.1, read as the reverse complement.
TGTGACAGCATACATTTATGTCTTTAAAAGTATTTTTAATGAAAAGTTCGGAAAATTTTACAGAAAAAGTCATACTTATGTTTTTAGTGAAAAATGCATCCCCTGGGAGCTAAAAATTCATGAAAATGGGCATATAATGCAAAAAAGTGCTAAAATGTCAACTTTGACTCTCTGTAACTTAAAATAATGGCCCAGAAAAAATCTGAAAAAATTCAGGAGAACTACTGGATACCTCTAAAACATATTCCCACAGTTATAGCAATATTTATTGTTTTCATCTTCGATGTCACAGACAACCACCCATATATATATATATATATATATAAATATATATATATTGTTTAATTTCATTACGCTAGAAGATATAATAAATATATTTATTCTTAAAATTTAATTATAATTTTGTATGTATTTCTCAGGATATATCGAGGAACGTTAAACTATATGTTTACGTATTTGGTTCACTTTGATCGACATAATTTCAACGAAAAGATATATATATAGTTTGAAAATTCAAAGTTTGGCCTAATCACAAAATGAATAAAATGCGTCGCAATATTGGAGTCAATTTATAGATGCATTTAATAGAAACAATTTGATATTAGTAAGTCCAGAGTAGATCGTTTCTGAGCCTTGGAATGACGTAATATCGCGAAGTTACCTGATTTTGCCGGGAACTGGGACTTAAGTGGTTTTGCTGATTCTCGGTATTTTAGGTAGAAATAGCCAATAATAATCATTGAGGGACTATACAAACTGCGTTTTAATAATAATTAGGCTGCATTTATGGTAATTTGAGGCTAAAATATCTATAAAATTAAAAACGGCGCGAGCAATTACGATTATATAGTTATTGATATAGATTTAAATTACTTCGTTTTGTCACTTGCCGAATGACGCGTTTATTACCAGTACTTTTGTACTGGTTTTAACGTGTATGTCAGTATATGCATCACTATGAAATCGAACTTCATTTTGGTAAATATACGCAACGACGACCTGCGTAGACTTTCCGCCATTTTTAAAACGCATTCTTACTCGAGCATAGCCTTATAGACGTGATTTTGTAAATAAACTAATACTTTTACAAAATTGATGTATTTCGTTGAAAATCTCTTCATTATTGATTGGAAATTTAGTTTAAATAAAAAAATTACAGCATTTACATATGTATACTAGGGGGGACTCCCTGACCCTCTACTCGATACGCTGGTCAACCCTCACTTTTTTAATTTTCATATATAGTTCACTGTATATATGTATTGTATTTAGAATTAAATATATCTACCTTTAATAAATAAACTGTAAAATCAAATATATTCCGAAAGTATTTGGACTTATCTGGTTTTGCCGGGAACTAATTAAAAAAATGGACTTATCTGCCTTTTCGACTAGCTTGTACTTAGCCTTGGGTAAAATTTCGGCAATTCTAGATATGTTCAGCTGAAAGTACTGTACATAAGGGTACATAATCCACTAAAAAATAAAAAATTTCAAAAAGTGGATTTAACTGGTTTTGCCGGGAAGTCACACATGAAAACGTAATTTTACCACTTTACTGAATTGACACGTTGGATTAGTTAAACATTAGCCGTGTAAACCAAGTGCAGATTTTAATTTTTTCACGGAAATCCGACAGAGAGGCTAAGCTAGTATATATACGGCTATATGTTTACCTAAAGAAAATATTTGCCTACTATTGCACACACCCTCGGAGAGTGAAGAAAACACCTTATTACACCGTTTATATATAGCTTAGATACATATACATATAGCTCTTCTCAAAGGGTATTTTCATATATTTCCTTTTTCTTTGGGTATATAGTTTTATCACCCAACCGTGTTGTACGTACATAGACGCGTTGTTACAATATTGTAAATTGAATTTTAAAATTCGATGTGTATATATGTATATAGTGAGAAATAAAAGAATTCTCATAACCCGAATTTACGTATGCGCCATCGATACACCGAAAGTATGTTATATAAGTAATTGTCAATACACACAGACATTTTCGAGCGTATTAACATATAAAATACGCGTATCCGTCAATGTCAGAATTTAAAGAAAATGCACTCGAGACAACATTCGAATAATAATATAATAGAACGAGAATATGTAAATCGAAATACATTCCGGAGTACTCGACTGTCCCAAGAATTTACTCTATATGTATGTGGATGGTTGGGTCGCTCTGTCAAATCGAGCGAGTAAACCATTTTTTTCTTTTCAAATTTGAGAAAACCTTTTTTCGCAGATTTTGGATGTTGTTTAAGGTTAATGTATTTAATAATTTCGGAGTTATTCAAAGTTATAAATGGTAATTTTGATATATTTTTTATTAAATTTTATTAATACGGTTTTTAACGTTTTTTAACTTAAAAATTTGCCACTACAATGTATATATATATACCATTTTTCTGGAAATTTCAGAATTCTTAAAAAAATATTGTCCGATATATTATTGAGCGATACCGTTACGATACGGCATTAAAAATAAATCTTGAATTTTGTGAAATTCTACAATTTTTGCATCAGTTGCAGGTCTAACCTGTAACTGATACATTATATATAAATAGTATACTTGAAGATACTTCTATGATTTTGCCTGATGGGTTTATATATAGCTTAAAACGTAAATATTTTTTTATATTAGATTTTTAAAATCTAACGTCGTAACGTCTAATCTATTTTTAACGTTGAATCGTGACGATACGCACTCAATGTTGTTGGATACTATTTTTTTTAAAGTTTACGTAATTAGCGGGAAAAGAGTATGTAACCGTTTTTACATTGGATTAGACGTTTTTGATTTAAAAAAGTGTTAAAAATTTACGTAAAAACCAAACAAATGTTAATGCTACAATTTTTTTAACTACTTATAAACTATTAAATTTTACACCAATAACAATTCATGTCTTAACGTCCAAAATGTATATATAGAAAGAAAAATATTTTTTTCATCGCTCAATTCCTCAAAAAACCGCGTATATTATTACACAACTTTGATTCTCTTCCTCATCATATGTATCCATCCAATATGACATAAAGATACCGAATAACAAAAAATAAAAAATCGAAAATCATCAACAATTGGATTTCTATATATAAAAAAAATGAAAGAAAATATCTGGATGAAGTTACATAATAACCTCTGTAGTAAGCATAAAAGTCATTTGATCGCGTTTACTCTGAAAAGAACACGGTACCAGCACCCTCTAATTTTCTCGCCATCGGATTTCCATCTTTCTTTCCTCGTTTGACCCAGTTCTCTTCCACACCAAGATTCTCCAAATCTACAGAGGGTTAAAAAAAGAAGAGGGGGGGGGGGGGGGTGTGAGTTTATAAGAAAGACTGTACGCGCGATCGGCAAACGAATAAAACGGTGCGTTTACTTTTTGGTTGTATTCCGGGTGTTTGCGAGATACTCGACAAAACCACTCCGCTTTACACACACATATATATAGCAGCCAAGTTCGATCGACGCAGTGTACCAAGCGCGCAATGACTGTTCACCAACCTCTCCTCTCTAGATTTGCCGTGTATATAATATATATATATATATATATATATATATATACGCGTCGATAATGTCGTTCGAGAGATCGTTCATAAATACGTCTCTCTATATCTCCCTGAATATTTGGGTATTTCCGCGAATTTATGGGTGTATAATTGTTTGATATATACATATATACCCTGTTTATCGTTCGTACATATCAACAGCGACATTCCGTATAATACATACAGGTTCCCGTTGTACATAACAAGTCCACTGAATTTTCTTCATATTTCAACAAAAAAAAGAAGAAAAAATACGAACAGACGTACCGATAAACGATTTAATACCCCGCAAGTAAACGAGAAAAAAAAAGAAAGAAAGACCCTTTGACGCGATATATAAAAATACGTGTTATCCACTTGTCATATACATAATTGTATTGATTCCTCAAAGCAATATGTATACAGATAAAATTTTATCATCGTCTACGGGATCACCGGACGTGACTGCCAAAAGTATAGAAAAGGAAAAAATGAAAGAAACTTCCCTCTTTTCGTAGAGTTGTTATTCGTACACATCTCGGTCTGTCAAGGTGACTCGGCGAAACGAAACGAAACGAATCGAATCGAATCACCGATGAGCGAACTGAGAGGGAACAACCGTCGCAGGATTCTAAACGTCGTGGTATATATTCACTATCGGTGAATTCCGAGGATTAATGATCGGTATCTATATATATATGTATGCGAGCGTGGGTGGTTCACACAGACGCGTGTATAAAAGTTAGAAGTAAACGGGCTGAGGTTTCTCCTTGCGAGAAGATTATTAATGTGAAGGATCAAGTTACCGGGGTAAACGCGAGGGTGGTGCCCTGAGAAACAAAGCGAGAAAACGGAGATACTCGGGATGTTTTCTATTTATGTATATTGTTATACCAATTGCTTTACTTTTCTTAGACGATTTTCACCGTGTTTTATTTTACTATTCGGTAATTCCCTGATTATTATTGGGATGCGAGTCTTGTAACTTCACAATTTCCTTTTTTTATTTGGATTTTATCGGGTTTGTTTACTCGTTGGGGAACGAGCTTCGATAGACCTTGGATTAATTAACTTGTACACGGAGAAAAATGTTTGATTAAAAATTACCATACTTTTTTTTTAGGAAAGCTATATATAAGATAAATTATGTAAAATTGAATACGTAAATACTAATGTATTCTTATTTCGACAATTTATCCCAACTTTGCTAAAGACGTATAATAATCTTTTTAATCATTTTTATACGCGTATACTCTATTATCTGTATAAAATGTGCGAATTAAGTGGGAACAAAATTATATATTGACAAATCTAATAGTTTGGGAAATAAAATTAGATTTTTCATTTGCGTTTATGTCGTTGAGATGTGTAACTCAATGGATTAAGGGGTCAAGCCTGGGTTAAATGTTTTCAATAAATAAATAATTATTATTAGAATAATTTGTTTTTTTTTAATTCTTCTCACATATTAATTTTTTTTACATAATATATATGTATTATACATTATATTTATCAATATAAAAAATGTTTATAATGCATTTTTAATCCTGGTTATTAAACTTATAATGATATTAAAAAATTGATTAATTTTTGCAGTTGCCGTAGGATATTGAAGCATTGAATGCATCTTTTAATGTCTAATAAGGCTTAAAATGTTCATGGAGTATATGTTTACAGACTTATGTTTTTCCTTTTCTGAAAAAAAATTATTAACAATGTATTAAATATAAAAGTTGATAATAACAAGAAAAATAGTGAATGTTATGTACGTATACATACATAACATTCACCTAAAACTTATCTTTTTGAAAATTGGGCAACATAAGTCCGTAGAAATATATATTTTAAAAATTTCCCCAAAATTTCAAAGTGATTCATCAACCTGGCTCTGAAATATCCTGCGGCAAGTAAGCTAAAATCATTAAAAAACCATTAATGAGATAAATGCATTTAAAGTTTCACTTATTAGATTTAAAGTTTTACTTATTTTATAATTCTAATACCATATTCTTCAGGTATCGTACAATTTGTATGTGTAATCTTAATAATATGTATATTTAATAGGTTTATAGTGACTTTTTTCTGGTTTTATTAATATAATACTCAGTATATTTTTTTAATATACATGTATTATCTAAAATAACAGAAAGTCAACTTCAAGAATCAGTTTCTTTATTAAAACTAAAAGAATACTTAGCTATTATTGAATATTAATACATGATTATTTTATATATAGTTTATGACTATTTTATATAATAATATTTATGCTATGATTATTATATTATATTATATGATTATAATTTTTATTATAAGCATTAAATTTAATTAGAAGTATGTAAAGAATGCAGTAAAAACAAATACTGTTTGACAGTTGTGTACAATATCTCTTTCTCTCTCTCTCACATGACAAGTCTTCCATAAAATTATTGATTTTTCGGATAGCCTTGTCACGTGATAGAGAAAGAGAGAGGCATATAGTGTTACAGCTGCTAATGGAAGTGTGCACCAGCCACACGTTTGTAGTTCAGTTTTAAGCATTATAATATCAAGTAGAATTATATATTATATATATTATATTATATAATATCTAAATAAAATAATTAAAGAAAGACGAAATTTTTTTAAAAAATTTAAATGGGAAATACCATGTTAATTTTTTGTGAATTTTTTGTCTTTCTTTAAATATCATAACTTTTTGCAGAAATTGAAGGCCATAAAAATGCTACAGATCATTTGAAAGGTATTGCTCCAAGCTTTCTTTTGAATTTTGGATAAAAAAATCAATTGTGGCGAAGTTAGTTTTTTTTTAAGTGAATTGACATGTAGTTTATTTGTCATTAACCTTGAGATTGGAAATTCTAACCCAGAAGGATAAATTCTAGACATAATTAGCAACGAATGTTTACATATAATGTTCTATAGTAAAAAGTTGATAGTTTTGAGTTAATCACAGAAAAATACAGTGAATGTTATGTAAGCTATACATACATTACCATTCACCCCTAAACTTATCTTTGTTGAAATTGGGCCAAACATAAGTCCGTCTAGAAATATATATTTTAAAAATTCCCCAAAATTTCAAAGTGATTCATCACCCTGGCTCTGAAATATCCGCGGCAAGTAAGCTTAAAATCATTAAAAAACCATTACTGAGATAATGCATTTAAAGTTTCACTATTAGATTTAACGTTTTACTTATTTTATAATTCTAATACCATATTCTTCAGGTATCGTACAATTGTATGTGTAATCTTATAATATGTATATTTATAGTTATAGTGACTTTTTTCTGGTTTTATTAATATAATACTCAGTATATTTTTTTAATATACATGTATTATCTAAAATAACAGAAGTCACTTCAAGAATCAGTTTCTTTATAAAAAAAAAGAATACTTAGCTATTATTGAATATTAATACTGATGATTTTATATATAGTTTATGACTATTTTATATAATAATATTTATACTATGATTATATTATATTATATGATTATAATTTTTATTATAAGCATTAAATTTAATTAAAGTATGTAAAGAATGCAGTAAAAACAAATACTGTTGACAGTTGTGTACAATATCTCTTTCTCTCTCTCTCACATGACAAGTCTTCCATAAAATTATTGATTTTTCGGATAGCCTTGTCACGTGATAGAGAAAGAGAGAGGCATAGTGTTACAGCTGCTAATGGAAGTGTGCACCAGCCACACGTTTGTAGTTCAGTTTTAAGCTATTATATATCAAGTAGAAGAATATATATTATATATATATATTATATAATATCTAAATAAAATAAGTAAAAAAAACTAGTGGTTTATAAAACTGCATGAAAAATTATATCAGATAAGTATTTGCATAACCTTAAATTTATATTTTGTTTATGTCAAGAAATTGATTCTTTGTTTCTCCATTTCAGCATAACCAATGTGTCAACACTTAGATATACAATATTTGCAGAATACAGATAAAATTATAGTAGTGTTTTGTTATGCTCAGTGTATTTGTGCTTAGTGCGATATTATGTGGTTGAAGTTATTTTATGTGTACTTATTTGTGAAAGTGTTTCAAACCTCCAATATAATTAGTATATTTCATGCCGTAAAGTACCACTCTCTATATTCTTTTGTTTCTTCTTCTGGTCGCAATTCACATGCTCTGCAAAAATATTGCTTTGGAGAAACGTCAATTACTTTTTCATTCTCATGCAGTATCAACACCTTGAAGAGAATTGAATCCTCGCTTCCTCCAAGAACCATCACCTGATACACTTATATGGCAATTCTGACTTGTTGAATCATATACTTGCTCGACAGTTGCTTTCATAGACTGTTTACCAACTTCTTTAAAACATTTTTTATCTCTGTATTAATAATGTCATAATTACTGTGAGAAACTCGACTCGGCCAATCCATATTTCCACAAAAAGTAACTAAACCAGCATGCCCATGACCAAGAGTTCTCATTGTGTACACTAACGTCTATTTATTTCATGAGCGTTACTTTTTTTTCAACTTTTCTACTTGAATCAATAACAAATACCTTAAAACAGTTTGTACATGTTATTGTTATTTTACTTCCCAAACCTCTCACATCAACTTCAGAAAATTTAACTGTACCATGACAATTCTGACAAACTAAAAATTCTTCTAATGTTGGGAAAAGTAGTGATATATCAATAATTCTATTTTCTGTGCTACTTTCTTCAATGGTATCAGTTTTTAACTTTTTACTTGATCTGGATCAATGTTGATGGAAGTGCATCGTAGTTGGTTCTTACTGATGTTGATAATTTTTTTATGAGCAGATGTACCAGGTATTCTGTTACTTGAGTCTGGCATTTTTTTACTGCTCTTTTTTTGTATAAACTTATAATTAATTTCTTAAAACTAATAAAATTTAAGTTAAAAATATACTTTTAATTTAAAATCCACTGGAGTATTTACTAAAATAATGTAAATACTTTATCAATGCAGACAATATTTACTTCAAATAGAACTGTACGTATTTGTGCAGTATATAAAAGTAAAAGGAATCATTTATTTATTAACTATTAAATTTGAATCGTATGGTAAAGTAGATTTCTACTTTACCAAACTCTACGCTTGATAGTTGCTTCGTTTAATATACTTGTATGTAAACGTCGAAAACCTCGCAATTATTATTTTAGTTAAATTAAAATAAAATGTCTTTTTTTGCAAAATAATTTAGAGGAAATAATGTCTATTGATGCTTACTTTATTTCAATTATAACTTGCGAAAAAATTTTTTTGTTTTTTTTTCAAATTTTGGGATAATGTTTTATGTAAGAAATACTTCAAAAAAAGTTAATAAAAAAAAAATCGATTTTTTTGAGCAGTTAACCCAGGCTTGACCCCTTAACCCGCGCATTACATCTGCATCGTATAACAAATTCAAATATTGAAATACGCGAATCCACGCGTGAAATTGTAAACGACCTAATTTTTTACGCTTTGTAGAATTAATGTTACAATATGCTATATGTCATATGAAAATTTTAAATAACATTTTATGTGCGATGGTAAGAGTTAAGAAAGTTGATCCAATTAACGAATAGAAATAAAATCTTCGTTACAAAATTTTAACGTTCGGTAATATGTATATGTATAATATATATCGGTCCTCTCCGAACCAAATGCTTTACTTTTAGAATAAAGCAGGCCTATTGTACTCTTTGTCCACTATGGTTGGTGGAATTTCCCAGAGCACGACCTTTTAAAATAATTAAAGGCGTTTCGTCCGCGATCTCCAGCTTGGACTCCTCAGTAAGGAACTGGAGATCTTACCTTAGACGCCTGTCGGAAGATGTATGCGACGCCAGCAAGATGTTCTGCGGCTACATATATAGAAATTAGACGACGATCTCTCCAACGAGTGTAGAGAGATAGTCGTCTCCCTCTGGTGGTGGGAAAAGCCACCAGCCAGAGCGCGAATTTTTAGACCGTATCGCGAGTTATTTGTTACAAAATTTTAACGTTCGGTTCGGCTCTGGGAAATTCCATCAACCATAGTGGACAAAGAGTACGATAGGCTTGCTTTATTCTAAAAGTAAAGCATTTGGTTCGGAGAGACCGATATTATTATACATAAAAGTATGTAAAGAATGCAGTAAAACAAATACTGTTGACAGTTGTGTACAATATCTCTTTCTCTCTCTCTCACATGACAAGTCTTCCATAAAATTATTGATTTTTCGGATAGCCTTGTCACGTGATAGAGAAAGAGAGAGGCATAGTGTTACAGCTGCTAATGGAAGTGTGCACCAGCCACACGTTTGTAGTTCAGTTTTAAGCTATTATATATCAAGTAGAAGAATATATATTATATATATATATTATATAATATCTAAATAAAATAAGTAAAAAAAACTAGTGGTTTATAAAAACTGCATGAACAAATTATATCAGATAAGTATTTGCATAACCTTAAATTTATATTTTGTTTATGTCAAGAAATTGATTCTTTGTTTCTCCATTTCAGCATAACCAATGTGTCAACACTTAGATATACAATATTTGCAGAATACAGATAAAATTATAGTAGTGTTTTGTTATGCTCAGTGTATTTGTGCTTAGTGCGATATTATGTGGTTGAAGTTATTTTATGTGTACTTATTTGTGAAAGTGTTTCAAACCTCCAATATAATTAGTATATTTCATGCCGTAAAGTACCACTCTCTATATTCTTTTGTTTCTTCTTCTGGTCGCAATTCACATGCTCTGCAAAAATATTGCTTTGGAGAAACGTCAATTACTTTTTCATTCTCATGCAGTATCAACACCTTGAAGAGAATTGAATCCTCGCTTCCTCCAAGAACCATCACCTGATACACTTATATGGCAATTCTGACTTGTTGAATCATATACTTGCTCGACAGTTGCTTTCATAGACTGTTTACCAACTTCTTTAAACATTTTTTATCTCTGTATAATAATGTCATAATTACTGTGAGAAACTCGACTCGGCCAATCCATATTTCCACAAAAAGTAACTAAACCAGCATGCCCATGACCAAGAGTTCTCATTGTGTACACTAACGTCTATTTATTTCATGAGCGTTACTTTTTTTTTCAACTTTTCTACTTGAATCAATAACAAATACCTTAAAACAGTTTGTACATGTTATTGTTATTTTACTTCCCAACCTCTCACATCAACTTCAGAAAATTTAACTGTACCATGACAATTCTGACAAACTAAAAATTCTTCTAATGTTGGGAAAAGTAGTGATATATCAATAATTCTATTTTCTGTGCTACTTTCTTCAATGGTATCAGTTTTTAACTTTTTACTTGATCTGGATCAATGTTGATGGAAGTGCATCGTAGTTGGTTTCTTACTGATGTTGATAATTTTTTTATGAGCAGATGTACCAGGTATTCTGTTACTTGAGTCTGGCATTTTTTTTACTGCTCTTTTTTTGTATAAACTTATAATTAATTTCTTAAAACTAATAAAATTTAAGTTAAAAATATACTTTTAATTTAAAATCCACTGAGTATTTACTAAAATAATGTAAATACTTTATCAATGCAGACAATATTTACTTCAAATAGAACTGTACGTATTTGTGCAGTATATAAAAGTAAAAGGAATCATTTATTTATTAACTATTAAATTTGAATCGTATGGTAAAGTAGATTTCTACTTTACCAAACTCTACGCTTGATAGTTGCTTCGTTTAATATACTTGTATGTAAACGTCGAAAACCTCGCAATTATTATTTTAGTTAAATTAAAATAAAATGTCTTTTTTTGCAAAAATAATTTTAGAGGAAATAATGTCTATTGATGCTTACTTTATTTCAATTATAACTTGCGAAAAAATTTTTTGTTTTTTTTCAAATTTTGGGATAATGTTTTATGTAAGAAATACTTCAAAAAAAGTTAATAAAAAAAAAATCGATTTTTTGAGCAGTTAACCCAGGCTTGACCCCTTAACCCGCGCATTACATCTGCATCGTATAACAAATTCAAAATATTGAAATACGCGAATCCACGCGTGAAATTGTAAACGACCTAATTTTTTTACGCTTTGTAGAATTAATGTTACAAATATGCTATATGTCATATGAAAATTTTAAATAACATTTTATGTGCGATGGTAAGAGTTAAGAAAGTTGATCCAATTACGAATAGAAATAAAATCTTCGTTACAAAATTTTAACGTTCGGTAATATGTATATGTATAATATATATCGGTCTCTCCGAACCAAATGCTTTACTTTTAGAATAAAGCAGGCCTATTGTACTCTTTGTCCACTATGGTTGGTGGAATTTCCCAGAGCACGACCTTTTAAAATAATTAAAGGCGTTTCGTCCGCGATCTCCAGCTTGGACTCCTCAGTAAGGAACTGGAGATCTTACCTTAGACGCCTGTCGGAAGATGATATGCGACGCCAGCAAGATGTTCTGCGGCTACATATATAGAAATTAGACGACGATCTCTCCAACGAGTGTAGAGAGATAGTCGTCTCCCTCTGGTGGTGGGAAAAGCCACCAGCCAGAGCGCGAATTTTTAGACCGTATCGCGAGTTATTTGTTACAAAATTTTAACGTTCGGTTCGGCTCTGGGAAATTCCATCAACCATAGTGGACAAAGAGTACGATAGGCTTGCTTTATTCTAAAAGTAAAGCATTTGGTTCGGAGAGACCGATATTATTATACATAAAATCTTCGTTGTTACGAAATACCACTATAATAAATTGTTAAAAGCGCTCGGTTTTCACTTTTTATTTTGATTTTTCGTTTATTCATATTTTATACATATTTTATAGTAATGTAATTGAATCGTTATTGATATAATTTGCGAAAAGTGTGGTGCACTGTCAGCTGATATTTCGTTATAGATGGTGAGAGGTCGTGTCATAATACGTGGATGTTTTATCCAATAAGATACTTATACATTTTCACCGTTACCATCTAAAGACGTCTACTTTGTTGACCTCTACGAAGGGAGTAAAATTGCATTTTATTCCCCGTAGACTCATTTCATTCGTCGTAGATTTATTTTATTTTTATTTTGAATACTTAGTTAAGCCCTTTTCCTAAAAATACATATTTAAATTTTTATTACAGTAAATTAAACATACCGCAAACTCTTTGATCCCGGGAATAAATTCTTATTTTATTGCCTAAGTTCATAAATATCCATTACGATTCTCCTTGTTTTGTGCAGGTGAAATTAATATAAAAAAAGATATTAGTACTCGACACGTAGGTAAATAATCGCGTATATACAAAAAGAGATAAGAAATATAAGAAATAGATTAATAAAAAAGAAGTCATACACTCGAAAACGTTACCCAGTTCTCTTTCCTTATTCTAGAAAATCTCGTAATAAACATTAGCAATAAATCTCATTACGATATCCCCCCGTAAATCTATACACGTATAGTAACGGAAGAAAGGCTGCATCTACGTGCAGGAGTACGAGTTGAAAGGTATATATAAAGAAAAACGCGAGTGAGATGTTTGAAACGAAATGTAAAAATCGAAGGAGGTCAACGAAGCTATACATCTTATTCACTCGTAGAAATCGACTAGAGTATATAGGATATGGGTGAGAGGAGAGCTTGGAGAAGAACCTAGGGTGGAGGGTATAGAGGGTGGGGGGTGTGATGGTAATATCCGGGAGTCGGTGACCCGAGTGTCCGGCTGCGGGTTGGTAACCGTTTCGATCGCGGCAATCGATGCTCTCTCTCTCTCTCTCTCTCTCTCTCTCTCTCTCTCTCCCTCTCGGCTCGATTTGCCGAATCCGCGTGCGGCGACACTTGGTGGATCGCGCTGATGAGCCAGGCGGTGACGAGCCATTTGATTAGAGAGGGGTACGCGCGTCCGGTGAAACCAAGAAGGACGATCAAACGGATCTATCCCTTCCCGTATGTGTATATATATGTACTACTGCACCCACTACTCGCAAAGTGGACTCGCCAAATACGGGACGCGCGTCATTTAATTAACCGTTTATCGCATTACCTCTATAAAATGTTGCGTTTTCGTTAGATGCACGTCGATCTCCGATTTTTATACATATATTCCGTGGTTATTGTGTACGTGTGCCTGCAACCGATTTTCTTTAAGTATATGCGTAATTCATCGTATAAGAAATGTATAGAAAAAAAACATGAACATCGAAGTGATGCAAGTCTTTTGACTAGAAAAAAAAGTTATCTGTAACTGCTTTTACATTGAAATAACCATTTTTGAGTTAAGAAAAGGTTGATAATTTACATTAAATCCAAAAAAAGTTAAAATAAACATTTTTTACTTTTATTTGTCTATATAACTATATTTAATTTTAATCTCTACATTGAGAAAAATATGATAGTAAATATTATTACTTACTATATAATTACTATTTAATACGATGGCAAATATGATAATATACATTAACTACTTATTATGATATTAAGATTACCATTTTAATGGTAAACGGAGGACATACTCGGATTTTTATAAAAATTACCATTATATTGATAACAAAAAGTTGGCAGCATCTTAAATCGGTAGTAATTTTGACTATCTTTAATAGTAATTTTCATAAAAAACCAAATCTCTTCCCCCTTTTATCATTAAAATAGTAATATTTTAATATAGTAGAAATAGGTAATTTCTCATAATATATAAAAAAAAGTTTATTGCTCACTCGATTTGTCAAAGTACTGCCCTTATGTATATGTAAATACACATATCTATCGACGTCTTCGTTTATCGGGTGTATATATACCGGATAATTCGGAAGAAGCCTGAAATATTTCTCGACGTTTCGTAATTGAATATCGGCTTGACCCCCCTTCTATACTGAGTCAGTCGCGCGCAATTAAAATTCTTGTTCCGCGCGCCATAGCTACTTTTATCCGAGCCCCTTTCTCTCTCTCTCTCTTTCGAGGGAAGAGAGGATCTTTCTTTTTCCTTCTTCTTCTTCAGGTCTGTAAACAAGCGATGGTATTGTAGGTCGAGTCGTAACGTTGCGCGGAGCCTCGATGATTTATGTTTTTCTTTTGTGTGTAAGCGGCGTATATACACGAAGAGAGCTCGCTCTTCTTTATTAAATTATCTACGCGCGCACGAGATAATTGTTCCTTAGCTACTTACGTCCCTCCTGTATATAATCTACATTTCTATTTTTTGTTTCTTTGATCGAAGAGCATTCCCGATTATATTGCGCGATATTATATCTTCTTCTCATTTCAAGAACGTTGATCATTCTGGATGGAACCTTTATTATTATGATTTTGTCTAATATTATATATGATATATAACGTATTAATTTAGTCTTTTTGTACCTTTTTTTGGTGAGACGAACGATTCACGATAAAAAAGGTTTGACAATAATATTAAGTAACATTAGAGTATTAATTAGTAATTTGTTTATTCATTTAAACTTTAACATATTTTATAAATATGCACATGCAATATTAAAATTTTTAAAAAAACAAATAACTTTTCTAAAAATCTAAAAATCTAAAATTACTATGCATTGCCTGTTGATCAACTGAGCTTCTTATTTTTAAGACTTTTGTATCTATCGATTCTTTTCTTTTTTTTAAATCATTTGTTTCTAAATTTAAAAAATTTCCATTTATTTTAAACATTCTTCTTGTTTGCGTATTTTTTCATTATCTTTTGTAAATTTAATTCTTCTTTTCTAACCTTTTCTTTATTCTTTATTCTTTATTTAACCCATTAATAATTACAGATTTATTACATCTGCAACCCTATAGAGGTAAATAAATTAACCTGTACATAGCTTATTATACTACTTAAACTAATTAGTTAATGATTAGCTGCATTTCTGCAGCCTCTAACTAATTTATTCTTAAATCTAATATATATTATTTATTTAATGTTCCAATAATAAATAATGCATCACAGCAGTGTGCTATAAGCAAATTGTTATAACAGAAAAAATATATAACACATTAATGCAGTATATATAATTTATATTTTACAACTCATATTTCTATCCTGCTTCCTTCTTTGTTTTATTTTGTTTCTGCCTGTCAAGTTTCTTTACTTTTGGAGTTATTAAAAATATATTTTTACACTAAACGTGAAATATAACTGCGATAAAGGTACTGCAGAGTAGTGTAGTTTTTAGGTTATGTACTGACACGTTACTGCGCAGGAATACGGACAATTGCGTCAAATTTTCGCCGCGCGATGCGCGCATACTTTGCGGATACTGCCCAAATGCTACTGACGATTTTTACGTAATTATTTAAATAGATTAACACTTTTTTAATATTTCAAATAATAAATAATATATTTAAGTAATGGAAAAATCTTTTTTCGTAGCTTAACAAAATTATTTACTAAATTTTAAGTGACTTTGGACACTCCGCGTATTCATTAATAATATAGAATATAATCATTTCGATCTTACAAGAAAGTATAAAAATAATAAAAAACTTGATCAGTAGTCCTGACATACTGCAACTCCCCCCCCCCCCTTGATTAATAATTGAACCAAGTACATATTTTTTCAATCATTCTCAAACAATGATTATCAGGACATCACCTTCATTGACGAATTGCTCTTTTAAAAAGCATTAACTCGAATAAAGAAACAGCACAAGAAACTACCCATATACTAATAAAAACGTTTACACAAAAAATCTCGACCGCGTATATTCATGCATTTCTTAATAGACGTTTCGAGTCGCAGTCTCCCGGTCTTTCTGAAAGTAGGAAGTGTTTACGTATTTTAATTTCACAATCGCGCGAATAAATCGCATTAAAAGATTACCGATCGAAAAATAATTAATAGAAGAATAAAAGATAAAACAAAGCTGTAAAATAATCTTTCGCCTTGCGCGAGTGTCTTTTTTTTCTTTTTGTATTTTCCACCTCCTTCGAAAAGGTTAAAACGATCCGACTATACCACTCTATAATCGTCACATATCTCTTTTCACGCGGTTTCGGTGGGGTCCGAACGTACGGGTTGGTTTACGACAGGTTTTCCCTCGCTCGATGCAGGAATCCGGATGAGACTCGTGACGAGGGCCGCCAAAAACGATATCCGTTTTTCACTCACACGGTTAAACGACTGTCTCGTACTTTTTCCCTTTTCAAAAATTCAAAATTGAATCTCGTTGATTCGATCGCTATCCCCCTTTTTTTTTCAGATGCGAGTCACCCAAACGCCGAAAATTAACGCGCGAGACAAATGTGTACATCGTCGTTTTATATATATATCAGGTGTGATTATATATGGATTCGAACATATACACACTGATTGGTATATTATATTTTGCACCATTGTAACTTTATTATAATTTTCGCGCACGGTTTATTTAACCACTATTATTGTAACATCGGCGGTGTACGTGAGAATTCTAATGAGCAATTATTATTCCGTCTGTACCGAGAAATAACATCGTATATATTATTATTTTATTATTATTAACCGATTATTATTCCGCGAGATTCACCGAAGAATTTTCATATGCTCTATAATATAAAGGTATTCGAAAAATTAACTATGCACACTTACATTATGATATGTATTCAAGGAATATTATATATACACGATCGAGAATTATTTTTAATAAATTAATATTGAATAGGTCTGCGATAAAGGTACTGCAGAGTAGTGTAGTTTTTAGGTTATGTACTGACACGTTACTGCGCAGGAATACGGACAATTGCGTCAAATTTTCGCCGCAGCGATGCGCGCATACTTTGCGGATACTGCCCAAATGCTACTGACGATTTTTAAGTAATTATTTAAATAGATTAACACTTTTTTAATATTTCAAATAATAAATATATATTTAAGTAATGGAAAAATCTTTTTTCGTAGCTTAACAAAATTATTTACTAAATTTTAAGTGACTTTTAGCTAGCTAATTGTGTCGAAATCGTTTGGAAATGAAGTCATTTTATTCAATTTTGACACTGTATTTTTAGAAGACCTGTACTTAATTATAAATTTAATATATATTACTTATTATTATTTATTCTGGTACCAATTAACCCATAGTAATCGCATGAATTTTTTTAAGGAAAAAATTGATTTTTATTTATTTTATTTAGAAAAAAAGAAAAATCCGCAGGATTTCGTACACGCGCAGGTATTGGTACATTTACCCTACTTACGTCCCTCCTGTATATAAATCTACATTTCTATTTTTTTTTTCTTTGTCGAAGCTCATTCCGATTTATTGCGCGATATTATATCTTCTTCTCATTTCAAGAACGTTGATCATTTTGATGAACTTTATATTGATTTGTTAATATTATATATGATATATAATTATTAATTTAGTCTGTTTGTACCTTTTTTTGGTGGACGACGATTCACGATAAAAATGTTTGACAATTTTGAGAAATGGACAGATATATTATTTGGTGAAACAAATTCACCGATGCGGAAGAAATTTTAAACTATGTATATATACATATATGCATCAACGGCAAGGTGAACTCGTTTGGCACTGTAGCCAAATTATCGTGTTTAGGCAAAACATTTTTACTTTTATATATATACAAAATATGACCTACTATACAAATTGATATTTAATGTTAATGTATCTTATATTTCCTTATGCATTAAAAATTAATAATATCTTTTTCTTTTTCTTCATAAAAGGCGTGTGTGTGTCTGTGTGTGCCTGTGCCTATACATATAAATTAATATGGACACTCCGCGTATTCATTAAATAATAGAAATATAATCATTTCGATCTTACAAGAAAGTATAAAAATAATAAAAAACTTGATCAGTAGTCCTGACATACTGCAATCCCCCCCCCCCCTTGATTAATATTGGAAACCAAGTACAATATTTTTTCAATCATTATCAAACAAATGATTATCAGGACATCACCTTCATTGACGAATTGCTCTTTTAAAAAGCATTAACTCGAATAAAGAAACAGCACAAAGAAACTACCCAGTATACTAATAAAACGTTTACCAAAAAATCTCGACCGCGTATATTCATGCATTTCTTAATAGACGTTTCGAGTCGCAGCTCCCGGTCTTTCTGAAAGTAGGAAGTGTTACGTATTTTAATTTCACAATCGCGCGAATAAAATCGCATTAAAAGATTAGCCGATCGAAAAATAATTAATAGAAGAATAAAAGATAAAACAAAGCTGTAAAATAATCTGTTCGCCTTGCGCGAGTGTCTTTTTTTCTTTTGTATTTTCCACCCTCCTTCGGAAAAGGTGAAACGATCCGACTATACCACTCTATAATCGTCACATATCTCTTTTCACGCGGTTTCGGTGGGGTCGAACGTACGGTTGGTTATACGACAGGTTTTCCTCGCTCGATGGCAGGAATCCGGATGAGACTCGTGACGAGGCCGCCAAAACGATATCCGTTTTCACTCACACGGTTAACGACTGTCCTCGTACTTTTTTCCCTTTTCAAAATTCAAAATTGAATCTCGTTGATTCGATCGCTATCCCCCTTGTTTTTTCAGATCGAGTCACCCAAACGCCGAAAATTAACGGCGCGAGACAAATGTGTACATCGTCGTTTTATATATATATTCAGGGTGTGATTAGTATATGGATTCGAACATATACACACTGATTGGGTATAATATATATTTGCACCATTGTAACTTTATTATAATTTTCCGCGCACGGTGTTATTTAACCACTATTATTGTAACATCGGCGGTGTACGTGAGAATTCTAATGAGCAATTATT
The DNA here is from genome assembly GCA_026168455.1 of Theocolax elegans. NCBI lineage: Eukaryota > Metazoa > Arthropoda > Insecta > Hymenoptera > Cerocephalidae > Theocolax > Theocolax elegans. The sequence continues at coordinate 1,266,881 of JANSJX010000008.1, read as the reverse complement.
ATTCCGTCCTGTACGAGAAATAACATCGTATATATTATTATTATTATTATTATTAACCGATTATTATTCCGCGAGATTCACCCGAAGAATTTCATATGCCTATATATAAAGGTATTCGAAAATTAACTATGCACACTTACATTATGATATGTATTCAAGGAATATTATATATACACGATCGAGAATTATTTTTAATAAATTAATATTGAATAGGTCTTCGTTAAACGTATACATAGAATTGTTATATTAACACGACATGTACGCTACGTCTTTATATTGTAAACAATTTTTGTTGAATTAACCGTTCGATATATATATATTTTCACTATGAAATTAAAAAAGTAAACACATTTGTGACAAGTAATTGTTAATATATTTACATATATCTAATATATATATTTACATTGATTTTCTATAAATCGTACGCATCGAACGTAAAAAACGCGTATAAATAATGCAGATTTAAAAATATACATACATATATCACCCTAGAGCGAAATTAATAATAAATCAATGTTTGTTTTTATAATATATATATAATACGCGAATCCTTAATTATACCGTCTTCTGAATAGTCTTTCGTTTTCTTATATAACTATATATGTTCCCTTTTTTCTTAAAAATATCTCAACTTTACAAATATTATTGAATAATAATAATAATTAATTAACGGTTGTATATCGCGTAAAAGACATACACACGGTAATTCGAAAATCGCGACCTCTTTTTCCTCAGCGAAGCGGGGTATATGGACGAACCTTTCAAAAAGAAAAAAGAAAAGGAAAAGGAGGGAGGGAAGGAGGAAAAAAGAAAAACAGCCTTCGCCTATCTTAATCAAGCAAGCCGCAAAGAAAGCGCATCACATAAATAAAAGTGCGCAGCTCGGAAGCGCGAAATTAGAGGGGGCGAGAACGTATAAACGTCGTCCATTAATTAAAGGGTCGGCTAGGTTCAATTAGCCGAGCCCTGGCTGTCGTTTCTGGCCCGGCCCACGCTCGACTAACCTACCTGTCAGGGAATCCGTTGCTCGCCCAGCAAAATCTAAACGGAGGTGTATACGTTTCGAACAAAGTGGGATGATACGCCCGGGAGTGTGGATATGATAACGAATTATATCAAACGTTATCTATACTCTATTATAATTCTACACAACATTTCGCTTTTATTTATAATTATTTTTTTTATTTACGTTTTTCAACAATTTTGTTTCAATTTTCAAAAACGGTTTAATATATATGTATACGATTGATTTAAAATAGCAGATTTCTCTGTCTAATATCGAATATACGCGTATAAAAATTACACCGTGCTCGTACAAAAATTTGATCTGTTTATATACTTTGGAGATTGGATTATAATTGTAGCGTGTAAACTTAAAATTATTGAAATAAATTAATCCAAATGGTGTGTGAAATTCACAAATATTTGATATACAATTAGATCGACGGAAATAGAATAATAATATGTTAGTCCCGTGATTCGCTAAATACTCTTTACAATTATTTGAGTCTATCCAATTAAAAATTTTCGTTGGATAAATTGAAATTTTACATTCTTGATGACCAATACGGCAACTATCCGTTGGCCACGATAACAAATATAAAGGGGCCTTCTTTTCTGTAGAAAATTTTTATTAAAATTATAGGTACTACGATCACTAATCTAGCTATAAATAAGCAAGTGCGATTAAAAAAAGTAGTTTTGGTAATTTTATAGAGAAAAAATAATGAATGTGAAAAATCGTACTGGGTGCTAGATTATTGTATCTGTTTTTTTTTCTGAACGAATGACTATTACACTACGGATGTAACTTCAAATTCTACCGTTTCTATGGAATTTAATTATTGTAAGTTAACTGAAACTATATGAACGACTTACAATCTTTAATTTGTACTAAAGAAGTAATAAAAAACTTGATCAGTAGTCCTGACATACTGCAATCCCCCCCCCCCCTTGATTAATATTGGAAACCAAGTACAATATTTTTTCAATCATTATCAAACAAATGATTATCAGGACATCACCTTCATTGACGAATTGCTCTTTTAAAAAGCATTAACTCGAATAAAGAAACAGCACAAAGAAACTACCCAGTATACTAATAAAACGTTTACCAAAAAATCTCGACCGCGTATATTCATGCATTTCTTAATAGACGTTTCGAGTCGCAGCTCCCGGTCTTTCTGAAAGTAGGAAGTGTTACGTATTTTAATTTCACAATCGCGCGAATAAAATCGCATTAAAAGATTACCGATCGAAAAATAATTAATAGAAGAATAAAAGATAAAACAAAGCTGTAAAATAATCTGTTCGCCTTGCGCGAGTGTCTTTTTTTTCTTTTTGTATTTTCCACCTCCTTCGGAAAAGGTGAAACGATCCGACTATACCACTCTATAATCGTCACATATCTCTTTTCACGCGGTTTCGGTGGGGTCGAACGTACGGTTGGTTATACGACAGGTTTTCCTCGCTCGATGCAGGAATCCGGATGAGACTCGTGACGAGGCCGCCAAAACGATATCCGTTTTCACTCACACGGTTAAACGACTGTCTCGTACTTTTTTCCCTTTTCAAAATTCAAAATTGAATCTCGTTGATTCGATCGCTATCCCCCTTTTTTTTTCAGATGCGAGTCACCCAAACGCCGAAAATTAACGCGCGAGACAAATGTGTACATCGTCGTTTTATATATATATATCAGGTGTGATTATATATGGATTCGAACATATACACACTGATTGGTATATATATATTTTGCACCATTGTAACTTTATTATAATTTTCCGCGCACGGTTTATTTAACCACTATTATTGTAACATCGGCGGTGTACGTGAGAATTCTAATGAGCAATTATTATTCCGTCCTGTACGAGAAATAACATCGTATATATTATTATTATTATTATTATTAACCGATTATTATTCCGCGAGATTCACCGAAGAATTTTCATATGCTCTATAATATAAAGGTATTCGAAAAATTAACTATGCACACTTACATTATGATATGTATTCAAGGAATATTATATATACACGATCGAGAATTATTTTTAATAAATTAATATTGAATAGGTCTTCGTTAAACGTATACATAGAATTGTTATATTAACACGACATGTACGCTACGTCTTTATATTGTAAACAATTTTTGTTGAATTAACCGTTCGATATATATATATTTTCACTATGAAATTAAAAAAGTAAACACATTTGTGACAAGTAATTGTTAATATATTTACATATATCTAATATATATATTTTACATTGATTTTCTATAAATCGTACGCATCGAACGTAAAAACGCGTATAAATAATGCAGATTTAAAAATATACATACATATATCACCCTAGAGCGAAATTAATAATAAATCAATGTTTGTTTTTATAATATATATATAATACGCGAATCCTTAATTATACCGTCTTCTGAATAGTCTTTCGTTTTCTTATATAACTATATATGTTCCCTTTTTTCTTAAAAATATCTCAACTTTACAAATATTATTGAATAATAATAATAATTAATTAACGGTTGTATATCGCGTAAAAGACATACACACGGTAATTCGAAAATCGCGACCTCTTTTTCCTCAGCGAAGCGGGGTATATGGACGAACCTTTCAAAAAGAAAAAAGAAAAGGAAAAGGAGAGGGAGGGAAGGAGGAAAAAAGAAAAACAGCCTTCGCCTATCTTTAATCAAGCAAGCCGCAAAGAAAGCGCATCACATAAATAAAAGTGCGCAGCTCGGAAGCGCGAAATTAGAGGGGGCGAGAACGTATAAACGTCGTCCATTAATTAAAAGGGTCGGCTAGGTTCAATTAGCCGAGCCCTGGCTGTCGTTTCTGGCCCGGCCCACGCTCGACTAACCTACCTGTCAGGGAATCCGTTGCTCGCCCAGCAAAATCTAAACGGAGGTGTATACGTTTCGAACAAAGTGGGATGATACGCCCGGGAGTGTGGATATGATAACGAATTTATATCAAACGTTATCTATACTCTATTATAATTCTACACAACATTTCGCTTTTATTTATAATTATTTTTTTTTATTTACGTTTTTCAACAATTTTGTTTCAATTTTCAAAAACGGTTTAATATATATGTATACGATTGATTTTAAAATAGCAGATTTCTCTGTCTAATATCGAATATACGCGTATAAGAAATTACACCGTGCTCGTACAAAAATTTGATCTGTTTATATACTTTGGAGATTGGATTATAATTGTAGCGTGTAAACTTAAAATTAATTGAAATAAATTAATCCAAATGGTGTGTGAAATTCACAAATATTTGATATACAATTAGATCGACGGAAATAGAATAATAATATGTTAGTCCCGTGATTCGCTAAATACTCTTTACAATTATTTGAGTCTATCCAATTAAAAATTTTCGTTGGATAAATTGAATTTTACATTCTTGATGACCAATACGGCAACTATCCGTTGGCCACGATAACAAATATAAAGGGCCTTCTTTCTGTAGAAAATTTTTATTAAAATTATAGGTACTACGATCACTAATCTAGCTATAAATAAGCAAGTGCGATTAAAAAAAGTAGTTTTGGTAATTTTATAGAGAAAAAATAATGAATGTGAAAAATCGTACTGGGTGCTAGATTATTGTATCTGTTTTTTTTTCTGAACGAATGACTATTACACTACGGATGTAACTTCAAATTCTACCGTTTCTATGGAATTTAATTATTGTAAGTTAACTGAAACTATATGAACGACTTACAATCTTTAATTTGTACTAAAGAAGTCGTAAAATACTAGCACTGTCATAAAAGCAATATTTAAAAAATAAAATGTTTCATGCAATAAAATAATTATTATCAATATTTACTAAATATTATTTATTTTATTTTATATATTTATCATCCAGATAAAATTACGTGCACTATTTAGATACGACATGATGATATAGAGATAAAATAAATTAATCTGTACAGGTACCTAAATATGTCATTATGACATTTCAAAATTTATAATATTATTATATGTACAATTAGGAATTATATATTATAAAGAACTTTGATACTCCCACAAGGAATTTTTACCACTTATAGCACAAGTAGCCATTTTTCATTTGTACCGAACGCAAAATTACAATTCCCAAGTACTCGTAAGATTCTCAGATGATAGCAAAGGATTTTAATCCTCTCACAATTCAATATGATAAAATATAAATATTAATTTAAATTCATGTTTCTCTTCCTTAAATTCAACGATAATTAGAGAACCGTGAAGTTACATCATACACACGAAATCAATATCTGCAATTAGTCCTTAAAACACGAGTAATACATATACATATACTTACCAGTATCTATACACGACGTTACAACCAATAGTAACGAGCATAAAAATCTCTAATACCATATATATATATACGTACGATACGGTCCGTGGCGTTTAAAAATAAGCGGTCGTAAAGCAGAAAAGTTAATTATAGAAGAGGCAAGAGAAATAGATAAAAGAGGTAAACAGCAAACTGGTCTGCAAATAGAATGCGAGAGTAAATAGGAAGAAAGCGCGAGGGCAGATAACGCCGAGGGAAGAATAAAAAGGGAAGGAAAACCCAATGAAACCGAAAACGGAGAAAATGTATAAGCTAATTTAGAAGAGGAGAATAACGAAAAAAAAAAACAAATACAAAAATTGCACGACATCGTTCCGTTTCTCCCTTTGTTTCTTTTTTTTTTAAGAAATTTACACTTAAATTTTAAAGGAAAGACAGAGTAGAAGAAAAAAAAACGATCGCGTATTAACGTATATTATAGAAAAATAAAAAAGGAATAGAGATAATGATTCGACCGTTGTTTAGCGAAGTGGTCACGCGATGTTTTAGGCAAGCCACTCGTTTTCCTTCGCAATTTGCCTCCTTAGTTTGTGCTTTTTAGACTTTCCCTGCATATACCCGCGGACGATAAACTCGACTGTACGTGCAACAAATACCTTTACCTTTAACGTGCATGTACGTGTGTATATGTATATATATATATATATATATATATATATATGTATGTCGCCCGTAAAAAATGTTTCTCCTTTCATCGAGCGATATTATTATTTACTTCGTCTTATCCCATAACGCCTAGCCTATAATTCCTTCTTTTTTTTTGCCTTTTGCACATTAAAATGTAAATTGAACCGATGTCCAATTAAAATGCTAATTTTTATTGGCTACGTCGTCGCGAGAAGTTGAGCGATGCGTGTTGCTTTTGCTTATGGGCGAGATTTACTTATTACAACGGATTTTTCACGTGTATATACGACACGGCCGTCCCTGGGTAACCGTGAAACGCCGCGGATTTTTCTCCACGATTTAACGCGACTCCTCGAAGGTTGATTTTTCAGATCTATATACATATCTACATATCCTCGCGGCTTTTCTGTATATAAACCCTATTGTTTTTCGTTTTTTGTTTTTTTTCTAGTTTTAGTTAAGATCGAACTTGATGATTATAGAGTACCCACGGATAATTCGAATTTTATAAGACGTAAATATTTTTTCATTACTTGAGGTATATAAGCGTTTTCGTATGGATTACAGTTTTGTAGATATGATAATTTAAGCGATTATCAGTTATTGTGAAATATATTAAATTGAAATGTAATCGAAATTGTTGTTACGAATTCAAGTTGTATTGTGATATTTGGTTAATTTGTTGGATTGCAAATATTTATATTGATAATGTATAAAACGAACGAATAAAGTTGCTTTTTTGACTCTTTATAGTGTCCATCTCTCGTAAAGATACATTTCGCGCTATCGCTGTTTATTACTACTATAATTACTAATAATAAACATTTAAACATTGAAAAAAATAGATTTACGATCTAAACAAATGAGGAGTTCTGATCACGGATTTCGTTGCAACTCTGGGAACTATTTTTTAGTGCAGAAATATGAAATAATTCATATAAAATTTAATGTCACGAGTTAATCATATTAATCTATTTCAGTTTAATCGCTGATATCTTGGTAACGATTAAACGTAGACACTCAATCTTTTAGAAAACTAAATACCGCTTGATTATAGAGGAATTACATAGAAGTAAACACAAGTGGTTTTAGGGGGTATATACCGTATGATAACCAATTCCAGTTGAACACCCAATTGTTGGTCATTTTGTTAATATAATTCATAAGAAATAGTATACTATGACACTGTTGTGGGAGATGGTTTTCTACATTTCACGAGGTTGTTCGCACGAGCGAAGCGAGTGAGAACATCGAGAAAGGTAAAAAAACATCTTCCACAATAGTTTCATACGATATTTTATAACATTGGAACCTCAAAATCTGAAATAAAAGTGGGATTTTGAGGTTCAAATGTAATAAACTAATTTTTCAATATTAAAATATTTGGAAAACAATGATATATTTCACATATTATGATAAATAATATGTAAAATAATGACAAGTTTTATATTCATATACGCATTTTATACGCATCCGTTAAGGTATGATATAGAATTGGTCTCAACTGATCATAAATTGATTGTGTTACGGTACACTAAGAAAAGAGAAAACAGATAGTCCATTACTGTCAACTGGAATGATGTTCACTTTAGATCTAGCCGATATTCCTACAGTTATCAATATCATTTTTTCTCGAAACGACTGATTTAACTTTTTGAGTCGAATTATAATTATTGAATTTATTATTTACGACACATCTACGAATATTTGTAGAGTAGAATATAATATAATTAATTTAATAATAAATTAAACTTTACATGAACCAGTTTTACATTATTTTCCCTTCACAGTGCAAATAATTATTAATTATTTAACAAATTAATATTACATTATTTAAAGAAAAAACAAATCTATTTATTTTTCTATCGAATTTAAATTATATTTATAAATATTTTCGAATACTTACATAAATATATATATATATATATATATATATATACACACAATATGTAAAGAAGATAATCGTATTAAATTCTGCTCTACGAATATTCATTATCTGACGCATAATGCGACACCTTATATACTTTCGTATACTGTAACCAAGCTTCAAAACGTAACATTTTCTAAAGATGAAAATCTTGTTTTGTTAGAAAAAAAGAAAGAAGGGTATCGCATACACACAAACACACACGTACATAAAGAGAGATAGGTTAAATACATTATCCCGTATACTCCAGAATCAATTTGTTGAGCTCTCGAGAGAGGCAAGCACAAATAGAGCCGTATAGTTAGCATCGTCCGAGCTTAAAATTCCGCAGCGTCATATCCCTACGGGACGGTGTGTACATGTATAGATGTATACGTATATATATATACAAGAGAGAGAAAATCGTTGGGGTCGAGTTCTCTAAGTGGACAATCGGGATATCGCGTGTCGCACCTATTGATTCCTCAATGTGCGTGTAAGCGCGTGACAACACCTCCAGAGTGTACATTAATTAATAAGGATGTCGAGGGGTTGTCTCTCTCTCTCTCTCTATACGCGACCTCGTGATTAGACCACCAACCGTGGAGAATCACTTGTTATGTTAATAACTTGAGGTAATTTCGTTTAATGGAAATATTGAATGGACGTACTTGATTTATTTACTCACCTTCTTTATATACATCCAACCCCCCCTTTTTCTAATTGACTTACCAAGAATGTTTATTATTTATACGTATATGTAAAACGCACTTTGAATATTAATACGCGTATGTGTGTGTATATACTTACATCAAGGCAAAATAATAAATGTATTACACTCTTGGAAAAAAAAGAAACATTGATTCGCGGTATGTGTATATGTAATACGTATAAAAGAAAAAGATACGCACGTTAAATATTAATGTATCTACCTATATATACGTATGGTAAAACAAACAAATCGTCTTATATATGATTCGAATGATGCGTATATACGAATTGAAAAATAAAAGAAAATTTACAAGGAAAAAAAAATGATAATACTTAAACAAACGTTATATTTTTAAATTACATATTTTATCGATAGATCGTTATGTATTGTACCACTGAATTTCAATGCTGATATTTCTTTTTGTACGTCCTGAATCTCTATAGATATATATCAATCATTATTTAAGAAATTCTTTTGTTAGATCGGTTACGTGAAAAGGTTTATGTGTTTGACGCAAATAAAGAGAGACGTAAAGGGTATAGAGGATATCAAAGAAAAAAGAGTCAAAGTAGCCAGATGTTCTTCAACGGTGAATTTATTTGTTTTCTCTCTCCTTTTTTTTCACCTTTTTACGTGTACATTTATAGGAGAACCTTCTCTCCGAGTGAATTTTGTTTGATCGATCAGCCCGCATTCAATCTGGTCTGACTATATTCGGATATTGCCACTTAATATTTGACAGTTTCGAAGAATGTAAAAACCGTACGATCGTCGTTGCGTAATGTGTATATATATATATATATATATATATATATATATATATTAATTACTTTTTATGTACGAATATGAGTAAACGTACGTGTTATAAATATTATTTACAGCTATATTGTTTAATCGTCGACTCGCGTAGATTTGACCATCGTAATCGTTCACTCCGCGTTACAGCTGATTTTTCATAGATACTTACGTGTATTATACGTGCACATAAGAATCGCAACGCAATATTTGAAAAGGAGCTCAAGGGTGCGCAGTTTTACATCGTGAAATTAATTAATTATGTATTTTATATATTTTGCGATTGATCAGCGCGAGTAGATGTATGTAAACTCTTGCACACAATGTATCGCATCGAAACACCTGACAAAAATGTTATATTCGTTTTATAAAACGTAAAAGAAATAAATTCAAATTCTCATTCGGCTTGATGGTTGAGAGAGAGAGAGAGAGAGAGAGAGAGAGAGAGAGAGAAATAAAGAATTTTTAAACTATGCTCTTACCCGCAATTTTGGATATTACATATATATATATATGGTATATGTAACTGTAATAAAATACGTTTCTATACGTCGGGTGAACGATTCAGACACTTATAACCGACACTCGTTAAACTACCATGCATATAAATGTATATATATATATGGACAGATACCGAGAAATTAGCAACCTCCAAGGTACATGTAGGAAATAAACAGAAAAGAGAGAGAGAGAGAAAGAGAGAGACGGCGTCCGGTTGATAGAAAAAGAGAAAGGCAAGGGAGGGAGGGAGAGAGAAGCGAGTCGAATCGATCTATACGAAGGAAGCAAGGAAAAACAAGCGTCGAGTCTGCGCGAACTTGAGGGGGTGTATAGGGTAGGGGGTCGAGTTCCCGCGGGGTTATAAAGTTGCGCGGTGGCGGTGGCCGCGGAGCTCGTGCGCGTAGTTACTCGGAGGTCCCATTGATTTCTCAGGCCCATGTCAAGGCTGCGCACGCGAAGACCCCGGCTACCTCTCTCTCTCTCTCTCTCTTTCTCTCTCTTTCTCTCGCTTCCATCTCACTCCGACACCTGAAGTTCGCGGACTTGAAGCCCTCACTTCGGTTAATGCATTGCCGTTCCTCGAAGCTTACCGTTGTTATTTCACGACTTTTATTGCCTTCGGGAGAAAATTGGTCGGCTTGAGTACACGGGAGATTGAATTTATTTTACCTCTATACGTATACATGCAAACACACGTACATACACATATACACGTGAAAATATACCCTTGGCGTAACTGTCCTTTTTTTTTATTCTTCGATGCGTTTACTTCATTATTAATTAGCGTACGCGTATAATTGAATAACCGCGATACACCGTTCTAATATTAATAACAATTTTTTTTTAGAGATTTATTTTCAGAGCGAACGATATACACGTTAACGATATGTATATTAAATTAATCGTAACAAAGTGATACTTCGTTTCGAAATAATTGCGATGCACGTTATAATTGTAATCATAAAAAAAATTTCACAAATTACATGGTATTTCAGATAAAATTGTTGATATATAACGTATATATCGATTACGCGCGATATCGAATTCAAAACCCAAACGAAATTCTCCTATATACGCATACGCGCACTTGAGACGAGATTTTAGTTGAAAAATAAAAAGAAAAAAAAACGTACATTGTCACGTATATATAAGGGATTATCTGTAAAAAGTAATGAATAAGTTATGATAAATATCGATTTGACCGACAGTAACGTTGAAGCCATGAATAGTTTATAATTATCAATAATTCCTGGGCAATTCCGTAACCTCAAAGTATGTCAAGATGTAACGAAAATTTCAACAGCCACGATAAATATATACATGTATACATATACGTATATCGATTTGGTAAACGGTATTAATTTTAATATTTTCTTCTCGTTAAAGTATTTCTGTACGTATACTCGAACACGTTTCATTTTTATTTATTTTTATTTTTTTTTTTTTCAAATTTTAACGACAGTTTAAAGTATATAAGCCATTTAAAATTTGTGCACTCGCTCCCCTTTAACTGGAAAATAAAGACGCGCGTCCGTGAAGAAAATTGGCTTGTATACTCGCAGTACAAAGAAAACTGAAAGAAGAGGTTCTAAGACTCGTGTATAAATAGCGACGTAAATATAGACATACTTAATAATACAAAAATAAAATATTTTCTATGTGGAAAAAGAGAGAACGAGAGAGAGAGAGAGAGAGAGAGAGAGAGAGAGAGAGATAAGAGAGAAAAGAACAATTTTCTTTTTTGTAATATGATTTGTATCTAAAAATTGATTAATTGCGTGTATATTGATGCGAGTTTAAAAATACGTAAGTGTAACCCTGCGAATTATACATTTTTCTATATAAAAATTCCTATTTATTTATTTACAAAAATGTATCAATAAATAATAAGTATTAGTAGCGTAAAATTACAGGCTAAACTTTTACCTATCAAAAACCCCATTTATACGTACAATATAAATATTAAAAAAAAAACATAAAAACAGATCAAAATGAACGTCCCTAGAAAGGCCGTCATGCTTCACAGGGATAAATACTATTGAATGTCTATTTATCGTATTATATCTATACTCACTCATTTTTCGTTATATTCCAAATACAGCAATTATTATTATTATTATCAATAATATTACTATTAATGAAGAATAAAAAAGAGGGATAAAAGTTGCGTACCAAACCGAACGACTATGCTATAATAAAAAAAGAAATAGCGTCTCTACGCAACCTCAAGAAAAACATTACCCAAAAAAAAAAACCGAGAATCTCCGAATAGTCATTACGTGGAGTATATATGCAAGGAAACAAGAAATAGCAACAAATCCGCGACACGAGAAGAAACAAAAAAGGAAGAAAAAAAAAAGAGGAGAGGAGAAAAGAACGCGTAAGCTCGTCAACGTCTCTTCCCTCGGATATAATCGTACGTCGTATAAATAGAATACCGAAGAGAGAAAACGCAGCGTAGAGGGATGGAGGGGCGGCTAGAGAAATGGTATATACAGGTATATGTATATAACGAGATCGCACCGTCCGCCGCAATAATCATAGCCCGAAGCGGGGAAAACCTTGACACGCGGGTGCCTATCGATCAACGCCGAGGCCGTCAGCCTCTTCGAGTCGCGCGCGCGAGGATCATCCCTCGAGCTCGCGAGCGCGCGAGCGCGCATGAAACTTTTAACCGGGCGAGTCTCAATGCCGCCGCCGCCGCCACCGCCACCGCCAGCCGCACAGCTGATTGATATATATGCCTTTGTAAACGGGATTATTCCTATATTATATACAGCTGTAATTGAATGAGATATATTACCTATGTCGTGTGCGATACATAAGATACACACCTCGTCATTTCTTTTTTGCTTTCTCAACACACGCGTAAACGCGTACGTACGTGAATATATATCGATTTTTACGCGATGTTGATTTTCAATCGAGGCGGATTATATATGTGTGTGTGTGCAGCCCTCGAGTTTATTAAAATTTAATAGAGACGAGGCGGTGGTTTAAGGTATTATATACACATACGTATACGGCATTTGTCCGAGTACGTTCTTAAAATTCAAAATATTTTTTTATAGGTAAAACACTTCTCGCGTTAAATTATTATTTTATACGTGTAATTAATTGAAACGCGTTATTGGTGTACGTTAAGTATAGATTATAATGCGCAAACATACATCCGAAACATTTAATTACTATAAATCAGGGTTCGACAAGTAGTCGCCAACCACTTATTTTCGAATACTTTTTCATTATTTAAATGAAGATATTTAAAAAAAAAACCAATCGACTTGTATAACTAACGTTAAATCAAAAAGTATAATTCCAAGAAAGTATTATCTTTACACTCAAATAATGAAAAATTATTCGAAAATGAGTGGTTGCAGCGACTATATATACCCAACCCTGCTTATATAAATAATATTTTCTCGGAATAATAGTTAAGTATTTATTCAACTTTTTTTTTTAACTTTAGGGGTATTTATACGAATAAATTCCCATAAAAAACATTATGGTGGTTTGAAAAATATTTTCTCAGGGGGACCTGATCGCAAAGATTCAAGACAACGAAAAGATTCTTTTCCCATGTGGCACACCAATCTCTTCTCGCTTCTCAATTCGTATTATTTTCCAAATGTACAACGCGTGTCGTTGACACGGAATACCAAGTTTACGTCTTTGAAGGATAAACCAAAATTGTTGTATTTTACGGTATATATATATATATATATAAGATTTTTACTAAACGTAGAAATGTTGATATTATAAATTTAATACACTGAGAAAAGTTAGTTGTAGTAAAAATTATAATACTGTCTAATAATACAATTACAAGCTGTCAAAAGGCAATAAATTGTGGTAAAAGTTAATAGACTTTTTAATAAATTGTCACTATATATGCAGTACAATCATTTTTTTAATTTTGACAGTTTGTATAATTTTATTACTAAAAACTATTCTAATTTGTACTACAATTTACTTATCTCAGTGCGTTTTTAAATATTCGAGGGTTTCTTTTTATAAATCTGCAGCGTATATTTTATATCTAAAATGGGGTTTCCGTAGATAATTTTATTACAACATAGACTCTCTAATTGTGGAAACATGAGAGTGGTCGTTTTTGTTTTTAAAGATTGACAAGATAGTCACATTTGAAAAAAATTAATGTGCATTACTAAAAAAATTATTAGTATAGCTCTTTCACATGTGAATATACATCATTTGAAATTGTAAATATATATATATGTTTATTGACAGATGCTAAATATTTACTTTTAAAAAAACAATGAAATGTTACAACGCGTATGCACGTGCGTGCTATTAAATTTTAGATCGTTATTAACTGCAGGCCGACTCAACGAAAAATATTCTAAACCACCTGAACGTGAATATAATTAAGATATTTGAAACGACGGATTTTGTTGTTAAAGAAAAGATGACATTGCGTTCTGATCACTGTTCAAAAAGGTGACAACTCGACCACACCCGAAAAAAGATTCTACGTCTCAACTGACTTTTTAAAATGGTGCTATGTATACTCGGCCAGAGCTAATAATAGGGGTTATTTTACACAAACTTTTTTCGATCCCTCCATCCACACCGGTCGAAAATCAACAATTCCACATAGTTGTATCAAAAACTACTATTTTGAAACTTTAAGCTATTGCGACATACTATTTGTAAATTAAAAGATTGTTCAGTACGAGTATATACCCACTGAAAATTTTTATGCGAAATAACCCTTATTTTTGGCTCTGACCGAGTTTAGCCCCTTTTTAAACAGTCGTAACGTACCCCTCACCTCTTTCGCTGCGGTCCTCGAAATACGTACGAAAAAAATATCGTAACCCATACAAATTGTGAATAAAGGTTAAAAAAGTTATACAGTAAAAAAAATTCTTACGATAAGAGAATGTGACTTAACTATTAATTGCAAGTCCCATATATGATAAAAATTTGTTGTATACAAAAAAATACGTGGTGAAGTCATATTTATTTATCGTAAGACTTTCTTTTTCTCATTCCCCGAGATTTCCCGAATTTTTACCTATAGAAAAACAAAGGTAAATATTCGCATTGACAAAATAAAAAAAAACCATATAGTATATAATCGTTCCGCAATTTCGAATATAAATTCAAATAAAATGGATCACCGGGCAAACTAATACGCGAAGAAAAGGAAACAAGAGGAGGAGGAAGGAGGATGAAGGAGGAGGAGGAGGGTATATAATAAAGAGGAGATTTCTGGGTCGCATTAGGGTAATGCATTCGCGGATAGTGTCCCACAGGAGATGGAAAGCGACACTCGTTCTTCTTCGCAGATCCACAACTCTGAATGAGGACGGACAGCAAAGAGGCGCGAGATGAAAGGAAACACCTCTGTAACCGAGGAATTTCCCATTTCCAAGGCCTAAGGATGGATTTTTCCCTTGCGCACTAACGTTATGTATAATAAACGTCGAGTGTATTTCTTCCCTTTGACGCGCTCAGATGTAACTGAAAGGATTCCTACTTTTATGTATACATACATACGGATATATATATATATGTGTGTGCAAGAAACGTATACATCAGTGGTTCCAGGAACGAAAGAAAGAAGCGAAATTCAACTTGTCTCTTCTTACTCTTATATGCGATGGTACATACCTATATATAGATATATATATAATTCCCTTTTTACATATACATACACGACAAGATCAAAGTTATTATTTCCATGAAAATCAAACCTCTCGTGAAAATAAATCGGACGCGGCCGATACAACCTTATCAATTATTATGGAAAAATAATACCCAAATTCGTTAAATTATATATATATATATATATATATTTCACCTACATATACACACTATACAGCCTTGACTCCCGATAGAAATACGAAATAATTAACTGCGTTAATTATAAATTTCAGTGCGTATATATATATAATTAACCAATTTGAAACGTATCAACGTCAATGCCGCGTATATATATATAAAGGATACGTGTTTTCGTGTTTCGATTTAACCTACGGGAATATCGTGAATTTTAGTAGTATAAGTGTGATTTATTGGAGGGAAAGATAACTAGATCCTAAAATGTATTACCTTCCTGTAATAAAATAAGGAAACTCCTCCTCAATATACTTGCTTTACCGAGCACAAATCTTCAGACGTAACTCTACCGAAACTTCGATTTACGTATACATATACTGTATATATACATACACACACACGATGAAACTTCAAAGGTCGCTTATTTTTCTTTCATCTTTGGGAAATGTTGGAAATAATCGGCAGGTATATTTTATATCTAAAATGGGGTTTCCGTAGATAATTTTATTACAACATAGACTCTCTAATTGTGGAAACATGAGAGTGGTCGTTTTTGTTTTTAAAGATTGACAAGATAGTCACATTTGAAAAAAATTAATGTGCATTACTAAAAAATTATTAGTATAGCTCTTTCACATGTGAATATACATCATTTGAAATTGTAAATATATATATATGTTTATTGACAGATGCTAAATATTTACTTTTAAAAAAACAATGAAATGTTACAACGCGTATGCACGTGCGTGCTATTAAATTTTAGATCGTTATTAACTGCAGGCCGACTCAACGAAAAATATTCTAAACCACCTGAACGTGAATATAATTAAGATATTTGAAACGACGGATTTTGTTGTTAAAGAAAAGATGACATTGCGTTCTGATCACTGTTCAAAAAGGTGACAACTCGACCACACCCGAAAAAAGATTCTACGTCTCAACTGACTTTTTAAAATGGTGCTATGTATACTCGGCCAGAGCTAATAATAGGGGTTATTTTACACAAACTTTTTTCGATCCCTCCATCCACACCGGTCGAAAATCAACAATTCCACATAGTTGTATCAAAAACTACTATTTTGAAACTTTAAGCTATTGCGACATACTATTTGTAAATTAAAAGATTGTTCAGTACGAGTATATACCCACTGAAAATTTTTATGCGAAATAACCCTTATTTTTGGCTCTGACCGAGTTTAGCCCCTTTTTAAACAGTCGTAACGTACCCCTCACCTCTTTCGCTGCGGTCCTCGAAATACGTACGAAAAAAATATCGTAACCCATACAAATTGTGAATAAAGGTTAAAAAAGTTATACAGTAAAAAAAATTCTTACGATAAGAGAATGTGACTTAACTATTAATTGCAAGTCCCATATATGATAAAAATTTGTTGTATACAAAAAATACGTGGTGAAGTCATATTTATTTATCGTAAGACTTTCTTTTTCTCATTCCCCGAGATTTCCCGAATTTTTACCTATAGAAAAACAAAGGTAAATATTCGCATTGACAAAATAAAAAAAAACCATATAGTATATAATCGTTCCGCAATTTCGAATATAAATTCAAATAAAATGGATCACCGGGCAAACTAATACGCGAAGAAAAGGAAACAAGAGGAGGAGGAAGGAGGATGAAGGAGGAGGAGGAGGGTATATAATAAAGAGGAGATTTCTGGGTCGCATTAGGGTAATGCATTCGCGGATAGTGTCCCACAGGAGATGGAAAGCGACACTCGTTCTTCTTCGCAGATCCACAACTCTGAATGAGGACGGACAGCAAAGAGGCGCGAGATGAAAGGAAACACCTCTGTAACCGAGGAATTTCCCATTTCCAAGGCCTAAGGATGGATTTTTCCCTTGCGCACTAACGTTATGTATAATAAACGTCGAGTGTATTTCTTCCCTTTGACGCGCTCAGATGTAACTGAAAGGATTCCTACTTTTATGTATACATACATACGGATATATATATATATGTGTGTGCAAGAAACGTATACATCAGTGGTTCCAGGAACGAAAGAAAGAAGCGAAATTCAACTTGTCTCTTCTTACTCTTATATGCGATGGTACATACCTATATATAGATATATATAATTCCCTTTTTACATATACATACACGACAAGATCAAAGTTATTATTTCCATGAAAATCAAACCTCTCGTGAAAATAAATCGGACGCGGCCGATACAACCTTATCAATTATTATGGAAAAATAATACCCAAATTCGTTAAATTATATATATATATATATATATATATTTCACCTACATATACACACTATACAGCCTTGACTCCCGATAGAAATACGAAATAATTAACTGCGTTAATTATAAATTTCAGTGCGTATATATATATAATTAACCAATTTGAAACGTATCAACGTCAATGCCGCGTATATATATATAAAGGATACGTGTTTTCGTGTTTCGATTTAACCTACGGGAATATCGTGAATTTTAGTAGTATAAGTGTGATTTATTGGAGGGAAAGATAACTAGATCCTAAAATGTATTACCTTCCTGTAATAAAATAAGGAAACTCCTCCTCAATATACTTGCTTTACCGAGCACAAATCTTCAGACGTAACTCTACCGAAACTTCGATTTACGTATACATATACTGTATATATACATACACACACACGATGAAACTTCAAAGGTCGCTTATTTTTCTTTCATCTTTGGGAAATGTTGGAAATGAAACGAGAGCGTTTATTAACTACCAAACAAGGTGCATTCGGTACTTTTAATATTTATAAAATATATACATACATTTTTCGGTATCATTCGAACTAATCTAATTTTACATCAGACAAGGGCTTAGTAAAGAAATAAATTAATGGAAAAAGGATTATAGAACTTTTTTACCTTTAATATTAAAAGAATATATTTTTATACTAATTCAAGCACGGAAGCACATCGAGTTCAATCCAGATCTTTTGTCGATATTATATATATATATAACAGAATAATTATATTTTCTTATATAAATAACGATGAAACGTTTATATATATTTCTTTATTTAAATATATAAAATAAGTAACCTATAATAATTGGTGATATAATATAAATCGGTAAATCCGAATAAAATCTAATTGTCACAATGAACACGGAGTGCACAATAAGTCTAATAAATAAAAAATCCGATTAATTTTGAACGAACTGATAAATGTATAACCAATCATATGAAATCATCATCGAATGACCAAATATAACAAATTAAATATAATCTCTTAGAAAATTAAAGATAAATGTACTACTTATATATTTATATAAAAAATATGATTTAACAAGAGCTTAACCTCTTGGCGTACACGCGTAAAAAAAGGGAACACCAACCATATATATACCATATATGTATATATATATATCCTTGATTATAAAAGTTCAATTTTTATGATGCACTTATATAGGTTATACCGTGCTTGCGAGAGTATTCCAAAGAGCTTTTCTTCTTCACGATGCAAGAGATCATTATATCGCGATCGATACACACCGTACTACCATCAAAAAAGGATGTTTGTATAAACTTTACGTCAAAATAACTTTTCCCCCAAAATTGTTAACGATATATATCGATGCGCAATGTTATTATTTTTTTCGGTTAATTTGACGCGGATATGCGTTTAAATACCATGTATAGGTACGCACACACACACACACACACACACACATATGTATACGTTTTTAATTGCGTGTTTATGTCGTACAGAGATAATTAAAATAATTTGCTTTACAAATGGAATTTTCATGTAGAAAGGTTATGCACAGTATAAATAATCTTCCGAGGTCGTCGAGCTAGAAAAATCGATATTTCCCTCGTGTATATATACATATATACATTATGAAATTTATACTTATAATAGATGTTTAAATTTACGCGTTTAATTAATCACCGAGAGGTAAAAATCCGGTTATTTGATTGACCTGCTATTACGAACAATTATTTTTCAATTGTATGCGCAGCTACATATGTTGGGAGGGGCGTGTTAGGTATAAATAATGAATAAATAATTGCGATGTAACAAAGTATTTCTATTTGAATCATTAAATTTATATTTGAACATCTTGAATATATGAAAATTAAGAAAATTAATTGAAAATGTATAGAGAATAAAAGTAGCGATTAATTAATTGTTTCATTTCAACCTTGGGGTACGTACAGGCTTATCAGGCTAAGGAACGTAGCGAGATCGAGATTTAATCAAGATTTAAAATAAATTAAAGATCAAAAACTTTACTCTCTAAAATAAATAAATTGCATATATACATATTGTATATCAATAAAATTAAAATCGTATATAGATTTCTCAATGATGAAATAGTCGTATATATATATAATACTCGTCAATTTCGAAACTCAACGATATATAGATCGACTTATTAGAAACGGATATACGAATATAAAAAAATAAGGAAAAAAAGAGGACAAGCATAATCGTAAAAGCCATATGATAATAAACCACATGATATTGTATATTTGCAGCTCGTCACGGAATATTACGCGATATCGTGGAGATATATAAAAATAAAAATTGCATTCTAGTTCAGCGGATACAACATTTAAGTCTTTCTTAAGAGAAAAAAAAAAATAAAGTGTTCGAGTCCGTTTTCACGGTGCGATTTGTATTATCGTAAACATATGATCTCTACATATTTTTTTGATATTTTGGATATTCATTAGTAAACGAATTGTTCATTATATTTATTACTATGTCATTACGTACATTAGATTTTATCAATGAAGTATTAAAAAAAAGAAAGACCGATAAAAAAGTTTTTTTTTAATTTATCAAAAGCTATAAAAATATACTGCAATATGTAGAAGCATTTTATACACGATTCATTTAATCATTTAATTAAAATAAACTATTAAATATTTAAAAGTCACCATACAAATAAATTTCAGGCTTGTTTACATATATACATAAACTTAATATACATACACACATATATATATATATATATATATATATATATATATATATATATATATATATATATAATACACATATAGATTCATTTTCGAAAACGTTCAAAATAACTTATTTACATGAGAAAATATATTTTTATGTACAAATAAAGAATTATTTATGGTGTTACGTATTTCGCGATGGATATAAAATATAAGTGCACCTATAATTATTGAAATTCAGCGAATAAATCTGTGATGATAAGATTTGAAACTCAATAAAGAAAAGCATATTAGAATTATTATATAACGATATTAATCCCACGCATATATATCCGCTTGAACATCTCACACTTAATTATTTGAACAATAAAATCTGGAGGACTACGAAATTCAAACATTCTACGTAGTGTATATAAAATCATAGAAAATATATAACTTTTTAACGAGGACGATAAGACATCGACATGCCCAAATGGCATAATCACCATTAGATTGATAATTACAACTCCCGTAACTTAAAATGTTGACCGTTTCCTTACGACCTCGTTTACATATCGCCTAAACTTTGATCGATCGATAACTCAAATACATAATCTACCGTGTAAACGCGTAAATGTAATCTAAACCAGAACGAAGAAAAATCACGTATATCGTTAATATGTGTACATTTTATCAAGAGGAAAATATAATTATAACCGTAAATCGTAATAAAGAGTGAAACTTGTTATCTAAATACATGACAACACGCAATCACACACGCATATAGTATATTATCACGTATAATTAAACGCACCCTTCTTCCCTATCAAACTTAAACCCTTGTTGCCCGATTTTTATCGCGTTAACGTCTAAAATCAACGTTTCGTATATTTATTATATTTCTTGATAACTAAACGCGACCGGATTATTTTTAATAAATATAATCAATTGAATATTGAAATTCTGAACTAAACTATAGCTGTATGCATTATAAATATATTCACTTTATTGAACCTATCTTATTAACACAAAGGTAATACGTGTATGTATATTAAAATATTTTCTTTTTTTTTTTATTACAATTAACATTTTATCTTAACCTTCTTTATTTTTCGAATTATATTAGATTTTGATTAGCTTGTAGGTTTTTGCATCTTTGAGTAACAGCTATGTTTATGGCCATAAATACAAAATTTTGTAAATTCGTGTAAAAAATTGGATTGTGTATATTGTATACCAATTACACCAAAGATTATCCAATAATAGAACATTTTTCGTTATTCTAAATAATGATAATTAATAATTATTGATATAAAAACATTTGGAATACTTCATAAAAATAAATAGGCCAAATAAAATATTATTTATAAAAATATTAATTATGTATTGTTTTTAACCATCAATTTATCATTTCTAATGCGTGCAGTGTACATATATATTGTAATTTTTGTTGGTATATATGCAATACATGTACGAATTCAGGTGTTGTATTTTGATATGTACGTGCGATGCGAAGGGTTAACAGATATATACACACCTAATTAGTCAGAGAATAATAAGTGATTATCGCGTCGCGTCGTGTCTCATCGATGTTTCAACACCGTATAAGCAATAACGACGTTGTGTGTATACATATATATGTATATACAGAGAGAATTTGCAACGGACCACGTGAAATATATTCGCGGCGCACGCAGGTTGTTCCTTGGCCGCGGGTCTAGGTTAAGCAGTTCTGGTTTACTTCGAGTGATGACCTGAATGAACGTGACGTAGAACGAATGAAGTCTCTACTGTATACACAACGATTGCGCGGCTACACACACCCTATGACCAACAATTTCGATTTCTCATGGCCTTGTATATAAACTATGACCTCTCGTATACGTCGCTCGTCGTATTATTTCTTTTTTTCTTTCTATACATAGTTTTTTTTTATATTAACTTTTAACCCTATAATTTCGAGTACGGGTTATATGGAGCGCGGTGTCGTGTTAGGGAATTTTACCGATCGCGTCCTCACCTCCAAAATTGATATACGCGAGAATTTCTACGTCAGATGATACAACCTACAGGAAATCGCTTGAAGAAAGTAAAAGAAATTTTTTTGGATTTTTATCTCATGTTGGTGCAATGTTATAGACAGTCAAAAAATTGAAATTATTCGAAAAATCTAATAAATTTAATGAAGAATCTGTTAAAATTAAAATAAAACGATGACATGTAATACATGGATATATTTCCAGATGACTTTTTTTTTAAATTTTATTCTATAAGCCATAACTCGGCTCAAAAAACTCGGCCACAAACCTGTCGGGGGCCGAAAGAAAGATAATATTGTTGGCTGCAAAAAAATTTTGGTTCAGTAAAAAATATTTGGTTGTACATTCTTTTTTTGTATTTTAAGATTTAATATGGTTCTAAAGTATAATATAATGAAAGTGACAATTAACGTATATACATTTAGCATATTCTTCTCTAAATTCATAAGATTTTCTCTCTATTTAACATATATAACAAAAAGTTGATAGTTTTTGAGTTAAAAAATGTTAAAAAAATGCTAATTTTTCGGGTTATTAAAACCGGGTTTAATAATACTGTATTATATGTGATCAAAAACGTCGAATTCAATCTGTCTTTGTATCATATATATATACGATCAAATAAACAAAGTTCTTGTTTTCTAATCGATTTCATTGAAGCGTGATACATTTTAATTTTTTGGGTCCCTCGATGAGGATTCGGCAATCACAAAATCCATTATGGCAAATCCAAAATGGCCTAGTCAAAATGAGTACAAATATTCTTGTACGTCATCGAGTCAAATACCTTTCATGTTTCGCAATGGATTTTGATGTAACTTGGTAAATATACATGTTTACCGTTTTGAGCCCTAAAAGTGAAAAATGCCGGGCACTTAACCGGCAATAAGTACATTATTAATTTTAGGACATGAAAATATTGACTTCAAAAATGACGATGAATGAACCATAACCAGGTTTTTCGTGACATACCGATATTATAAATCTTTATAAATAATTAATTCATTAGTAGAATAATATTATTCGATCGATTAGTTATATATTACCAACTATTTTACAACTAAAACTTCTGGAAGAAAGTTTTAAATGGATAAGTTATAAGGAATATAGATATTGATTTACAAAGTCACGAACCTCCGAGTTTTCAAATCTATATATATATATATATATATATATATATATATATATATATATATATATACGTATAATTAAGAGTTTCGAGTAAAATAAATAATTAACATTTTTCCGCGTACAATTTTGTATTTCCTTCCGAAATGTCACTTATTTATGTATTCTCGTATAAATTTAACATTGCTGAAAAGAAACATCATACCGAATATCAAAAGTTTCTTCTAAAATCTGCTTTCGTGTAATTCGGAGGGGTAGAAAATTTTATTAAGTATTTCGTTTATCTTCTTATAAATTGGAAAAAATAAAGGAGAGTAATCGGTAAAGTTTTCTGATATCGTGCAGGAGCATTTTAAATTTGAATTAAGATTGTCGCGATAATCTCCAAGTTTCAAGCGACTTCCTAAGTAGTATTGTAATTACGAGCTTCTCTCTCGTTCCGAAAACTAAGTTTAACTTTTTTTTTCTTATACTTTTATCGATCCTCTTCAAGAAAGAATGAAGTGGCCCCGCCGTCACCCGAAATTATCCACAATTTGCCTAGAAAAAATTTCTTCTTTTCTCTTTTCTTTTTTTATATTTTTACGTACACGACGTTATTAACAAAAATATGCTACCTCGGTTCCTACCTCGCGGATGAATAATGAACTTCTTTTCATTCCAATAAGATATTACTAAATTTCTGTTTATAATGCATTTTACAATTGTAAATGTATATATATAAACGCACAGTAAAAATCCGCGCCATGGAGTTGCAATGAAATTCAATCGCATCCACAAAGTCTACGAGATACGATCGTCTTTTGAAATTTGTTTGAAAAGAAGGAAAATTTTAAAGGAACTTTATACGAAAGTGTAACTTTAATCTTTAACGTCATTTCGGTGTACTTTATATTAAATAAAATACCAGTGTAAAAATCGTAAAGTTTAAATAATATTAAATATACCTTCTAAAATGCGCAGTGAACAGAGCACCCAATATTTAAACCTAATTATTTTAATGCGATAAAATATTGTGTGTCAAAGGTGTAGGTTAAAAGAAAACTTTCTTGAAAATAAGCTCGTGAGAGTGGCCTTTCTTTACAACTTCTCGTGTTTCTCGAAACGAGACAAATGTAGCGACGATAAAATTTTCTTAAAATACATACGTGTATATTTTGCAATAGTCACTGAAAAAAATAAATCTAAGCGGAATTATTCTCGAATATAATTTTAGAATATTGATCTTTTTGAGTTGT
Organism: Theocolax elegans; assembly: GCA_026168455.1. Taxonomy (NCBI): domain Eukaryota; kingdom Metazoa; phylum Arthropoda; class Insecta; order Hymenoptera; family Cerocephalidae; genus Theocolax; species Theocolax elegans. The sequence continues at coordinate 1,241,863 of JANSJX010000008.1, read as the reverse complement.
ATTGTTTTCTTACACTCTTATATTTTTTACGAAAAAAAATTCCCCTCGATTATAAAATAATCACATTGGAGTAAACAGATTTTCTTCTCGAGGCATATTTAACGAAAATTCATTTTGGATCAACAATATATTTTTTCAGTGCTCTTTTTTTAAAAATCATTAGTTTAGAATATTAAAATGATTATTTATCAATTTCTTGAGGATCATATAGGTTTTTTAATTTCAATGAAAAAAAAACTCATTTTTAATAGTTGTGTTTACATTTTTGTACCTATTTGAATACTGATTTGTATATAAATATGTGAAAACGTTTATATATATTTAGTACGATGAGATTACTCTCAGATTAACAAGGTAGCCGTCGTTTGAGTCGACTTTATATGATTTGTATATTGTACGTGTAAGATAATATAATAAAAATTGTCTAACCTAAAGAATTTGGCAAATTTTGCCTGCACCGAAAGGAAAAGGCGCATTCCTGCGGTAGTAGTTTGACGATATTATAGCTATAAAATCACAAAATTTGTTAAAAACAGCAAAATTATAAAAAGTAACATTTAAAAATAGAAATATAAGTAAATAAATATATATGTATATATAAATACTCTGCCTAATATTAAAATAAATATATATATATATATATATATTAAGGAGGCGCACTAACGCTCCCGACAAAAAGTATGGGATGTACAGCTAGCCTATAGATATTCAGCTAACTCGCTCTGCGTATTTTATTAGATTTAACAATACATATATATTACATAAGATTACATATATATTTATTTATTTATTACATATTATTATATTATTATATATTATATATCAATTATTTTTGTCAATGTTGTCAATACTGAACCATTCATTATGAATGTTTATATAGCTTTAAAAAATGTAAGGTTAAAATATTACAATATTTTTACATTAGACCTATATATATATATTAAAATTACAGGCTACATCGCCAGGATTAAAAGCTATCCATATATAGTACATAGATCCGGTTATACTGTACTGTCAATTATTTCTATCAGTTATATATATAACGTAAAAAATAGGTATTTTTATTTATTTAAATTACAAAACATACCTAAATCTCAAGAAATTAAGAAACAACCATTTTAATTTCCACAATCAACATAATGGAATAAGATATTATAACAGCGAATCGTACAACATTATAAAATTAATCTTCAAAATATGGTAATATCACTTGCGAAGATAAATTTCGTTAAAGGTGTATATACATCGCACGTGTATATATACACGTACGATTAAGATTTCCATTGAAATAGGTATATATATACACACTCCGTAGAATTCCGCAACAAAAATTAGCATCTACAACTAGTATAGTGCTTAAGCGACCGAGCTTAGTTACCTTTAAATTAAAACCACATCTAATCGGTATTTTCGAGCTGGAACTCAGAGGTGCAGTTTTACTCCAGGTATATTCGCATACGTAATCGTTACCCTCTAAGCTCGAAAAGAGAGAAAGAGAGATAGAGACTCTGCATTTAGTTTCAAGGGGATTTTCTACTCGAAATATATATATATACACACACATACCCACACCCGGACGGTTTTCTCTTAGTCCTCTACAAAAACTCAATTATACGAAATCGTTAAGTATGGATTGGATTTGAACATTTCTCCTTTTTTTCCCTCAGTGAGCGGCTTTCACTTTGCTCCCTTTTTCATCAAATATATATATATATAACGACGTTTCAAAACTTTTACCTTGAATTCGCGTAATCAAGGTAACGTTATTTATTTCGCATCTTTGAGCGCGCATACGCGCCTTTTATTTTTAAATATCCATCTCTGCCAGAAAAAATAAAATAAAAACATTGAAAATTAAGTCGTTAAACCAAAAAAAAGAGTGAAAAAAGTAACTCGCGATTCCTATTTTTATATTGTATAAGTAAATATTTGTAAAATCGAGAACTCTCCATTTCCCGAGAAAATGGGATTGAATTTATAAAACGCAACGTACACTACACTAACCTAGTTCGTAAAATGTATTGTAAAACAATTTTGACAATTCGTGGAAATTTGAAACCATCCATACATCTATCGCTAAAAATCATTCGTTCATAACAAACAAACAAACAAACAAATAAAAAAGAAATATGCAATCATTTCGGTTTGTACATTGTGACCGGTTGATATTATACCTATATCTTTATTGTAATATTCAAATTCAGCTTACATATCGCTTGATATTGTAAAAATAAAAGTAATTGTGTAAGGGATTCATCTCAATCGATGAAAAATTAGCGGCTCTATAGTTGATATGATCAGCACTTGCTTGAAACTCGAGATGCACAGGAAATTTAACTAATAATTGTGATTTTCGTATTATTAAATTTATATCCAAAATTGAATTATATACAAATTATTTCTATACACAACGTACATTTTTACCATCTGATTTCTTGACAAAGACATCCATCGCTAATTAGCACAAAGTTATACGACGTCAATTTTTGTAAATTCGTATATTCATTAGCTATTAAGTCATACTGTTGCCTACCGAATTGTTGATCATCACCCGGTTCTTGATAATTTTTGTATTTATAAGTTACAAACAATATATGATAAATAAATTAAGAATCTGATCAGAATAATAAATTAAAAATAATAAATGTATACGTATATAATCTTTGAAAAAGATAATCCAAATGTTGTATATATTAAGCGTAAAGTAGTGATCAGAAATTGGTCTCGAGTAATCAAGAATTGGATATTATGTGATGGTATTCATTTAGTACATATCACGAAAATTTTATCCTTCTATTGAATGATGACTTGAATAGAAGTTTTTTCTTATCTCAGTGTAGTCAATATATATATATATATATATCGAACTTTTAAAACTGCTAATTTTTTATTTATTTATTATTAGTATATCTAAATACCCACGCAAAATTTTGTTCAGTAGCTTATCGATTTTATCTTCGAAAAGAGTCATTATTATAATATACACACATATATTCGACGATTTATATCGAATAATATCGATGAGAAAGAGGAGGAGGAGGAGGATCGACATCCTCTCGAATGCAACCGGAGAGTTAACCCTCGAAAAGTTGCGTGTATTACCATTGCATCCGGAAGTTCTGTATGTAGGAAGCTTAATGGAGGCCCTGTAGTGAACCCGACGATCTGACGATACCCGATATACGGAGAAAGAGGGGGGTGGAGGTGGAAGGATGAGGGCGATACTCAGCAATGGGAATTTCAAGGGTCCAGATGTGCGCGCGAACCCGTAACGATCCTCACCAACCAAGTGATCGTGCCCCCTCTATCCCGCTTCTGAAGCTTACCTATAACACACTTGGCATACTCACCGCGATTTCGAGAGACGCGCCTGCTTAATTGTTCTCGGTGAATTTGCGAATTCTATCCCCATTTCTTTTCCATATATATATATACTTATGAAGTAGGTGTAGTAACTGCATATATACAGTATAACAACGAGAGGGTAAATATATTGCTTCCGGGTAATTGGTTAAAAAATTGCGATGTGTTTCAATAAAAGGATGGTTTGCTTTGTTTGTATACTATAGTAATTTTTAATCGAACGCTTTTCTCCGAGTATACGCACCGTTATTCGGACGAGTTGGAATTGACGTATTTACACGTAATTAATAACCAATTTATGTTGGAGTTTCAAGTATTGTACGTAATAGAAAGATTAACCATTCAGAATTCCTTAAATACTTTTTCCACCTCGCTCGAAAGTTAGTCAGAAGGATTGAGTATTCGAGATTTATGTATACAAGATATATATATAAACTTACTTATATATTTTCTAGAACAGGAAGTTGTTGTCCTCCTATATACCGGCCTTATCCGTCTCTTCCTCTCCGGATAATTCTCAATTGAGTGTAAAGTTATTTTTTAACAACTGGAGCAACTCCATAGACTATACGCTATATAAATTATAAAATCTCGCATACTTTCCAACAGCGAGTTCACAGAAAATTAAGAATATATCATCTTAAAAAGAATATCTTTGGAGAAATAGATGAATAAAACCTTGCTTTTCTTTCGTAATGATCTATCAATATTCGTATATGCAAAATATCGATTATCAATGTCAAAATATCTTTTCTCTTTTAAATAAAAAAAAAGATCTATCGAACTCGTGCACAAAAAAATAATTAATAATGTCAAAATCTCTCTTCTCTTTCAAATACAAAAGTATTTTGATCATTTCATACACTGTTTAATATTTCTACGTTTATTTTTTAAATTTTATATTTTTGTTAGTTTTAATAGTTTGACAATATATTTCTACTAATCCATACTTTATTAAATGTTTCGTTTTTTTTCTGTTACAGGTGAGTACTTTAATTCCAATGTTGCAGAAAGTTGTAAGTGAACTTATTTTCTCAGCACACAGCATTTCTAAACGAAGTAAACGATGTATTGAAAATTAAAAATGGTTATTTTCAATGTACTTTTTTTTAAAACAAAATACAAAACTCGGTTGATCAATCAGAATGTAATTATTTTACAAACAAGAAACATTTAATTCGTAAGAATGTATTGCATTTCGATAAATTACAAATGTAGAACAGAAACTTATATATTATAAGGGTAATTTAAATATTACATTTAGATAATTATTTATAATTTGGGAAAGTAAATATTTTTGCGATAAATCAATATTTTTTTTATTACGAAGTCAACGTGTATTTATTCATATGTATAAGAAATTTTGTAGTTACACTGAGAAAAATTTGCTAGTATAAATTACTATTTTAATGATAAAAGAAGGACAGACCTGCACAATTATAAAATTTGTTATTAATAATGGTAAAAATTGCCATTATTAATGGTAATTTTTCAAAATGGTGGCTATTTATCATTATTAATAGCAATTTTTATAATTGTGCAAGTCTGTCCTCCTTTTACCATTAAAACAGTAATTTTTTCTAAAAAATTTTTCTCAGTGTAAATTGTTTTTAATAATTTAAATAACATTCAGAACAATTAACTTTTCCGACAAATTGTTACATGCGAGTATACCACGATTTAAACACGGTCAGTAAGCGGTTAGAAATCAATCGAATTTCAGATATCACATTATTGAAATATAACAGTTTTAACTTTTTAAGTCTATTTCTATTTTGTATTTATCTCTCATGTTCAAGCCGATTAAAAAATTATATTTGTTTCTTTACCAATATTTATATGACTATTTCGGCAAATTATAAAATAAAATTTGGAAAAATAGTTCATTTTTTTAATATTATGATAGAATTTAAGACTCAAAAATGTTTATTCTCAATTACATATCATATAATTAACAAAATTAAAATTACCATACCCCATTCTACTTGAAATAAGGTATTTAATCGCACATTTTTTTTAATTTTTTTTTATTTCTTTTTATTTTTTTAACGATTTAAAAAAAAAATTTGTCGGGGTAAATATTAACAAATTTTCGGTGCAAGTATTAACACTGTTAATACTAATTAATTTATATTTAATTTTATTAATTTGAACTTTGCTATAATTTTTGTGTTTATACATGTATTATTTAATAGTGCAAATGTTTATTAGCATTAATTAATTTGTAAGACGAAGACCTGCGTTATTTTTGTGTTAAAGAAATAATTTGTTAACAATTTTTTTATTTGTATATCACTTGTTATTCGTATATTCAGTAAAAAATATATTTTTTTGTTTACATTTGTTAAATGTGTACATTTATTATGAAACTAAGTCTTTACAATAAAAAAATGAGATGTTAATATTTACCCCGCATGCGGTTCGGCAAATTATAAAATAAAATTTGGAAAAATAGTTCATTTTTTTTAATATTATGATAGAATTTAAGGGGATGTCAAACTCGTTATGTTACCGTCCGAGTCTGCACTTACAAACTGAGAAAATACATGTTTTTACGCTAATTAATGTTATATTTTAACACTTGAACAATATTACAAGAACAATGTTCTTTGTTAAGACTTATTCTATAATTGCGCAAAGTTCTAGACGATTGAGGGTATATAGTTAATGGGATTCATTGTTTTGACAAATATAAACCGTACTGCAGCGACATCTAAGAATTGTTTAAAATCATTAATTTGCTAAAATACTTGACCAATCGTCTTGAACAATTATGGATTTCGTCGAACGACAATGTTCTCATGATTTTTAATCACCGTCACCATACCCAATTGTTGATCAATTAAGGCAAATCTGTACGTTCATAGAATAATTTTACGTTAAAAAGGCTAATAATTGTATATACTGTCACGGACATCGCCGCGCGACTTAGGCATATGAGAAGGAGTCAAGTGACAGATAAGAAGTGTAGCTCGTATCGTCGATGCTCCGTCCGGGTGGACGGTAGCTCGATGGTCAGAGCGCGCGATTCGCACGCTGCGGTCCCGGGCTCGAATCCTGCAGTCCACCTTTTTATTTCTCGCTTCTCTCCTTTTCATACGTAACAATACTTTGACGGATATAGAAAGTATAAGTATTAAACTTTGTTTTAGCCATCTTAGAAAAAGAAAACAACTGCTATTTTTAAAGTAAGCAACAATCTAAGAAACAAAGCGGGAAGTACAAATTTGTGATCAGTAAATTTTCGGTATGTATACAACTTCCTAGTTAAGTCTACTAATCAATTATTGATTGTTTAACCTTTAAATTGTATGTAGATACGATTACATTTATGTAAATTTTATTTTATTTTATTAAAATATTATACTGATCAGACATTGGTACATGATCAACAATTGAGTACCTTACGGCATCGTAAAATCTGTACGTTCTCAGTATCTCAGTATTCTCTTATGCAATCCCCTTTACAAAAGAGAAACACAAAAAATCAGGGTTCGACACCTTTGAAACGAACGACAAACACCACTCTACGTATGTATATACATATATTATATATGAAAATGTGAATCTCTACAATCGATGTAATAAGGATTTCGAAAAGGTTCCTCTATATCTCCAGCGCACAGTCCAGCAAATCAAAAAAAAAAGAAAAAGAAAAAAGAACTATGAAATGCTTGGTTGGCTCGAATCTCCACTCTTGGCCCGTGTGTCCCGTATTTTAAACTACACTTAGGGGCATTCGGTGCAGCTGCGAATGCATCCGACAGTAACGCGCGTATACCCCGCGAACGAACGAACGGAGAAATTGGGACTCGCGAGCTGGTCGCGGAAATTCTGGTGCGCGTTCAAAGATTTATGGCGGAAACGGAAGTATTTCCCCGGGAAATATCGTCGGCACCGGGTGCACTCGTTTGGAAACATCGAACATCGCTCGTCTCCATCTCCCTCGCACCTTCCTTCTATTTCTCCTTAGACGGTTTTCACTCTTATACTTTACTTTCAACCACTTCTTCTCTTTCTCTTAACCCCTTCACTATATATGTATATATATAGATACTGACGGGGGTATTTCAGTGTAACTTGCCAAAGCTTTGGCTACCACTATCTTTCTTCATTCTTACCGTTTTGGAGTTCATTTATTTCGTTCCGAAGATATAACTTTCTGAGGTTATATATATATACCGAATTATTACTTAGAGAATTGTCATACGGTTTTGTAGATGAAAAAAAAAATTTTGTTGTTTATTAAAGACAATGCTATATCAACTTTCTCTCAGCTGTGTGGATGATGGAAAAAGTATGAAGGTAAACTAATAACGTTTTTTATTCGTCTTGGTGATTATCAATTTAAAGAAAATATAATAAGCTGAAAGTATGTATATATATATATACATATATAATGATCTTTAAATAAACTATAGTTGTTCAAATGCATATTTTTTTAATAATTAAGGAATAACACGAGATTTTTTTAATTTTAAAATATTAAAATATACGAAATAATCGTTTGAACGGGATTTTATTTAAATTTATAAAAATGTACAACGTTTTTCCTTTAAGCCAAAAAAATCCAAGTGTCCTGAAATTCAGATGTCTATTTAACCTTCAAGTATTACATAAAAATTATAATATATTATTAAATCCCCGTACAATAATTTCACCGATATCAACATTCACAATTCACCATAATTTAATATCATTTTATAGGCCAATACATTTTGAGAAATGTATTCAAACTATTTTCCTAATAATCGAGTAAAATTAAATTATCGTATTGTTATATCGAAACGAACAGATATTCCCGTATAAACGTACGTAATGTAATAACCGCTCGTTATATCAAATCGACAATTGTAAAATTTATCCTCATTCTCTTTATCCGAAATTAGGTTACTCAAAACAATACGGAAATAGATGTTAATTAATTGTAATATATATATATATTTTTTTTAAACATTTTTTCGGTATATATACATATACCGAAAGAATGTTTAAAATTCTAAAATATCTGAAGCTGCAGTTACATTGATATGTTCGGCAAGTATTGAATATTATATATCGTGGATTTGTTTTTAAATCATGAAATTCAATATTGTTTTTCAGAGATTATTGTGGTTTGACAGCGTGTATAGGTGTATATATATATGTATATATGCTCACTAGAGAAATAACTGTGTCAATCGTAAATCGCGTATATCTTTCCCGACTTCTGTTTAATCCCGAATTCAACTTCCCGAAGCAAAGTTGAACTTTTATTTTTTATATTAATTGTATAAACTATGATATAATCAACATGCGAAAATATATGCGAAAACGCAGAGTTAAAGTATATAGGTAACTGTATAACCAATAATGAAATGCTTGTACACGCAGAATGAACGGACATATTGACGTTTCAGTCGTGATAAAGTAACTAACGAAAAAGGAAATCTCGATATATATTTCATCTGAGTATTTACACATTTTAGTTTCATCTCATTTGAATTATATATATATATATATATGGGACAGTCCACGTGAAGTGGTTCGATCAAAATTTTTAGTTACTGGAATCTATTTGCTCAAAAGTTATTCTAACCTCAAAAAGTGAATTTTTCCAAGTTTTTTTCAACACAAGCTGGGTTCACCCCTATTTAACTCAAAATCTATCAACTTTTACTATACAACATTATATGCTAAATTCGTTGCTAATTATGTCTAGAATTTATCCTTCTGTGTTAGAATTTCTAATCTCAAGGTCAATGTCACATAACTACATGGCAATATTCATTTTGAAAAAATTGTAACTTCGCCACAATTGATTTTTTTATCCAGAAGTCTAAAAAAATGCTTAAAGCCTTTTAAACGGTCTATAGCACTTTTATGGCCTTCAATTCTGTAAAAAGTTATGATAATTTAATGAAACACAAAATTTTTTTAGAAATCAAGATGGACATTACCATATTCATTTAAAAAATTTTTTGTGTTTCTTAAAATTATCATTAAAATTAGCTTAAAAATCAGGTCAAGAATTCTATAACCAACACCGATATTACATTTATACTGAAAAAAACCAATCGTAGTCGTGAATTTTTCAATTGGACGTTTCGATTAAATTTATATTATTGAACATTCGACATAAAAATTAATAATTAATTAATAACGGTAACTACTTCGTATATATGTATATGTATACAAATATATGCATTGATTATCGGGTCACCCGATATATGTTCCGATCAATAATTAATAGTCAGATTTTGGAAAAAATTGTATTAAAATATAATACTTTCAACATACGAAATATATATATATATAAATCTCGTGATACACACCTAAAAAAAAAAAGAAAATAAAAAAAAATGTTGGTAAGCAGTCGCATAGAAAAGGTAGTATGTAGATATAACGGTGAGTTAACTGGTATATAAGTAAAAGAGAAAAAAATATAGAGGAGGTCAAGTCCCCGGGACAATAGATAGATCAACGCGGAACCGAGCGAGCATATCCCCTATCTGAAAGTTGCTCGAAAGTTCGTATCCCTCTACGGTCTGTTTTGCCTGGACGGTCTTTGTATATATGTATATATATACAACGGGCGACGTTGCAATTAAAGCTCGGTCGCCCTCGGTTGCGCGCACTCGCTATATATATATATATATATATATATATATATATATATATATATATATATATATATATATATATATATATATATATATATATATATATATATATATATATATATATAACCGCAAAACACATAATCGCCAAGATGTCCGACTCTGCAGCCGGACAACTTGGTACTGCTCCTCCGGCGAGCCTGGTTAGAGAACCAGAGTGGGAAGCGAAATGGAAACAACTCGAGATGAACACACCGTGGAATAATACAGGTGCTGGATCAACTGGGTGTCGAGGTGTTGCGTTCTTCTTATTTTCGATTTATGTAATACAGTTTATCTATGCTTTTTTTGTTTAATGTTAATTGCTCTACATTTTTCGTGATTTTGTTGCATTTGATTTAACTTCTCTTTTTAATTTAACAAAATTATATATACAAGATATATAAATAACGTTGATGTATGAATCGTTAATTAAGTTTAAATATTTTAATTTTGGTGTGTATATATATGTATATACACACAGTATAAATAAAATCATAATTTTCGGTCAACCAAATTCTCTGCATATATATATATATATATATACCGAATGTATAATTTTTAATAATTTCTCTCCACCGCGTATATAGGTATATATATATATATATATACACAACAACTCCACGTACATGTATTATACAGAGAGCCGTAGACGAAGTACTTATCAACAATAGGTCACGATAGAGGACTCGAAATATTACTAAAACCACATGAAATTCAAACTTTATTAATACACCAGTCAAAAATATAATAGGTTTCGCATTTCGTAACTCTATAAAGTTATATCAAACTATTGCAACCTTTATTTGAGGACCGTGTGTATCGAGTTGATGTATATGTATTGTATATTTATATACATTTTGACACGTGAATTTTACGATGTTTGTGTTTATATAATTATACACCTGTCTATGTGGAGTGCGCGCGCGCGCGCGAGCGTCAGAACGAAGTTGGAGGGTGACGAAAACTCGTAGAATTTCCATCCGTGCGGAAGTAGTCCTATACTGCATTATATGCGGGTGTAGTACAAAGAACGAACAAATAGAAGAACTCAATTCTACTAGTCGTCGTGACCTATGTTCTAAACAAAAGGTACGACCCAACTAAAAAAATATATCCGGGAGAATCGTGGAGACAAAGATAAAGAAATACATATATATATCATTACTGTTTCATCGAGTTTATCATTGTAATTACTGTAAGTACGTTCAAAATGAGATTCTAATGGAATGAACACTATAAAAATCGAACTGTATCGTATATAGAGAGTTTTAAGTTTACTATTCACGGAGAGCGAATGTTTTGACATTTTGGTCGTTTCGTTAAACGTTAAAGTAATCAGTTGAAAACTGTGTTTTATTGTACAAACCGTTCACTAATGATTTTATCTGTATAATTTTTAAGTGGTCATTTCTACCAGGTTTGTAAGGGAGTACATATATACGTATACAATAACTACGACAATATGACATTCGATTGTAAAATGTAAAGAAAAATGTTTCTTGTTCTACAATCAAGAAGAAACCATTATATTTTATGTTATTGAGAGATACTGTTATAGTACAAATATAATGATACAAAATCTATTGCGAACAGAAGAATCGCTTATTATAAAATTCGCAGACTGTAATGCATAAGAGTTCAATAGATTTTATAGAATCGATGTGATTATTCCTTGTATAAATTATTATTATATAACATATATATGTCACAAAGTTCGGATGCATTTACTTGATTGTATAATAAAGTATCTAATATTATTAATACCGTATTAACCTAACTTATTTCAATTTTGAATTTTGAATTGACTATTAATATCGTGTATATATATATATATATATATATATATATATATATATATATATATATATATATATATATATATATAAATAAAAAAATATAATTCATTTGAAGCATATTTTAACTTTACAGTTCTAAGTTGCAGGATACAAAATATTTGAAAAATAAATTTTTCTACTAGCATATGTCAGTAAGATAGATAAAACGTAACGTCAAATATTAAATCTGATATTTGAAATATTAAAAGTCTGAAACTTGATTCATCATCAGCGGCCCAAAAATCTCGCGGGCATACTTTTCCAAGAATCTTTACAGAATTTTTAAATTCAATAACATTTTTATAATAGCTATTAGTACTCGCTATTTTAAATATTGGAATTCTGACCATTATATTCATTAAGTATATTCACGACCTCGAACATCTCGGAGTATGATTTTTCAACTCCATTCACGCATTTTTTCTTTTTTGTAAAATCAAGAAAGCAAATCAGCTGGTCTGAATTCGCCATTTTGAATTTCGAGATTCTAATGGCAGATTCATTTTCAGCAGCCCCGAAAACCCTTGATGGAGTATAAATATCCAAATTGATTTAAGCACGTATTCTCTGTACATTTATGAAACTTTTTATCTCGTAATATTTCGTGTAATTTTCATGAATTTTCATCACTTTTCAATTGAAAATGCAAAAGAAAATTGAAGAGATATCGAGTTTGAACCTATTTAATTGGAAACGTATACTTCTAATCATTGTGCATTTTTGACGTTTCGACGCGCACGAAGATTAGCAATTAAAATTAGGTGCATATACATTTTCTCGTTATGTCAAACAATTTTATGATTATTAATCCCATTTAGGATATCCGACAACTTGAATTTAAAAAATGTAACCTCGAATTTGCAATTAGTGATTTCAAAAAATCCCGCACAGATGTTCCTGTTGCTTGAAGCTTTTCACGAAATGTTGACTACTACATTGGATCGGCCAAGATGAATTTTAAAAAAATGTAACCTCAAATTCTTAATGAACGACACTTAATAACCCCATGTACACAGTTGTTCGTGATTTTGAAGTGGTATGCCAAATAGAGATTGGTATAGATACACTATGACATATTTCATAATTAGCAATCATATACTATCAACTATAGTAAGTAATTGTTTAACAATAAAATAAATTTATTTATAACAAATTTGTTATCAAGATAAATATATGGATAATTAAAAAATTGTGTAATAAAGGTACTTTCCATGGTAACGTTGCGTAATTAAAAGAAAAAAAGTTGCATTATCAAATCATCAACCTCAACTTACAAATAATACAATACCGAGTATCATAATACATTACCAAACGAATCCAAAATAATAAATTAAGGTGAAACTAACATTAAACTTAAAGTAAGTTATGTATTATTTAAAAATAATAGTGGATAATCTAAAAAAATGAAATCCAGACATACATATATATATATGCAGAAACTCTTCCATGATTTAATAGTGATATTAAGAAACGATCATGGCTATATAGAATCAAGTCAGAGGTTACAGTTCATTTGACTCTTATCTGTTTGATCGGTACTCTCGTACACTTTATATATATATCGATGCGGTTAAGTTAGTTATTACACCCGAACGAAGATTCTAGTTAACGAACGAACTCTATATATATACACCATCGTCATTCTGATAAACTTTTAATGTACACCTGTTTCACTAGTATCTCTCATCTATAGACATAGATCGGATACACACACACACACACACACATACGCACACGTCGAAAGATGTTATCCATCAGAGTAATAAACGAGAGCACTTAGATCTTTAAATATTTACTTTTCGTAAATTTTCAAATATAAGATACATAATATACATAATATAAAAATTATTTGCTTAAAACGTTTCGAGCATACGTTGAAAAAAGTTGACGAAAGTGTAAACTTAGAAAAATATGGTAATTATATCGCAAATTTTGTATATCCTTATCAAAATAACAGTGTAAAGAAAAATCGGTAGTTATAATTTATGTATATATATATATATATATACATTAGAAGTGTAGCGCAAGATTGTGTAGGTGGAAGGAAAAATTTTTGTAATAAATACATCTTACATTTTTTATATATTTCAAATTTATACATCGGAAAATTGTATTATTTATTAAAAATGCGTATCAAGTTGGTTTCGGTACATTTCGTTTTTGACGATATAATTTTAAGTAAAAAAAGTTAACAAATCAAAGATATACCTATATATATATTTAAAAAAAAGGGAAAAAATAAAATGCATCTCATTATTCATGTGTATAATCAATATATTCCGTACGCGTATACTATTCTTTATTTAGCATCCTTAACATTCGGTTTTTATTCTTATTCCCTTCATCTATGCATCCATGTCCCAGATTATTCTTTCTGCAACGATCTCCGACATGATTTTGCATACACACCCACCCACACACACATATGCAGATATAAACATTTGAAGATAAAATCAATAAGTTTTCGTGACGTTTCAATCGGCTAAACAGTATAACCCACTCTAAATTTAAAAATTTTCATTTAAATGAAAAAATAAAAAATACGTATATTTTCTTTTTCGTATTGTATATATACGATGGACATAATGAATTTTGTACAAAAACGTTATTCATTAACCCCAATCGAAAGTATTGAAATCGTCGCGGAGAGTCAGAATCGAATCGGATAAAGGAGTAACGCGAGTGTATATCAATCGACGTACCTCTCTCATCCGAGAGAACTTTTCATCACGCTACACAATAGGTACGTAAATGTACCTAAAGATATATGCATCTGAAATAAACTTAAACTTGTATACATATATATCGAATCCTGCGGCTAATTTGCGAGGACGAGCGCGTAATGCGGCCCGTCATTAAATTCGTAATCGCGGCCGAGCCGAAAGCGAGTGCAGGCTCCGCGTTGCAGTCCGACGATAACGTGACCCGCACTACCTCACTCTCCTAGTAATTTCGTTTGTGTGAGTGAGCTATTACTCTCTTTGCGTCCTCCCATATCTCATGTGCGCGCATTTCGGGCAATTAGACACCTCGCGCTCTTTATACTCTTTCGCGCGTCTGCTACCAAGTTTGATTGCACCCCGGTCCAGCTGCTGTGCACCAATTAAATTACACCTTACCCCCCCCCCCTGCGCCAACAAAAAATAATTTAAATGCATGCTTCTGCGCAAACGATTTTTTTTAACGACATATTTTTTTTCCGCTTAGTTTTAGGATTGCAAATTTATATATATATATAATTATTGCTTTATACAGAGGGACAAATTTTGCATTAAAACTTACGAAATATTTTGAAAAATTACAGTAAAGAAATCGCAGAGTGAAAAACTGAGGGAAATTACTGCGATGATGATAATGACTGTCTTTCACTTATATTGTTGATTTAAATACAAATTATTATTTGACTATACTTGAGGTTAGGGTTTTCTGTAAACGAAAATAAATAAGAAACGTTGCGTGTAACGTAAGAAATGGTTTTTTTTATTCATTTAAACTAAGAAAACCTACATAGACCACAAGATATTGAATAATAATACATTTTAATTTTTTTTAAGAAAATTCTTATAGTTTGTATTAAAATTTATAATAAATATTATGTTAAGGAACAGTTGACCAGGAATTCAGTACGGCAAAACAAAGACTATGAGTTATTCAAAAAATTAACTGAACTAATTGTGCGATTAAAGTATTTATTATTATTATGAAAAATTAAAGAGTGAAGGATCGAAGTTAGTTACATAACGAATAGTTTTGGAATACAAATCAACTTGAGGTACAAAGATAATAACATTCGTTTTTCCGCGAACTACGCGGAGATATAGCTGACAAAATTCTTTTAATAAAAAAACTAATGTCTTGCTCTCCCGACGGTTAAAGCCCTTCTGCACCACACTCTAGCGCCACGCATGCGCCGAAACGCTCGTATCAATCTCACAAATTTATATATTTATTAATTTCTTAACAATTACAACAACAACTACATACAAATTTTCCTAGTTTATACGTCCGTGATTTATTTACTAGACACTATTATCAACTCTAGGATATTTTCGGCTATAAAAATATAGTAGAAACCCGGAGCTACAGACTCCTACGCTCCTTTTTACGATAGATATAACCAAAAAACGAAAAATTTCACCACCAATAATACTCTTGACTTTGAATGCTTATAATTTGGAAACAAGTAAAGAGGTAGATTCAAATCAAAATTCAAAAGGAAACTGAATGAGAAGAAATAGGAGTTAAATTATAATTACTGACTTAAAATATCATCAAATTTTAATGCTAAATTGTCGTTGAAATTTCGTTTAATTCTTATTTTTTTCATAACTTTTAACCAAATTAAGATATTTAAACTTCTTTTTTTTGAAATATATCTTTTCGATTTCAGTTTTTTTCTGAACTTTGGTTTGAATGTACATCTTTATTTGTTTCCAAGTAATCAGCAATTGAAGTAAGAGTATTTTTGGCGAAATTTTTCATGTTTTGCTAATTTTTTGCTATACTAATTTTAAAGGGATGTCGGACCCATATTACAGGACTCTACAATGTTTTAACCCAAACATTATATCTAAAATATTGAATAAAAAATTTGAATAAAATTTATACGGATACTTTAAAGGATAAACTATAAGGCCTAAATGATTGATTTTTAAAAAAAAATCATCTTTTAAATAATAAGCCAACAAAAAATTTTTGTACGGTAATTATTATTGGAAGTATGCATAAACTTTTAACCGAAACATCGTAATCAAATTATGGATTTAAAAATCTGGAAAATTTTGTATAAATTATTTGAAACATGCCCAAGGGCTTGACGTTCAGGGTCTTTTAAAAAACTGTATTTATTTTGTTTATAAAAAAAATAAAAAATGACCATTTTTCCTGAGTTTGACCTTATAGTTGATAACATTTTACTTACTACTCATATCACTACATTGAAAGTTTAACAGAAATTGAATCATTAAAATGATTACCCTCATCTCCGTCAACAGTTTCGTATAAACATCAACGGTAAAGTAAATTAAAGAAATAGATGATTAAAGAACAACACAAAATAATAAAAATATTATCACACTACAAATATATTTTGATATATTATAATATAAATGCATTATTCGACTGAAGACCTATATTTTTTGTTACTATATTTTGTGTAATATAAGTATATATATAGAGATTGGTTGACGCGAGTTAGTAAATTGTGTGTGTACACATATTGTACATATCGTAGACCTCGCGTTGTAACGACAGTTGGAGTTGTATACCTATATAATTATCAATATAGGTTACTCAAGCCCTATAGCGAACGTTTATGAAGTAATAATACGTGCTTTGCCATTATTAATCGTAACTATAATTAACAAATATATATCAAAGTCGCATCTATAATAGAGTGCCTTATATACGAAATTGCGTATTATAAAATTATATTTAACAGATCTTTTAGGAGTACAGTATTGTGCATTTAAATATAGATGATCGGTGTAATTTGTAGATTATTATTTTCCAGCTTAAGTGTATGTGTGTATGTACATATTATCGCGAGTAATTATGTATAATATATATACTTTATCGGATATGTTAAATTAGGTTATTGCTCTCCCACCGTAGTTTATTTTAATATTTATCTATAGAATATAATTAGTATAACAGTTTGTTTCCAAAAGAAATTGCTCAATAATTTTATTCGTATATCAATTTTAATATATTCGCATCTCTATACATTTATTTTTTTTAACATGTGTACATATATACATATAGTGAAGCAGAATTTAAAGAATTCGATTAATCAGAATTTCAAAATAGGGATGCGCTTATATATATAAATGTGAAATAAAAAAGTGAGTTTTTGTTTTATTCGAAATGTAAATTTAAAATAGATTCCGAATATATGTATACGTTGGTATACAAAATTTATCTATATGTACACTAAACTGCCATAGATAAATATCTAAAATAATATTACAGGGGTATATATGTATATATGTATTTGTCGAAATATCAGAAGAAAGTTTTAATTATTAACTGGAGGGTATATCCGGTGACTTTATCAACCAATAATTGCTACTCCATAAACCAGAAATTCTCACCTCCCGCGATACTCGTTCTACGTATAATATTGATAAACCTTCCGCGTTTCGGTAATATACATGCGTTCTTGTGATTAATAATTATATCTATATAGGCTCGAGCGTTATATTAACATATTAATGGAGTTTAACGAATTCGAAATTTAATAATGTAATTGATATGTAGATTGTAAATCATAATGCAGGTAGAACGTGTAAATCGTTAATTTAACACTTTAACAAATGTATAAGAAATGCAGATTTTAACCATTTTCTAGTTTTTAAATTTTCAGTTTTGTGAATCCAAATTGCCGGATGAAAATTCTTCGGTAGCTAATTTTTTTGATCAATTATTCACCACATATTGGATACGCCATTCTGAATTTTGAAAATCTTATCAGACGGATTTGTAATCAGCGACCTCGTAAACCCTTATATGTAATGAGTATCGTGAAGATGCAATCAAAAGTTTCTTTAATAATGAATTTTTTTTATAACATCCACCATACATTGGATCCGTCGTATTGAATTTTCAAAATCTGAGTTCGGATTGGTGAGCTGCAGCGACCTATTAATAAACCCTGTGTACCAATTTTAGGCCAATAATAAATTTTTATCGTAATGTGGATTCATTTTTCTTATTTCTTTATAAATATTAACAAATTAACTAAATGTTTGTAAATAAGTTTGTATACAAATTTTAAAAGTATAACATTCCATGATCATGAATCTACAAAAAAACCTTGGTTAATCGAGTGAAATAAATGCTCTGAAATCGTAAAAATTGTCATGAAAAAAGGTAGGAATTCGTATTCCCACTACGCCACAAAAGATTAAAATAAGTGAAAAGAATAAATAATATTATACGCCCTGTAATACAAGTTTAAGAGACATTAACGTAAAATTTTTAAAAATTGGTATGAACGACATTTTAGATACGTTTTAAGGTATTTATCATAAAGATGTTTTAATTAGAAGCTAGTATGAACATTTCATGTATTGAGGTTGAAAATATATCTTGCATATTTTGTAACTGCTTTAAACGATATAATTGTTTAATTTATTTAGATATAATAATAGATAATAGATAAGTATAATTTACTTTTCGAAAAATAAAATCAATTATTAAAATTACTGCCTGAAATTTTATACTTTCCAAAATGTGTTATAGGTACTCTTTTTTTGTAAAGTACATAAAATTGTTGATTTACACATGTAACGTTCATTTTTACACTTTATATACATATAGGATTTTAAAGTGATATAAATTAAATAGATGACTTTTTATGTACGAGTCCGAGGTCAATATTTGTGCGTTATTTGCATCGTTCTTTCATCCACCTCCGCGGGTATTAATTTAAAAAAAACGCGTGCAAGCGTTTTCCGCGATATTTTTTACGACGATCTCGGACTTTAGAAAGGTGTTCGACCCGTTCATCGGTTATAGTTGCAGTATATATACGTCTGAAGTACACACTATGTACGGAATTTGACGATATACTTATGAACAAGTAGATTAAAAGATTATTGAAGAAAAGTAAACTGATATTTTTTATTCGGAACTTAATTGTGTTTTTTAACCCTTTCACTGGTTTAGCCTTTTTTACTGTACGTGCCAAAAATGGTAGGACAATAAACTAAAGAAATTATACGATTAACTATGAATATAAGGCTTGGGGACGCAGAATCGATTATGATGGTTATGTTTGCGTCATTTTGAATTTTTTAATTCTGACCTTAGATTCGTAATCAGCAAACCCTAAAACTCTTACACACCAAAGTTGAAATGAATTGACTGAAAAATGCAGCAGTTATTCAATTTGATCATACATGATACATCGCCAGTTGTGGCACGACTTTTTTTTGATCATATATGATACATTGCCAGTGAAAGGGTTAATGTACTTTTAGTCTCATACGCTCATATACGTGCGCGTCTTAATTTTTTTTTTCATATTTTTCAAAATTGATGCAGGATTTTGAAACTTTTATGAATACTTATTTGAATACTTACAGACTATATGATTGATAAATAATTATTATAAATAAACGTTTGTTTTTGAGAATTTAATACGTCAGATTGTGAAATTTGATACGTAATAACATGTGCTTGTTGTCTTTGGAATTCTTGGATCAATAAACAAAGATTATAGGATCGTCATTAGGTTTCCGCAAGTACGTTGGAAACCCAATATATATATTTACACTTTTGAACTAATTTACTTGAATTGCTCGCTGAAAGGGTTAAAAACACTCGATCGAAAACGATAGAATTATTTTCATTACTTACGACGTTTCAAAATCGCGATAAATGTAGCTAAAAAGAAAAATTACTACACATATCCACATTAGCATTTCTCAGTAAATGATACGGTTACGTGTGACGCGTAAAAGTGTGTGTATATATATATATATATATATATATATATATATATATACTTTAAAAAAATGTAGTAGAGACGTGACAAATCACGTAGACGTTGGCTTCCAAATCGCAAGGTATATACAAGCTCTTTATTACGGGTAGATGCACTCAGGATTGCGTTGTCACATATACGACGAAAAACGACGTTGCAGGTATAGAAGGAAACGTTTGCTACTGCTGGTGCTGCTTCTTGTTAGCAAGAATTGCTGGTATATATATATATACACACACGCTACTCGCAATTTCAAGTTTTCTCTCTTTCTCTGTCGAGATTTTTACCTCCCCCCCCCCCCCATCCTCTCTTCTGGAAATGCGAAATGTAAACATGAGGATCATTTGTACTTGGGTAATGCTATACATACCTTCCTCCTGTAATTTTATAAAAGAATTTTCTCTCCCTCTCTTACTTCTTCTTCCTCTTTTTTTTTTTTTTTAAATTTTAACGTCAAGCTTTGAAAAATTACATTTGCGTAAGAAGCCGTTTTAAAGAAATGTTTATTTAGTTTTATGCGCAATAAGTCTCCGCGTGTATATATATATACACGCGTAATTTTACGTAAGAGTACATTTTTACATTTATGAAAATCGTTGGACGAGAGGGGGAAAAAAGAAGGTGATGTATTAAACTACTCGAAACTAATGGTTGAGCTTTTTTTTTTTAATTAAATGTTTTCCGTACTGCATTTTAAATGTACTTTAAAATATTTTATTATTATGCAAGTAAAAGTTTGACTATGATTTAAAATATAGACTTTAATGTTACGACGCGCGTCAACGTTATTATATATAGTTAAATTATTAAAAATATTACATAAATTCATATAATACGCGAGCTGATTATTTATTCACGTACACACACATTTACATTAAGTCCTTTAATTTTGATGTAGGTAATTAAAGTTTATATATTTACTTATTAATATATGGTAAATTCAGTAAAACTTATTTATATATATATATATATAAACGTGTATACACATATATATCTGTTTTGTTAAACTCCGCGATTATCAATTATTAATTAAATATACATTGCCGAAATAATTGATGTTAATCAATGATTATACTAATTTATTAACATTATCATGACGTATTTCAATTAATTACAGTATAAAATGTAGATAAAATTTTGATGTTTATATCACGGAGTGAAAAAAATATCAATGATTACTATCCTGCTTAGTAATGATTAATATACGCATGTCAAGTAATTGGGAACGATGATGCAAAAAGAAAGAAAAAAAGTATATTATAGTCTATATAGTAATCATTGCTATTTTTTTCTCTTCGTATACGTTTTAATATCTATACGGACAGAATTACTTACAATTTTGACTTTAATAAAAAATCAAATTTTTAATGAATATATATAATTATTAAATCAATGTGCTTGTATGAGGATTGCTTTGTACGTCAACGTCATTCTTAGTGTTACAAAAATGTTAGTCACAATATTTTATATAACGGTTGAATCGTAAAGAAACTAAGTTTTCGCGCGTATAAAAATATGTGTAACGATTTGTTTAACATTCTATTTTGGATAATAATGTGGAAAAAATTAAAGGCGTATATATTTTGTAGAGAAAATGTGGTTGCGCTGTGGCGTTTCTATATCCAAAAGGAATTGTTAAATAAATCATTATAAATCTATATTTACACGTGGGAAAAATTTGTTTTCTCTGATTTAAATTGTTACAATAAAGCTCAAAATTATAAAGAAAATTTTTCTGAGGCTAGGGGACGTTGACGCTGCAAAGAGTCCTAAAGGGCAATTTATTTCGAAAGAATTGTAAATTTAAGAAAACGTATAGGATATATTTATATTTTACTAATTTTTTAGTTAAGCTTTTGAACACGGAGAAAAAAAAATTCTGAAAAGCATGTCGATGTTTTGGTTAAGTATTAGATTATAGTACCAAGATGGACAAGATTGTAAAACATAACATGCAAATATGACATGCAAGTAAAAATATATTATATATGCTTATAAAAACTGTATAACAAATAATATACAAATATTTAAAAGACATATACACTAAAAGAAATTATTTATTATTAAAAAAATTATTATTAAAGTGATTCAGAATCAAATAATTCATGATGTTATACTTAATCAAAATATATATGAATTTACGTATCCTAATGTTTGGTTTATCATAAATAAAAATACACTGAAAATATTTTATGTACGTGAAGATTTTAGTCAGATCAGATTATTATATTGTTTAAAATTTCTATTTTATCCCTTTACCAACCGATATTTCATAAATTAATTATTTTATATTTTTATATATTTCATTATAACACTTCTTAATCATTTTTATGGTATTTGTAATTAATTATTAACTACTCCAAACTATTAAACTGTCCTCTATACTGGACAATATTAGCCAGTAAACGTCTATATAGAGATAAATGTATCTACCCTCGAAGTTTAATTTACTAGTGTTCCATATATACTTACATATAGACTTTACCAGGTTTTATCTATGGTTTAATTTTTAGAGTTATAATAAACATTAAACGAAAAATATAATTAAAACGTAATATTATAAATATATCATATACAATTAAAATCCTAACTCTTCATAAATTTCCCAAATTTAATTAAAAATACATGTACTCTCCTGAAATCGTTCCACAATGAGTGCTATCATCTTATGCAGTATATAATAAAAATTTTAATACGACTCTCAATTTTTTCTTTACAACGTTTTATTTATTTATTTTTTGTTTTTTTCGCCGCGTAAATATTGTCATAAACGTATATTATTTTACCATAATAGTGTAATTCACACACACACGTATATATATAAACAGGTAAACGATACGACTTATTCACTTTTCCTCGAGAACTCGTTGAAACGTTACGATAAGCATCGAGAGATACACGAAAGCTTCCATATATACCCAGAAGGATGTTCAGTGGCTTATCGACGTTAGGAACCAGTCACCTCTTATCGATCAACTCCAAATCGTCCCGAAGCTTTCAAGGACCATCGGACCAAGGTCTTGAGCATGGAACGTAATATTATTATACAAATCCAGTTAATTCAGCTATACATTCACTTAAACCCAAACTTTCTAATTTATTATGTATATCTCGTCGCTTTAGTACATAAGAAGTTTCAATTGTTCTTTAAAAACGGTCCAATTCAAGTTTTCCTTTTAGAAAGGTATCAACATCAATTTTTTCTTCTAGAAGGTTCCAATTCAATTGATCATTGTGTTACTCTAAAAAATTGTGACAAGACTTTAATCATGGCAAAATTTATATTACCTAATACTTTGTTTAATAACACTCGACCTTTTAGGGGAGGTGGTAGGTGAAAAAATGTCAATAAGTTTTTAGCTAATGACGACAGGTAGATGTAAGCATAGATATTAAATTGAGAGAGAGAGAGAGAGAGCATGAAGGAACGCGTCGTATAACGTTAAGACCGTCTCACCTCGAGGAATTGAAGAGGGTTATGTAACACCCTGGCATCACTACTCTATACTACACTGACCAAAACTATACGGGCTTATGCATATGAGTGGGGGTATAAATCCATGTCGAGCATGAAGCAAACCAAAGGCCTATCCTCTTTACCACCCTGTATAATCAACGATACGCGAATATATATATATCAATGCTTTTTCGATTACTCCTCAAAATCACTGTGTGTTGCTAATCGTTCGTTTAATGTATACGCCCCATCTCTTATATCCATTTATTTGCTAAACTATAGTTTTATTTCAATTAATTCATTTCTTCGTTAAATATACATACACTTTTTTTTAAATAATTATATATTCTACGTGTTTGTGCAACGCGCATTTTAATTAAATTTATATTATCAATAATACTCTGCATACTATTGTAAATTAAAATGGATCACTTATACGTTACACAATATAAATGTATTTGCATGTTATTTAATATACTTGATGAACATTTTTCTTTAAAAAAAGTATGCGTGTGAACTTAATGTGATATAATGTTGGATACATTGTTGAATTTTTTATGAGTATCGCGAGTCAAAAAATTATATAATTTGTAACTGTGATATTGGTATAGGGTTCGTCGCGTGGTCGATAATTTGTTCGATGTATCGTTGAGTGGATCAAAGCTCAAAACGGAGCAAAAGAACTGGTAGCTGATCGATGTATTGTAAACACAGATAGGATAATAGTCTATAAATATTATTTATAGTTAATCTGACTAGGCATCATTTTATTTTATGGGGGTGCCACAGTTTATTTTTATCCTCCCTACCTTACCAACTAACGATAATTGGCAATAAATCTGTAAATAAAAGATTATGGAAAAACATGAAAGAAGAGACTATATCAATAATGTTTAAGTGTGTGCTAAATTTCAGACTAAAATATCATTGTATTTTCAAGGAAAGTCTTAACAACAAATGTGAACATAACCTCAAAGTGGGTGCAGACTTGACATTTGTTGGTAAGAGATGGTTCTTAAAACACAATAATATTTTAAATCTGAAATTCAACACTCAGTCAGATTATCGATAAACAAAATCATCTCTACTCTTTTTTTCTACATACTCTCTGATATTTTTACTATTAATCAACACAAATTCAATGTATGAGACCCTTTTAAATCAATTTTGATCATCCTTCCTAATTTATAAACTGAGCTAAACATAGAATACAATTATAATTTTTAAAATATAATTTTTAAAAAGTACGAGAAGATACGCCTTTATTTACAAACAATTGATCTTTTTACGAAATTTGAGACTTAAATTCGATCGCGTTTCCAAGAAATATCATCTAGATATATTTATTGGCAAAGGATGGTTCTGAAAAACGCCATAATATTTTAGTTTTAAATTTCAGCACACAGTTAGATCTTATATATTTTATTAATTTGCCAACAAAATAATTGAATATAGAAATCCCGTAATAATAATTGACCGTGACATTAATAACGTGTACGTATATATATATCAGAGAACGACAAGTATTCCCCCTTTTTGTACGATTATTTTTGATTAAATGTTATGTGCAAAACGTTTAAAAATAAAAAAAACTGATGTACAAGTGAATGATCGATGCGTGAGTAAGAATTTTAGATTTATAAGTATTCGTCAAATATTTTTATCGAAATTTCAATATTCGAAAATAAACATTTGTTGCATACCATTTCAAGTACTTTTCAATATCATTAATTTTAAATTCATTTGTTTTCTATTTAAATGCTCTTTTTTCTATAAATTTACAAATTTAATTTAAATTTCAAACTTATTTTTTAATTTGCCAAATTTAATTTTAAAATTTATTTCAATTAACAAAATTAAGAAGTATTTAGAAAAGCAATCGTCGGATAATTTTCGAAAACTTTTTAAATATGCTTGTATCATACTCTGGCATTGATCGTTCACTTATACAGGGTGTACAAAAAGTCCCGGAACGCCTTAATAATTTCCCAGGTAAACTGATTGATGAAGGTGTTCCGTGATATTTTGGACACCCTGTATATCATTTTTCTATATTTTTAATCGTTTTACAAAAAAAAATATATAAAAAGTATTCGTATATATAAGATGGGGTCGAATACTTGCCGACCTCTGATATAAGTATATGTACTACAAAAAACACAAGATGATATGAAATGTATATACCT
This sequence comes from Theocolax elegans, assembly GCA_026168455.1. NCBI lineage: Eukaryota > Metazoa > Arthropoda > Insecta > Hymenoptera > Cerocephalidae > Theocolax > Theocolax elegans. Next base: position 1,215,893 of record JANSJX010000008.1, on the reverse strand, counting down.
ATATATTTATATACATATGTATACATATACACCTCTGAAGTAATAAAATTCTTGTTTGATAATGAATGACGCGTTCAACTTCTTTACTAAACCTTCCAATTTCACGATATTACCGGCGTATATGCGTGCATCTGTCTTTAAAAATAGATGTTCCTTTTTTAATTTGCTTAAACGTATCATGTATATACCGCTGAGTCAGGTGGAAAAATTTCGTACACAATCGAGCGAAAGAACCATCGAATTGAATTGTGTATATTTTTTTCTATAAATAGATATCATATTTCTCTTTTTATTTCGATTCAAAATTCACCTATCTCGTTCATCAATAAAAAGTTGGTCAAAAATATATCCACGCGTAGAAAGTAAAAGAACAAAAATACATAGACATATATATATATATGCACGGTAAAGAAAAGCGAAGCCGCAAGCACGAAGGGTTTAAACCGTTAAAGGAAAAGCCTTCCGTTAACCTCGACACCTACATACACACGTCCCTCCTCTCGGTTACGGGACTAACACGATCATGCCGCGTAACAAGCGGGGGGTCGCATTATCAACGACGAGTCGACCAAACGTGCTCAGTTACAACCTGGAATTCGATCTTTCTCTCTTGGCTCGCCGCAGGAGATCGGCCGTTTCGAAAGCCACCGCCGAGTCACCGGGTACCCCGTGATTATACGGGATATACCTTGATTAACCTCGCGATTCCGAGATATACCGGCTGATTTTACTTGTAAACTCTACGTGTTTCGGAAACGTTCAATTTCATTTTCCCGATTACGATTATTAACACTCCTCTCTAACGCGATCTTCCTTTTCTCTTCGAACGCGCGTCTTCGTTCCCACTTGTTTCTCCACTTTTTTCTTCTTCTTTTTTTCAAAACGATGATTGTATAAACATCGAAATTTGAAAATTAAAAAAAAAGAACGTACGTCGAACTTTTAAAAATATATATATGGGAATTTATATACGTCAGGAGATGCAAACTTTATATTGAGCGCAAGAATGACATAATTTGAAAAAAAAAAGTTGAACCACGTTGGAAAATGTAACAGAAACTAATAAACCGATTTTCTTTTATTTTTTATGTAAAATGTGTATATATATACATATATATGTTCCGTTACTTTTTAGACACCCTATATATACGATAAACGATTCAATTTTTTTTAATAGAAACGGCTATTTTTTTTTATTTCAATTGAAATGTAATGAATGTATGGTTTACCGTTTCGTTCATAATGAAAACTATTGCTCTTTACGGCATAAATGGATTAATATTGAAAGAATTACGCGTATAGTATTTGGCAACGCTGTATTAATGCAATTTCACTCAAATGAAATGATGTATTTGTAATTTGAATAACTTGTTGAAACATAAATAACATTATATTTCTTGCTACAAACATAAAATCAGTTAAACTTTTTAAAAACATTAAAGAATTATATCTCATTTTTTATTTAATTACCCATATATATACTTGTATTATAAAACTTTAATAAAAAGGTGCTATTTTGACTCAAAGTGAGTCGACTTTTTGGGAGATTGACCCAAATTTTCGAGAACGATCGGACACCCCAAAAATATCTTCTTACACGAGCATTAAAAGATATAACGCGGATAACGAAAGTTAAAGTGCAAGGACTAAAAACACGCTGACATTAGCGAAATTCTAATACACATTTGCAAAACCAAGTCGAATTTGCAAAGTGTATGCATATACATATATACATATATACACATACACATTATATTGTAAAGGCACTCGTAACAATAACGCAAAGGCAACATAGCTTTTCGTAAACGACCGTTAGGCATATATAATCCGTAGGAAACTGCCATCGAGAACCTTGACACGTTGAACGTAACCATCGTAAAATCGTATCTCTATCATATATACACCCTTAAAGCAGGTAGTTCGTACGTTGTTAAAAAACAGAGAGAGAGAGAGAGAGAGAGAGAGAGAGAAGAAAAGGAAAAAAAATTTGCCAGTCATCGATGTAGAAGCAAAGGCTTAATATTTCCCTCAAGGGGCGTAAAATCGCACTTGACCGTGTGGGTGTGGTGTGTTGCACTCGCACGATTGGCTTATATGGATCGAAGTCAACCGCGACGTCGACGTCGACGTCGTCGTCGGTTATAACTGTGACGGCCACTTCCCGATAAAGTGTCCCGAAGCTTTACGACGAAGTCTACGAAACTGCGAACGTGGTGCGAAAATTTCATCGTAAAATCGAACAACCCGTATATATATATATATATCTATACATGATCCTGCAACGACGAATCAACGGCGTGTTCACGATTATTAACTATAGAGAAATATTATTTTAGTATAACGATTAGTATAAACGTCGTATCGAGAGAAGGTTTAATTATATAGTTTTCGTTAAAAAAGGACCACTTTTGTTTATTTCATGTATATATACGTTATACGGTTGATATATTGATTTTTACATATATAGGTATTATCAATAAAAAAATTAACATTCTAATCAATATTTCAATTTACACATATTTACATACTTTTTCCTTAAACAAATTACTTTTCATTACCCTATACGTTTTATTTACATTTTAAATTTACGAAAATTTCGTCGTGTTGCGAGTATAATTATAAAAACACTTGGTTTATATGAATATATATAATAGGTATACGCGACGTAGAAATACATTTTTTTTAATACTAAAAATAACTTTTTACTTTTATATAGCTAATATATGTATTTTTTTATATTAAGCAGCTTTAATCTTTATTTAAGATTATATATAAATTATATATAAAAAAATAAAAATATAAAAATTATATAAACATTTTTCATATGAGCGTTACGTATAGATTAAAAGAGTATCACGTGCCCTTAAAGAGGTTCGATATCGAACTAGAAAATGATTGCACACTTCTTAAATTATAAAGTATAATAAGTTTTGATGTAGGCATATATACTTATATATATATATAATCTACGAGCCCCATGCAATACGTTTCAGATTCTAATTTAATATCGCTTCTTTTATTTTCTTTCATAAGTAATTTATTTGGAAATTCAAGCATATTTCAGGAGGAGTATATATATGTTATTACAAATCTATATACCTTTATATAATATTTTAATTAGACTCTTGACATTTTCCCTTTTTTTATATATAGCAGAAAAATCGATAAAATGTTAATTATTATATATATATTTATTTATTGTATTAATTTTGACAAACGAAATGTACACATATATTTAGTAAACAAAAAAAACGTCACTTATGTACATCTATTTTTCTACGTATATATATACGATTTTCTTAACTTGCACTTGTCACATTTATATATATATATATATATCACCAAGTTTCTCTGAGTTTGGTGTTTTTCTATTTTTCATTCCGATATATACATGTATGTATCTATCTAACCATTTATCTATCTATGTATGTATGTATGTATGTACACTATCTCCACTGCAGATTTTCCTTCCATCCGTTCGGTCGTGCGAGCCTGTCCCTTATTCCTTTTTGCGGAATCACCCCGCGTTATCTGCATACGATGGCCAAGTACGCTTTTGATTTACCGCTTATTGCTCGTTCCCTCGTAATTTCCGCTAAATCATCGATTCTCCCTCCCTCCCTCCCTCTCTCTCTCTTTCTCTTTCTCTTGCACACACACACAGCCCTTAGCATTTGGTTTAAACAATTTTCTATGTTGGACGAGCGAGTTAGCGGAATTTATTAAACGAAATTATAGGCGCTATCGGGCCGATCAATGGCCTGTTCGCGTTTCGTGACTGGTTTATAACGAGGGTTAAATTTTACCCAATAACGACTTGAATGCTCGTGATATGTGGTCTCTGGACTTTTTTCGCGGGGCGAGAGGGGAGCGGGGGTGGGGGGGGGGGAGAGGGCGAGTGATTAAATTGCGCGCTCGGAAAGTTATAACGGGGAAGAAAAAAAAAGCAGGGAAATCCTTTTTTTTTAACGCGACAAAAAAAATTGTTCAAATCTGATTTTGAATGGATGTATGCAAATCGAGGGGATGTTGATTCATTCGGTATGCATCTAAATGAGATTATGAATTGTATATACGTGCGTGTATATATAAATATATATACTGCTTCACTTTTAGAATTCTTAAATTTACGAGGTATACATAAATGCACTAGGTTACTAGTGAAATATATATTAATTATTTTTAGCCTGTGTTTGTGTACGTTTAAAGTACTAATTGACCATGATACGTACAATTGAGTGAAAGTACTTTTTTATATTTTTGTAATCCGTCAATTTACACACACTCGGACTCAAGTAAATAAAAATAATTAATGTATATACAATTGAGAATATTATAATTTAGTAATTTTTAACTCGTATGTGTAATTATACGCATATACATTATATAATTATGTGATAACCGTTCAATATATTAAAATATATATATTTATCTGTATAATAAATAAAATTATACGAAGTTGAACAATACGTCTAATTATTATATTATCTTTATGTTTTAGGTAAGTAAACAACATTTTGACTAAACGGAGGATTTACCTGTGCATGGAGTAATATATAACGTCAAGTATTTATAATCCTTTATTAAAATGTTATCCTAATATACATTTCAAGATTAAACAGTTAGAGGTACATTAGCATTCCTCGTATATGAATAATACTCTTAGAGTAACGTAAAATCTCTTGAAAGGAATATATATATATATATGACTGAAAGAACACCTCAATTTCATTAGGAGATTTCGTCTCCTCCAAGAGTAAGAATATAGTTCAATTTTAGATTCTCCCTTCCTCTCTTCTTCTTCTTCTTCTTCTTCTTCATTACTCCGATTAAAGTGCATACTTGTTAAATTTTAATCTATCTTGTATTTAAACTCAACAGTTTGTGCTCTCGATGTTTAAATATTTAAATCATAGTTTTATCGTTAAACGTATACACGGAGAGGAAAGATTCAGTAAGTTTGACTAAAATTTCACTAAACGGGTAACGATCAGCTGGCGCAAGAAACGTGAAAAATTATTGAAAATTTGGTAAATACTAGTAGACTTCTCAGTAACAAACTGATAGAATAAGTTCAACGTAACAAATTGACAAAAAGTTGAATAATTTTTTGAGATTCGGTAGTCTGTTTCCACGTTAGTGAAAGTTTAGTAAAATTCACTAAAACTTTGAAAAAATTGTATAGTAATCACTAGAATGTAGTACGATTCAGTACCAAACATTTTATTAAATTCACGATGACGGAAAAATTTTATTAACGAATTACAATGAGTTTTTGTTCATTTGACATGTCGTTCGCGGGTTATTGGGTTTTAGGTTCACCGGTTTATGCACTTGAGTGCGCGGCGCGATATATAGCCAAAAACCAAATATATTTATATATGTAATCATAAATATGAATTTTTTCGTAATCAGGTTGTATCTGAATCGTCTATAATACTCGTTTTAGAATTTTCATAAACTCTGGGACTCTTTTTTTTCAATAACTCGTTTCACAGTTGCAATAATAATTACAGTGTGTTGATACATAATACGTTCGTGGCATTTATATACATATAGATTACGTATAGCTATATCCACTGGCTGAGTCGGTAAACGATTGGTGAATATCACAAATACGAGGTTTCATAACAAATGTATTAATTTATATGTATAAATATATAGATTTAATATTTTTTCATATAGCTATATTTATATACGTCTATAGAGTTTTCCTATTTTTTTAACGTATCGAATTTGTATTGAATAAAAAGTAGTGAAGTGACTGTCGAATGGAAATAAAATAATTTTCAAATGATTTTTCAACATTTTATCAATAGGTATAAAAACTTATATACCTATACTGTTAGTCAAAATAATCCTAGTAGAAATTCTCCATTTGAAGGTTAAATAAAACTCGAATTTTGCCATTAATTGGGCACTTTTTGGGTATTTTATGACACTTGGCCAATTTTTGGCTTAACAAAACGTTACATTTATGTTCAGATTTCTACTAGGGAGTATACGTGATATATTGAATTTAATAAAAAATCTATTAACGATTATTAATTTTCGAAAAACTACATTACCATATTCCCTCTGCCACTTTTTCAGAAGACACGTTGATGCGGTTTTTATAACGACTAAATTACATGAACAATTTAATCGCAAATATATATGTATATGGTGTAAATTAATAGGAGAAGGGGTAGGGGTATATAGGTGGTACCATATAATACGCAGGTAAAGAGCCGAGATTTCGTAATGACGATCGCGATAAACGGCATTCGCGCGGTTCGCTATATATGTGTATATAGATACATGCACACGCGCACACGCACACATATACACATGCATGTACGGGGAGTTTCTCGATTTTAATTAAGAAGCCCGCAGCAACTTGACGTCGCTGGCGCCCATTCAACGAAGTAATCCATTTAGCTAGTTCAGCGTTTGCCGTTCAAAGGTGAAATTCGCTCACTGGGAGCCCCTCCCTTGTAAGTGCAACTGTGCGATGTGTACGAGTACTCCGAGGATTCCACGTGCAGATGGAAACACCGCCGCGCGAATTCCGTACCATTTCCTCTTTATTCGACTTTTTATATATGTACAAGGCTCCTGCATCATCCGCGTTCTTTCTTTATTTTCTTTTTCAATCAACCGTGAATATATATATATATATATATGTATACACACACCAGATGAGGTTTATTTTACATTTGTAATCGGACGTTGTAGACCAAATGATTACGTTGTTTTTTTCTTTACTTTTTTTACCTGTAATAATAATAATGAAATTCATTTAATATACCGTGGGTTATAAGACAAAAAGTAAATTTAGTATTTTATTGCATATATCCATAGATATTTTGAAATCGTTGACTGAATTAAATAGACAACTATTTTTTTAGATAGAAAATTTTTTTTATTCATTTTGGAACGACGTATCGGTGCTACGGGTTTTGCGTTGAACGTGTAAATTAATGTTAATATAATACATATTAATAAAAAGGTATAGTCTGATGAGGATGAAAAAAAAAATCTATCGAAACGTCGTCGATAATAAATATTTTTTGGTTGGTCATCAACATGCAATATCCCATATTAATAAAAAATATTTTTTAATCCTTTCAGTCACGCGATTCACCGAACTCTTGTTGAGAAGTGCAAATATATATATACGGCTCGGATGTATTTTTTGACGTTGATATTAAATTTGATACAAAGAAATATCATAAACCCGAATTCAACTTACACAATGTAGAATGGAGTAAAAACTACCATTTTTTACCATAATAATAACTTAAACCGCCATTCTGAATTTTGTTACACATCCAATGGTCACTTCATAATCTCTGTTGATCAAATAATCAATTGATATATTGTTTAAAGTAAATGTTAATTGTCAATTTTTCTCCCTCGCAAATTAAATTCACAAAAATACAATTTCTTTTCGACATTAATTTATTTATAAAAATTATAAACAATTCTATATTCTAAAAGTATTGTTATATATTTCTCAAGTTTAAGGATTTATCTAACAAAAAATGCAAAAATAATGAAAATAATGCATTAAATGTACAAAAGAGTATGATGGGAAATGTAAAAAAATGTTGTGTTATTATACACGAAGAAAAAAGTTTTAGTAAATTTGACCAAACTTTCTTTAAATATTACTGAACTTTTATATCAATGCAGTAACAGACTGCCAAAATTAAAAAAAAATTACTAAATTCTTTGTCAATTTATTACCGAACTTTCTATTAATTTTTACAGATAAGTCTACTAATTTTTACCAAAAATTCAGTAATTTTTTGTGTTTTGGCAGTCAGTTACCTTGTCAGTGAAATTTCCGTAAAATTTACTCAAATTTTTCTCTCCGTCTAAGCCTTCTACGAGTGCAATGTTTAAACAAATTTGTCCAGATCAAAAAACAAAATACATAAGATTCTATTTTAACGAACAATACAAATTTTTCAAAGTGTATGTATATTACGATCGAATGAATCGCATCAAAAAAAAAAAAAAATTAAAAAGACCGCTTAAGACTAAACTTTTTCGTGAACTCGGAAATAAAATGTTCACGTGAAAGGATATTTCAATGCAATATATACATCGAACGTATACTCTCGGAGTAATTGGTGGTCTAGCGGAAAATGAATAACGTAGTGAGATTCGCTTGAACCACGGTGTGTATATATATATATATATATATAACGTTTGTAACTACTTTTCCCTTTGTTGGAACCGTTGTTACTCTCCGTCGGCGTTGGATGTTAAGTCACCCGCAGAATCGAACTCGAATTTAACGTAGCATCGTGCAATTGCCTTGCGTGTAGAATACGTATATATATGATATCTTCAATTTCATTTACATTCATTCGAGTCTCCTTTGAACCCAGGGTTTCACACACACCCACACGTATATGGGCACTTCCCATCTACATACACATATATACGAAACGTCTTTTATTCCTCGAGGAAATTCCGGGTGCGCATATTGCGTTAATCGTCAATTTAACGTCGTACACTCGTTCGAAGGTTATCTATCACAATGCTTCCCTGTTCGTACCTATTGTTTCGTATGCACATCTATACGTTATGTGAAATTTCACGCGGTAAATCGTATGGATAATGGTAGGAAATATAATCCTTTCCTGCTGCATTATACGATTATGATTAACGAAATATATATATATATATACATATATATATATATATATATATATATATATATATATATATATATATATATATATATATATATCGTACCATTAATCGTTCTGCGTTTGAAAATTTAATTATACTTGCAGTCTCTATATTAATATATATCGTCTTTAACCTAACGTGACGTACTTTAAGTTTGTAACCATAATTTAGTTATGTTTTAAATATGATCATTCAATTGATATCTCGTATATATCACGTGTCTATATATATTTTATTCAATTTATAAGTATAGATATCGTTTATACTTACACATGTACACTAACATTCTATAAATTTTCGTTTAATTCGATAGGAACAAATATATATATATCGGTATTATCTGACATTACGTAGCGTCATACTTGCTATATGTACACGGAGAAAAAAGTTGAAGTAAAAATTACAATGTTGCAAAAATTTATCACAATGTATAGTAAAACTTACTAGAGATAGTTATTAATTTTTACTACAATTCTGGTAATATTTACTACAACTTCAGTAAAATTTATTATACACTATAGTAAATTTTTGGATTGTGTCAGTCTCTCCTTGCATTAATAGACAACATTGTAATTTTTACTATAACTTTTTTCTTAGTGTATATACATATAAATTCCTCCTCCGATAAAGAACGTTTGTGTATTTTCCAGTTTTTACATAAATATGTAACATATATATATATATATATATATATATATTGTTGTTATATAAAAATAATACTCCTTGAAATTGAAGATGTTATTCAATTTCTTGGTAGACGCATAAAGAAGCTTTTGTGAAATTTCAAGAAGCATAAAAGATACACCAACGTGTATAATATAAATGTATATTTAAATCCTCAATTTGGATTTTACAGTATATATATAATAAATGCGAAAATGCCTTACGAAATTGGAACCATTAGAAGTGGCGGAAAAATACAAACGCAACGCGTTTAAAATGACTAGATTAATTTTTATATAGGTTGAACAAACGAAATAAATAAGTAAAGGTATACGTTATATAATTTAAAGATTTCATAACTCATAATTATAATAATTACTCTCTTTTGTGTTCGATGTCGCAAAAAGAACCAGAAAAATGATGGTCGCACGCTTGCGCAATATGCAAATAATACAATTATACTGGGGCGAAAGTAAAGAGCAAAAAAAAAAGAAGAAATTTCCGTGTGCAGCTCAAAGAAAGTGAAGATGCGATTTAATTTAATCCGCATCATCATCACGCGCACCCCCACTGAAATTCGGTATATGTATATATGTATATATGTATATATATATGTGTGTGCGGTACCTCCTACCGGGCAGTTCATCATGGGATACTCGGTATTACCTTGCGAATTCTGTCTACCTGCAGGAGAAAGGTGTGTGTTTCAAAGCTTTCGTATTATAAATACGCGCACGCATCCCCATTCATCGTGTATATGTATATATGCCGACACGCAATCCACACACACACACACACACAGACACATACGAGGACGTATATATGCATGGAGAGAGGTATATCCCCCGCATGATCCTTTATCTATAACGGCTAGAGAGATAGGATCGGTCGTCATTTCGCGCGAAATGAAAAGCTGAATGGAAGTTAGAGCTCGGGTATTCGGCTCTCAAAGCGCAATTAGTTGGATCTTCCGCGCGCACATACACACACACACACGCATATATGTATATGTGCTTATAGGATGCATTATGTGCATATATGGATTATGATGCCTAGGATCTCCCGTTAGTTACAATTATACGAATATCGTTTGAGAGGATTGTCGATCTCCGTATAGGTGCTGGTATCGTCTATTATACGTAGGTATACACACTCCTGCACTCCGATATATTCCTATACTTACCCTGGACGAGCATTAGAGATGAACCTATGCGGAATATACGCGTCTATATATATATACATATATACAGCCTGAACCTAATTTGTTGAATACGATAACCGAACTTTCAAGACGTTAGAATGGGTTTATACAGAAAATTTGTTTATTTAAATACCAGCGTGATTTACTAAACATTACGAATGATGCAATAAATTGCATTTTTTTATAAACGATGAAAGAATGAATTTTTATTAAATTGTGTTTTAAACAATATACCCATAGATATTTTCAGATTTTTACATCGATCGTTTAATTACGATGTTTCGGTTGAAAGGTTATAAGTCTTTTTTTTTAATAATAATTTATTCACCAAATATTGTTTATTGTTTTATGAATATTTACATTTTTCATCATAATTTTCGATATAATTTTTGGGTTGGATGGTGTAGATTTCTGTAATTTGAGTCCGACATCCCCTTGAGCTACAATTTGTGTTTGGTGAAAGTCTATATCAACCTGTTCGACGAGAGACTTTCGCGAACTTGGAAAAATATTAATTAAATCTTTGTATTAAATTTATATATAAACATAAAATAATGTCTCAGCTAAGATTATAAGTAGTATTTATTTAAACCTGTAACGTTTGGATTAATTAAAATAAAATAAAAAAAAAACAATTTTAAATCTGAGATTTGAACCTTCGATCCTCTGCGTCTGCTCTAGCAACTAAACTATTTTATTGTTTATGTCATATAATATTAAATTTTCGTTATAAAATACGATTGAAACATGGTTGCAAGTTTACAACTTGAATTCAACTTATTGACGTATAAACAATAAAATATAGCTCACTCAGTTATTGGTATAGAACGAGAAACTTCGAAAGATAAAATCAGAGATACAAATTTCAGATTATAAACGGTTTTTTTATTTTATTTATATTAATCGAAATTTTACACGTTAACAAAATTGTTTTTAAATTTACTTCAGTCATTATCTCAACTGTAAACAAATGTGTAATTAATTTTTTGAAACCTTATCTTAAGTTGAAAAATTCGAACACAACAAGCTACAAATAGAGATACACGTGAATAAAAGAAGAATCGATGAATCCCACAAGAACGTGGAAACTAAACAAATCAAAAGTATATATTTCTTCTTCACGTTATACAGATAATATTATTTCTTTCGTTCTTCACTTCTTTATCACTCTACAGTTCGTACATGTAGATGCACTTGGTCTCGTGTATGGCGTATACAAATATATAGAAAACGTTAATAAAGGAAAACTCGGATCATAAAGACTGGTACCTCGGTGATGTTCATGTTGAATATATACACACATATACGTACGCACATTCCTATACTCCGTAGGTGGAATGACACACGCCGTAAAAATGATGGGTTGGATAGTGTCACGCGACAGGAGAACCGCGTCGTTATGAGATTTTGTGAAGTACAGACAGCAAACATTTGATAGTGACGATTTTAGATTATATTTGTACTCTTATGCGTGTATAAGAATCTTTATGTCCGAGGTTTCGTCATTTCGCAACCGTACATATATATACTCCGCACCAAGTGTTGACGTAACGAACGTGTCGTGCGATGCGTTGCGATACTAAAATTTTTATACGTCCAAATATCTGAGTATATATATATATATATGGTGTATATCATCGGAATACATAATTTTTATGGTTTTCCATTTTTTAAAATAAAACCAGTATGTTATTGCGATAGTGGAAAAAATAGTTTGGGAAACTATCGTTGCGTATCGTGTCGATGCAAATTTTTTCATTGACATACCCCAGTAGAAGTAAAAATATTTAAAATGAATTGGTTAGATGTAGGAAATGAGTATAGGGAAACATAGGAAATAGTAATAACGTATCGGTGAAACGATTTTTTACACTGCAACATCGCACATTTGATGGAATGAACGTAACATATATTAAAACATTGAAATGCAGTTTCGCTGTATTAGATTGTGTAGAGTAAATTTTTTGACGACTATTTATATATTTATTTACTTATTTATTTATTTATTTATTTATTTATTTATTTATTTATTTATTTATTTATTAACAAAAATTTACAAAAGAGTTAGAGAAGGAAAAAAATATTGCGAAATTCTATTGGCTTTTACAGGTATATATGTACAATTGTTAATTATTTAATTTTAAAGGATTTTTTGTTCTTGATATATTAAATATTTCAACATTTTTCTTGAGATGTATTATTTCATACCACGAAACGAAACACTAATTATACACAACGAATAATGGCCAAAGCTAGTTTTTCTAAAATCAAATCAATAAAGAAAAAATGTTTCATCTCTAGATCTGAACCGATTTAATTTTTTTTCCCTCATTTCAATGCAAACGAACTATTATTATCTATACCGACAAAATGAATTCGATTTCCAACCAGGGTACAGTTAAAATATATTTTATCCGACTTTCGATATAATTAGTCATCTCTTGATGTATTTTCTTACAAAACTTTACTGTCTCTTCTTACAGGAGTGTTTCTCATCGCGTCAGCGCCCTCTAGTCTGAAACAATTTTCTTCATTTTATTAAATAAAGGTACTATAATTAGATCCGAAAAATCTAAGTTTTCCGACGTGACGTAAAATGATACAAAAAGTTATTTAAATACATTTTTGGGTAATAATATTAAAAATTGAAGGTATGCTTTCTAGAAAAAATCCTGACTTGGCTGAGGCGAGTAGCAGACGACTGTCCGCCTCGGTATCAATTTCTCTCTACATATACAAAATACGCTTTTAATTTTGCGTATTACTAACCGAAGTAATTGTTAGATAAATCTTTATATCATTTTATACGTATGAAAACTCAGTTTCCTTTAATCTGACTGTCTCAACTGATTCAAATATCACAAAGACAATTTTTCTCATACTAGGGGGCGCTGCTGCGCTGTGGAACACGATTAATCCTTTTAAAAAAAGTTCAAATGATATCAACTTGAAACTTTCGAATTCTGGACATCCATCAAACGCATCAATTATAAACCGGTATTATTATTATTATTATTATTATTATTAACCTCTTTTGGACAAGTATAACGACCAGGTGCATTTATGCAGAGGAGGTGCGTAATTTGCAGAAGCTTTGGCAACCTCGTCCTCTTTCCATCTTATTCACCAGTCCCTTTCTTTCGCGTCGAATGGCATGAGAAACGCCAAGTCAAAGGGATCTTTGCATTTCTATGCACCGTTGTAACCCCGTTCGCAAAAGCCAGAGCAAAACTTCTTATTTGTGATCGCTATAACTGAATATCACTTCAGTAATTATGCCTCGCGAATGGAACGAATTACTATCTCCTATTCAATAGAGATACGCTAATTAATGTCGCTCTTTTCGACTTATCGTCATTATCATTGATACACAAAATTTGTTATCGCGATCGGCGCATCGACATTCTCGCGATCCAAGTTGAAAAATGTAAATTTTTACTATTTTCTGCCGGTGATGATTAAAACAAAAGTTATAGGTATACAAATGAAATTGCGAAATGGGATGGGTAAAAAATGAGCGTGAATCATTGCGAAGTCTCAGGAGGATGAAATGAAATATCATTTATATATATATATATCTGTAAAAGGATATTCAATCGGATAAGATTGCACAATCAAAAAGCTTTTGATGCATCAGAATGCATCTCTCAGTCCGACGGGATTCCTTCGTTCTAAATCAAATATCATCCCTCCCGTGGCCTTTCTTGATTGTCGAACATTCACGGGCAAATAGGAACTTGCGAACTGATAGAAATCAAGCACGCTAACGCCAGTAAAAGTCGGACATAACTTGCCTGAAGATGGAGTGAGGGATAATACCGTGGAAGAGGAGGAGGAGGTGGAGGAGGAGGAATAGGAGGAAACGACTAGTAGGGTAGCTATGTCGGTAAAGACGGAGGAATCGACTTTAAAAGGTATAGGATAGAACGTATATAAGCTCTATGTAACGCAATCAGACAATCCTCTCCGTAACTCGATATTACTTTTATTTTATTATTTATTATATGCAAATATAATTTCGCAATTACTCATAATGAATCCTTGTTTTTTTTTTCTTTTAATTTTAATTTCAATCGTGTAATCAACGTGCTTTCTCGATAAATATTACAACGATAATAACGGCGCTCATCGATTAGGTGGTGTAAGATATCTCCATTCTGTTTTAATACCTCGGAATTCGAAACGATTATATGGAACATTTATAGGTACATTTTTTTTCTTTAATCGACAGAATAGTTTATAATACCTTTAAAATCAATCTGGATTTTTAGATCATTGGTGGTTTAAATACAAAAATAAGGTTTAAATTGTGTGAAATTTTTGACGGTGTACGTGTATTATTATATGTATGCATTGATTATAATTTAGCATTTGTACTATTTTTTTAACGAGTTACTAAATAAACTTATCTCTTTACAAAAAACAAATGTGTTATTTTATTATTGACAAATAGTATAGAATTGACAGAAAAATCATTAATTCTCGAACTGACGAATTAGTACTTGTCGCATCATATACACTATGTGTGGAAATATTCGTTTATTATAAGTTATATACAGGAATAAAATATTATAGGATCGGGAACGACGTATATTTTATTTATAGATATATATCGCTTGAAAATTTAAAACATCTCGTTTGAAATTTAAATCAAAGAACTCTCGGTTCACGTGATTTCTTTAAAAAGTCAGTAAATCCAACGGCGCGTGAGAGAGAGAGAGAGAGAGAGAGAGAAGGTATACGGTATCTCTGTCTCTCTGTGTCTCTCTTTAAAATTCTCAGAGAAATCGTACGATGACAGAGAGAAAATAGAGTCGGCCTCGATAGGAAGAATAAAAGAGATCAACCGGGTGTCCCGGAGAAAAAGAAAGATAAAAAAAAAAGAAAAAGAAGGTATATAGGGGGAGATTTTAACCCCGTGGCAAACCAAAGTCCTTCGACTTGCATACGCGCATCGCCCGTAACTTATGAAAATCTCTCCTGTCGAATTTTCACCCTCCTCCGTTCGGACGTTGGAAAAGGAAAGGATGTATACGATATATATAGAGTTCCACGAAGAAAAGAGGAAAAATACGAGAGAGAGAGAGCATTCGGTTAGAATCGCTGATCCGCGCGATTCTGTTTGCTCGACTCTCTTCGACCGGCACTAAGCCAGACGCGAGAGACGAGCCAACCGCTTTTCTAACCGATTTCTCTCTCTCTCTCTCTCTCTCTCTCTCTCTCTCTCTCTCTCTTTCTATCTATTTATCTAGCTACATCTATCATTTTATCTCGCTCTTCTTTTTTCCGTTTAACATCGTACCCTACCCTCTCGACGTTTACCAATCCCCTTTAACCCCTC